>CM065595.1:18510240-18905240 GCA_033119425.1 Bufotes viridis
TCTGCCATTCTGCTCTGAAGATCCTCTCAAGCTCTGTCAGGTTGGATGTGGACTGTGGGTGCACATCTATTTTCAGAGATGTTCAATGGAATTCAGGCCAGGGCTCCGGCTGGACCACTCAAGGACATTCACAGAGTTGTCCCTAAGCCTCTCCTGTGTTGTCTTGGCGGAGCTTAGTGTCATTGTCTTGTTGGAAGGTAAACCTTTGGCTTAGTCTAAGGTCCAGAGCTCTGGATCAGCTTTTTATTAAGAATATTTCTGTACTTTGCTCTATTCGGTTTTCCCTTAACCCTGACCAGTCTCCTTGACCCAGCCACTGAAAATAAAAACCCACAGCATGATGCTGACACTTGATATTTGCAGGTGAGCAGTGCCTGGTCTCCTCTACACATGACATTTAGAATTGAGGCCAAAAGGCTTAACTTTGGTTTCTTCTAGAGATGAGCAAATCGAATCCAATAAAGTGGAATTCGATCCGAATTTCAGGATAAATTTGATTCGCCTAGAAGCCAAATTTTCCTCGTGCTTTGTGTCAGCGAATCGATTTAACCTGAAATAGTATAAAAAACAAAAAAATTCAAACTTACTTCCTCCATTTGCTCACGACGGGCTGCCAGCCTCCATCTTGCTTGAAGATCTCGGCCAAAATCCCGTGCGGAGCGAGATTACATCATCACGCCAGCCGGCGTGATGACGCCATACGTCACCACATCAGCCAGCGTGATGATGTAATCTCGCACCACACAGTATTTCAGCCGAGATCTTAAAGCAAGATGGCGGTGGCTGGCCCGTCGCGAGCAAATGGAGGCGGTAAGTTTGATTAAAAAAAAATTTTATTGTTTATTTTACAACTTGTCCCGCAAAAAACAAGACCTCATAAAGCTATATAGAAAAATAAAAAAGTTATAGCTCTTGTAACACAATGATGAAAAAAGGAAGAAAAACGCTTGCTCAGTAAGGCCCAAAACAGGCTGGTCACAAAGGGTTAAGAGTAACCATTCCCAACTTTCTAACTCGCTAATGTATTTGTAAGCAGAGGTTGTCAGTTTGGTCGGTTATCTCTATTTCCATTTTGCAGTTCAAATCTGATCAGGATTACTTCTTCAAAGTATTTGTATTGTCTCCTTTCATGCACATGAGTTCCCAAGAACATACTGTATTGCTGCGAGATTACATGTTAAACTTCAGAGTCTGTAGTTTTGTTTCATAAAATACAGGAAAAAAATCAATATGAAATATTGCGCCAGCTTAACCTAAGGGGCCCCTACAAATACTGTGATACCTAGTTGTAGCGCTACATAACAGAGATTCATAAATAGCTAAAAAGTAAACCCCTGTGCATGCTCCACCGACCCAGCCCCTGCACTTTTTTCACTCAGTGCTAAGATCTTAAAGAATGGATTTGCAGTGGCCAGGTTTGGGGTGGCCCTTACGCTATGCCGGGTCCCCCAGACACCGTCGAGGTGTTACCACTAGAGATGAGCGAATTTCATATTTTTGTTTGTTGGTAAAAGTTGAATTGCGTTATGGATTCCATTACCACGGACCATAATGCAATTCTATGACGGAATGCATAACGGAATGCCTTTAGAGTCCTCCCCTGCATAACGGAAACTGGACGGATCCGTTTTGCAGCCCATGGACTTCTATTATGACGGAATGAATACAGGAATGCCTCTAAAGGCATTCCGTTATGCATTCCGTCATAGAATTGCGTTATGGTTAATTGCGTTAATCCAGTACGCAATTCACCTTTTACCAGTAAACGAAGCGCGAACGTATTTCAGAATATGAAATTCGCTTATCTTAAGTCACCACGTGTTGCTGCTCTCTGGAAGGGATGGTAAGGCGTGGTGCACCCCAATGGAAATAAGTCCAGAGAGTCGGGGTGCTTCTTTACTGGAGGAATTTAGGTACAAAACAATGCAGGCAAAGCATAGGGCTGGCTTCTCCAGTCTCCTCCCTGGCAGAAGAAGGGTTTGATGCTGAGGAAAGGCCTGAGCTAGCTGTCCCTCTTTCTCTTTACAAGGCTAGTACCTTGGTCCTAGACTGGTGATGCAGGGTCTGTGACAGCATACTCCCGTCTCAGCGTCTTCTTCTGGTCACTCAGTAGTCTCCTATTCCAAGCACTGGTCCCTAACTGCAGCACACTAGGGGCTCTGACTGCTATGCCTTCTAGTGGGAGGGGTGGAGTGGAGAAACTTAGCACAAACAAATACATTGTTTCAACTCCCATCAGGTATAGACTTACATTAGAGCTTCAATGATACCTAATCGGAATGAGAAAGCATTTTTCCGAGACAAAAACAGGTTTTCAGACATAATAACATAACTGCACCAGACATCCAAAAGGTCAGTCAGTCTGGTTTCGGTGGTAAACAAGTCTGTTTTTTTTCTCCAAAACATGCTATTTTTTAAACCTTATGGTAGATGTGGAAGATTACCAGCTTCTAATTATTAGCTAGAAAGTCCCAAATGTCTCTCAGTATTCATTAACCATTTTTACAGTGTCAAGCAAACGCAGCGCAAATTAACAGGATAAATTTGACTATATACTTATGAAATGCAGTTACAGAGTATTAAACAGTTCAAGTAGCCCTTGAAAATGAAATAAAGTGAGGAGCTGATGACTTTGTATAGGGGAAAGAGGGGCAAATGTCCAGACTTTAAAGTATCCCTGCTCCAGGGCACTACAGAATCAGAAGTAAGAAGAAGTAGATATTTCATACTTATTTGGCTGCTTATTCTGCAACCTATCTTATCTGCCAATACTCCAGCCATAATGACACCAGCTGGACACTGCTTTTTAGAAGATGGATGTATTCCTCTTTAATCAATGGTATTGGCAACTCAGACCAGGAGACTACTAATAATGAATGCATGCAGCAATTCACACAAAGTGGAAGAAAATTCAAAGAGCTGAATATGTGAAGTGTAAGAATAAATATGCCATACCTTACAGGGGTTATCCCACAATTAATGAACAATCACCATCATATAATACATAACAATCTCTTTCTATCATAGCTAGAACCATCCCTGTACCTCACATGGATCCAGAGATGGATTGCTCTAATTGTTATGCTAGATTTATTTCAAACTGGCAGCTAAGGGAGTATGTCATTTCTCGGGGGAGGTGTCCTTTCTGCTGCAGCTTTCTCCCTATCACAGCTCAGGGAGAGTATCCTTTCTGCTGTAGCTCTCTTCATATCACAACTCAAGGGGGCAAGATCTTCCTGCTGCAGCACCCTCTGTATCACAACTCAGGGGTCATGCCCGTTCTGCTTTAGCTCTCTCTCTATCATAGCTTAGGATGCATGTTCTTTCTGCTGTAGATCCCACCCTATCACAAAGACGGATAGCTAGGGGTAGTTTTCAATTTAAGTTATATCAGGTATTGTACCTATGGCATATATTTTTTAGTTTTAAAGTGTATGTTCATAGATTAAAAAATAACATTTGACTGCCTACAGCCACCAGCAGGGGGAGCTCAAGTATAGTACTCTTAAACAAAAGTCAAAAACAGAACAGTTTGGAACAAGCTCCTAAGATCCCCATAACCATGGCTGCAGAATGCTATTTTTTTAATTTGCAGCTCTCTTGGACCATTAAAGGGGTTTCATGGCTATAAGAAGTTATCCCCTATCCAAAACATAGGGGGTACCTATTACATTGATGTGGGTTCAAACACTCGGATCATGAAATTGGGGGTCCTGCACCGTGAAATCAATGGAGTGGCTGGATGAGCATATGTCCTGCCACTGCATGGAACTCCCAGAAATAGCAGAAGGCACCGATGTTTGCAGTAGGGCCACTGCCTTCTCGCAGCTTTTCCTAGGCCAGTAACGACACGTTTATCGGTCACATAGCCTAGGCGCAGCTCCGCCCAAATCAAATGAATGGGGCTGAGTGCAATACCAAGCATGGCCACTACACAATGTACGGCGCTGTGATGGTGAGGTGAGAGAAGGCCACGACGCTCACAGGATGACTGGTGCCTTCTCAAACGGCTAATCGGTGGGGGTCCCGGGTGTCAAACCCCCACGATCAGTTACTGTACTAAAGTCTTGAATAACTCATCTGCTCCCCATCTGGACTGCCTGTAGCCACCACCAGGGGGAGCTGAGGTACAGTACTCATTTCTATGGAATTCTGAGAAGCATGCATCTTGGGAGTTGTAGTTTTACCACAGCTAGAGTGCCGGAGGTCAGCCATAACAGCCCAAGTAGTACATATGGACAAGGGTTGTAATCATGAGATCTCCATTTAAGAAAAAACTACAAAAGATCTGTCTAACATCACGTGCAGAGCTCCAGCCTCAATTCAGGCCGAACTTGCTACTGTAGTTATAAACAAATTTCATCGCATTCTTTATATTATTATGTTTTGCGTCCTTTACTTTTGGCCCATTATCAAGACTTTACGGCGTGCAAACGATCTTTACCGTGGAGAACAGAATCAAGGTGGATCTCATTGAATTTTACGGTGTGAATATTTAATGTACAGTGACACACAACACAAAATTTCCCTCTCCAATGGACTATAAATCTAGTAATGTTAACACTTTTTTTTTATTATTGAGTGTCTTATAGAAGTATTTAAATGTGATTTATGGAAGTCAATTATCCAAAGGGAATGATACTGTGACGGTTCAATAGACTCTTAGGCTGGTTCATAAAAACACATTTGGATCAGACTCCGCCGCTCGGGGAACCGATCACAGAACTTGTGGTATCAGAGAAATCAATCAATACAGAAAAATTACCTGCCACCACGAGGAGGTGACATTTCACAAGGTGTAATTTATACTGTTTAACATGATGGACTTCGATACTACTGCGTGTGTCCAAATGGAAAGACCATTGAGGAATACAAATCGTCTCTTTGGAGCTCCTGGATTTTTGTATTGCCGTTCTTCTTCCGATTTACCACCCATGTTCATCCTGAGCAAGGCTGCTAAATTGCCTCGAGGTGCATGTAAGGAACCTCACATTACTTTCATATTACCAAAAGAACCAGCCTGTCACGATGGACAAAAACACTGTGTCTCATGATATATTACAACCTTGCGGGGGTCTTACATCTTCCAGATAGAAACGCAGACAGTACTTTTTGTCTCTTTTCTTAAGGAGTCTCCAGGCTGATAAAATAATCTCAGAACCTGGCTATAAGGCATTGAAATAAATATTGGTTTATCACTTTAGCTTTATGATCTGGACACAATGGGGGTGATTTACTTATGGAAATACGTCTAAATTAGGCGTATTTCTCGAACATATTCAAGAGCAAAGGTTCTTTGCGCCGCAATCTGTGACTTTTCCCCGCTCACGCCAGGTCTACAAAAGGGAGCTGGTGTAGATCTAGAAGCAGCGGTGGATCCGCAAAGTTGTGTAGAGGCCTGTGCCAGATCCACCACCAGCACAGGGCCTTATTAAGACAGGCATCTAAAACTCTAGTCTTAATAAAAGATCCCCAAGGTGCCAACATTAAATGTTATTTTAACATAATTCAGCATGAAAAATTTAGGTACTTTTGAAATTTAATGTTACAAAAAGCTCCAGCTGCGATATATGCTCTTTACCATATTATAATGGCAGCCCCTGTGTCACGTTGGGGAGTGGGGGAAACTCCCCACTGTACAGTGTCACCAATTACTAGGCCATAGGCAGGGAAACGGGAGCTGGTCACCTCCTGAAGCTTCCCTCAACTCACCATAGTCTCTCGGCTGTATGAGCCGCCTTCAATGTTAAGGGGGCTCATACCCATGAACCTAGAAGTCAACAAGTGACAGGGCAAAAACCTCCTGTTCATCCATCACAACTGATGACAGGCATCTCCAGTAGCTGACAGGGAGGAAGACAGAATACAGCAACTGCACGGCAGGTAAGTACACAGTGTAACAACAGAACACTGTAAACAACCAACACTTACCTGCCATCGCAGAGAAGGAAAGACGGCACCAACATCTACCCGGACCTCCATGCGAACACCGGATGTACGGAAGCTCCAGGCAGGACAGCACACTGTCCTGTAGAGTAGTCCCCCCTCCGGGAAACCAACCCCCTTCCGGAGGACAAAGACACAAAAGGGGAAAACGTCAAGCGTCCATGCAGGCCAGTACACACCTACAAGAAACAAACACCCAGACGTATAACAAACCTCCAACTTAAATCCACACCAAAAAAAACACACCAGGAAGGGAAGGAAGACAAGGTGGAAACACACAGTATGACATCGCAGATGACATTGCTGAGAACATCGATGTCAAACTTGGATGGCCCTCAGATCTCATCCGTGCACAGAGCAAGCATCTCACATGCAAGGCAGACAAACAAACTGATCTCAGTCTCCAAGCCAAGGGATATAAAGAGACCTGAGACCACACCCAACTCACCAAGCACACACTATTTACCCCGTGCACACCAGGATGGGGAGAAACACCACAAAGGGAAGGTGTCCAGCATGCATAAAATACACCATATTGCCAAAGGCAACCACATGTATGGCGGAAATGTCATGGTCAATCATCAGCAGACCCTGACACAGCCGTGACACCCTGGTGATTTATCTGTATAGAATAGACACGTCCACCTACTGAGGTGGTCGCACATGCTCAGTTCCATCCTTCAACTCCCACCAGCCGTATTTACTGTGACAAACATGGAAAGAGTTGCTGTAGAAAAGACAGGCCCCTCTGAGTGGCATCAGAAAAGAAACCCCCCTGAGAAAGGACATACCCACCTGAGCTGCCAGCCAGAAGAGAGTATAACAGAACAATAGGAGCAAAGAATGTGGCATCTCTATATCAATGTGAGGTACCAGGCTGGTATTGCCATGTACTGTATGATGTCTGATTTTTATTTTTAGCATCAAATATGACATAACCCTTCCTATATTCTTACCCTAGTAGTGTCACTTTTCCATCTACAAGAGCCACCCATATCACAGCTCTCGGTTTCTGACTTTGGACAATCCTGTTTGCTGGTAGTTTATCCTGAAAATAAGCATGTTCCTCTACTAGATTGGCAGTAAGTGCTCAGTTTCCCTGCAGCGCCACCACTGGGTACATTATACATTACACAATTTCCTTTGAAATAATTGCATTGTCTTTGTAATGCAAATACATATTGGGTCCTCCAGAGTGAGAGACCGTTTCTTTGATCTAGCTAAAACACGAGGACATCAAAGGAGTTAATTCCTTTTTTCTAATTTCCTAAAAGGGCATTTGTAAATGGGGTTACTAAACCTCATTTAGTGTAACTAAAGTTGTGTAACTTATCCATTTTGCAAATTTGGAAATTTGTTGGGAATTGCCCCATAACTCTTGGGGTGACAATAACTTTATTTATAGAAAATCATCTGTTGGGAAGCAGAGCTGGATTGTTAATGAAGGAGAAATCCCTAGTAAACATAATTTTTAGATTCCACTTCTAATTAAAGGGGCAAGAAGATGAATAACTCACCTCCCCTTATCCCTCCTTTCTAAATCTGCTCCGTTCCCTGCTGCTCTCCACATCTTAACCTGGTTTGACACACAGGAGGTACCAGGAAAAGCCAATTCAACCAATAACTGACTTTACTGGTCACCCGCCTCAACTGATGATTGGCTGAATGGGCTTTTCCTTTTATTTCCAGTGTGTCAAACCAGGGCAAGAAATCAAGTGCTTTTTTTATTTACTCACTAGGATAACCCCTTTAATATATATGGAATGCAATGTTGCCTGCAGGAAGACCCAGTCTCAGGGAGGTTATAGAGCAGTTTTTGTCTCTTAAGCGACCAGTACTGATATAATTGGTCAGTGACACCATGAAATGCAATAGAAAAACGAATTATGGTGTTTGTGCTAGCTTAGGTTTCCTCCATGTACTCTTTCTCTCACACACACTGTTTGCATATGTATTTTGACTTCATATGCCATTGTCCCCCTAGGAAATTTCTCTACAAAGGAAAGCACGTTTCTCTGAAGTACTGAAGAATGAGTTGGTACTATATAAATTGGGTAAGGTAAATAAAATAGGGCTCCCCTGTGGAATATAAAGTTTCTTCTCTGTTATTAATTTTTCATTCAATGAGCTCTATCGGAAAACATGATCTATCCACATTCACCGGCGTAGTAATTCTGATGGCACATCATTTCGGGGGTTGTATTGTATAAGTAGTGTTTGATTTGATCCGAAGCAGTCGCCTCGCTTGTACAATGAACAAGATCATTTACGAGGCAGCGCTGCCCAGCATGGGATCTCTTCACAGATGGTGTTTGCAGAAGCTTTTCTGAAAACTTCCTATTCTGTTCCTAAGGCACGTTGACCGATTCATCACCAGGAGTCACTCCCGAGCAAGGTCAATGAAGTCTCTTGTACATGTATAAATAACAAGACTATTACATGGATTCAGCTTACTGCAAGCAGATGAATAACAAGTGCTGACCTATCCCTCTGGTAATAATTATCATACCTAAACTTATTAGACACCCAATAAATTGTACACACTCAGCCTCTAGATTAAGATGCTAATTTTCATTCATGAGAATTTTTCCTTTTTGAAAATCCCTGTCTCGGATTTAGACATGGGTGACATATCACAAGGGTACTGGACCAATGTCCCATAGATGGTAGAGGTCTTGCCATTGTGACCCCTGATATTTGCTTGACAAAATGACAGTAGTGCTAGAAAAGCGCCAGGCCTATTTGTCTCTCCCATCAGCTCCACTCAACTTTTCCCAGTTGACCGAAGGGTTGGCCATCTCCCCAATGAGTCTCTTGGAGGCCATTTACTCCTACAACCCCATGTCTAGTCTCTATATGGTGGACAGTTTGATTGGACACAATATATCTGCCTGCCTATAATAGATGATGAGCGAATTGATTGAAAAAATCAAAGTGGATCTTATTCCAAATTTTAGGTGATTCGATTCAGGGAAACTTTAGAGGTGAAGAGAGAGAAATTAATAAAAACATTTAAAAAATGAGAGGCAAGATAGGAAATATGAGAACCCAGAAAGTCACTTAAGTTATCAGGCCAATTGGAGCACTTTCGACAATGGTAGAATTGTTTCGGACCTGAATCGAATTAGTCGACAGATTGGACCAAATAGAGCCCAAATGAAATTTGGAGTGATTCACTCATCTCTAGATATAATTCTTGCTTCTGAACTCTCCCTCATATAAAAAAAACAGGACTGCAGAAAGGAAAACATGACTATTTAGAAGCACAAAAGATCCCACTACCCTCTAAATCGTAAGTAGCTCACATTATAACAATATTCTGCTCATAAATTGCTTTTCAGAATAGAATAATCCAGCTTTTTTGGGCCAATTTAGTTGAAGTAGTCACTGCTTGCAACCAGTACTCTGGAACCTCCCATGAGGCCTTCCCCAGGCTTTATATGAGGAGTTGTGGCCTAATGTCATCTCTAGGAAGCTAAAATTAGAAAGATCCTTCTAAACTATGAGCAGGATGCTGGAGAGCTACACATGAAGGATAATATAATGCTTGAATAGCCTTTGCTACTCAGCAATCATTCGTAATTGAGCTGCAGACAACTTCACAACAATATGTAGTGCTTAGCCTCTGTTTACACGAAGATATCTGTCCGGAAGATATGACTTGACTGTGTTCTTCAGCAGCTCTGTGGCTTCTACACTATCAGGCTCCTTTAAGGTTCACTTCTTACCAACGACTCCGTTATCCGTCTAGTTGCAAAACTAGTTGCACTGGGGCCATAATTTCTCCTCTTATGGTTCTAGTTAGAGATGAGAATCGGCTTTTTCCTGGCTTCAGAGAGCCTTTATAGTGGTGTAGAACACTGTGCCTTGCAGTAACGTGCATAGGGAGTCTGCTCTGGTAGTGAAATAATACTGCAAGTCAGTATGACATGCAGATGACAGGCGTTGCTCTTAGAATCACTGCACACTTCACTTATTTGGGCAGTCACAGGTCCAAAACTGACCAAATAACTCAATTATGAACTCAGCCTTACAGGTCAATGTTAGCGCCAAGAAGAAGTGCACTCCTTTTACATCGTCGTCAGCTAATTCCACATAGTGTCTACAGAACCTGTTCTATGAAACGCTTATACCAGTAGAGCCCCCTGACAGAGTGGAGAGGGTGTCAGCAGGAAGTTTGTGTTGACGTCACTGATTATTGTTCCTTCCGACAGATCAGAAGAAGGGTCAAATAAATGATTATGTCAGCCAGGCCGAAAGGCAAAATTGTGGTCCAGTCATGAAGTGGGGAGGGTGGGAACAGCATGAGAAGTCCACAGAGTGGCCCAATGACATAGTGGTGAGGTGGAAGCAGCATGAGGAGGCCACAGAGTGCTACAATGACAGTGTGGCCCTAATTTTTTTCTACTTTTACACAACACAAAAGGATTTTCAACAGATAAGTGCAACGCTGAATGGCGAATATATTTTTATTTTGCCACTAATACATGGCATACTGGGCTTTTGAATATATCACTGCACCGCAGAACGGCAATTAGGCCCTAATTTTTTTCCACTTTTCCACAACACAAAAGTCTTTTCAACAGATAAGTGCAATGTTGAACAGCGAATATTTTTTTATTTCACCACTAATACACAGCAAACCGGGCTTTAGAATATATCACTACACCGCACAAAGGCAAATATATTTTATTTTTGCCACTAATACATGGCAAAAAGGGCTTTACAACATATAACTGCACCGCACAAGGGCAAATAAGATGTACTGCAGACATATTTCCTTGTAATAAACCCTGTTAATGGCTGTATCAAACAGCACTTGCACCCCAATAACAAGAATGGTTTGCTAGAATGACAGAGCTGTATAATGGCAATTTGGATCCCCAGACTGTTCCTATTACCCAGTCTGTAACCTCCCCTACTGAACCCCGTTCTACATACAGTAAATGCTGTGAAACGATTCCTCCCTATACTTTCCCTGCACTTTTAAATAATTTTTTCACCACAATCCAGTCTTTCCTATCACTGTCCCCAGCGCCTGCAGACACTTCCCTCCCTGCACTAATACGCTGGTAAATGGCAGAATCTAAGATGGCTGCCGCTATTTATAGGGCTGTGACATCACAGGGCTGGCTGGCTGCTGATTGGCTGCATGCATGTCAGTATGGGTGATCCTGCCTTCCAAGAGTTCATTTCTCCACGTCCTCATACGTGCAGCAGCCATTTTAGGAAAAAAGGTGATTAGTTACCACGAAGCGTGAGGAAATTCGCTTCGGTGCGAATCGAATTTTTCCTAAAATTCTGATTAAATTCCACTTTGTCAACTTCGATTTGCTCATCTCTAGTTCTAGTATTCAACTTCAGCTGCTCTGGTACCCAGGTTCTTGCTTTTAGTGAGATATCAGGTCTCTGCACACACGTGCACATACTAGAGCAGCACCTTCTGTCCACTTCCTGTCCAGACTGATTATTATTCCCTGGCCATTCCTCACTAAGGATTTGGCGACCTCTGCTGGAGTTAAATGTTAGGGCAACATATTTGTGAGTTGAAACTTTACAATAAACAGTTACATAAAAAAAAAACACAATTACAGGTTCTGTTAAAGGTCACCTATTAAACCCTATCTATGTAAATCTAGACAATGCCTTTAATATGCCATGAGCAAACACTCTCAAAACCTGTAAGTTACTTAAGCTGTAAGTTACTTTCAGCAGAACATGAATTACTAAGTTACTTTATGTACTGCTGCATAACTGACATTTTTGGATTTTATTTAACAATTATGACCGACTGCCTCCCACACCCTGTGGTGTTTAAAAGTATAAATCAGTCATCTGTAGAAGCTGACAGGCTATAAAACTCTGGAGTGAAAGCTGACAACTGTCAAAAGAAATGTTTCTCTCTACCGCTATTTCCGAGTCCAAATAAATCTACAGTAGATTTTGATGTTGAAGCACAGAACTATAGAAAAAAAAATACCTATTTTATGGTAGGTAGTGTAGATAGTTCTGCGCGGCAACAAACAACTCCCTTTTCTGGGTTTTACAAAGACTACGCAGAGATGTGCCCGTCCTTACCTTTTCTTTTGGCTCAAGATATCCCGAGATGTGTGGCATGAGATGACCAGCTTTTACTAAAACCATGATTTTGCGATACTCTGCCACAAGTTGCGTATCCTATATGTGTCTATGTGCAGTGATTGCGGTATTGCTAGCATCTGTTGCGGTAGTGGTCTTTGCCAGCCACTACTGCACTCTCTTCCGCCACTGCTTCACTCCCTTCTGCCACTGCTCCACTCCCTTACTTACCCGTTCCTCCTCTCCAGGGTTCTGGCAGTTTGGACTTGCCAGCATCCTGCTCCTTCCTGTCTGGTGGGGCCAACCACCACAGTAGCGCTGCTTCATCCACTCAACAGACAGTGGCCTACTTCCTGATCTGCTGCTTCTCTCTGCCCATAGGGTGAATGCATGTGTTCTCTGGGCCACCTAAGGGGCTAGAGCATGTACACCCAAATCTATTCAAGCCAAAGACAGAACTCGCTAGGGTATTTAAGGCACCTTCCCCTGTGGGCGAGTGCCTGAGCAATAGGTTCTAGTAAATAAGTGTCCAGCAAAGGTGCCATATCACTTGTTTGTTTTCTTGTGTGCCAACCTCTGCTAGTTTCCGGGTTTTGACTCTTTGCTGCCTGACCTGATCTCTGCCTGTTCTCCGTTCTGACCCTGAGCTGCTTATACTGAACTCAGACTGACTATTAGAATGCTGAGACCTTGCCTTCCCCATCCTTGGCCTGCTCCAGACTACCTTACCATGGGTCAGCACTGCAGCCTACAATTACTCTCTGAACAGAGACTATGGCATGATTTAGTGGCCTGGTGTAGCGGAGTCAAGACCTCTGTATAGGGGTTAAAGGTTGAAGACCAGGGGAGGCACTTAGTAGACCTTAACCAAATTTGAAGTTTCTAAATGGGATACCTGGAAGCTTCTTACATTTAATGCAAAATCTGTAACAAGATTATTAATATTACTGATATAGTCTCATGTGGCAGAGGGGACTTTAATCCAGGACCAGGGTGTGATTACTACCTCTATAGCTATACCTATTGCATCCTCTATGGCTATGCCCCTGTAGTTTCTCATTCACTTTGTATAACACTGGGAAGTACAAATTAGTCAATTCCAGACTATGCTTCATACATTGTGCCCTTGCACCTATTAAACAGTGAGTTATCGTTCACACTGTCGTTCCCAAATTTATGAAACATCTATGGCAGGAAATTTGGAAAGAGCTGATGGAAGTAACTCTGATCAGCGAAGCATTTCATACGACGAGCCGCAGAGACGTTAATTAAATGTTACTCAAAGAATATCCTGATTTTCCTGCACTCAGCGTATAAACCTCCATTCCTTTTAGAGGAGCAGTTCAATAAACCAGAGGGCTGATACTGTATCATGTATAAGATTAAGATTAATGAGTCGTAAGTATGAGACGATAGCACAATGTCTTCAACTATTCCATAAGATATTATCTATATAAGAGATGCGCCTGAATTTTGCATTCTAGCAGTTATAATGCAAAGTAAAGTGAAAAATTAAAGGAACATTCTGAGAAAAATTTCTAAACTGTGCACTGTCTACTGCAACATCAGAGGAGACATCTGACATGAGAACTGATATAACCGCTATAGCCATAACTTAAGACCAAAGAGTTCTACAGCGAAGAGTCTAGGACACTTCTAACTAGACTCTTGCTATCTAATTAGCATACGGTGCCTCATTTTCTCAGCTATGCTTCCACTTAGACTGGCATCATAGGTAACACTTACCACATTACCCATATAGCAGTGTTAGCATTTTGTTTATTGTTGTCCTTTTTTTTGGGGGGTGGGGGGGCCCCCCATAAGGGCTCCTACACACATAGTTTTGGCCCTGCTTTTTTTGGGGGCCAAGAAAAAAAGCACCTGACAATCTCTCTTAACCACTTCCCGACCATCCATTGACTATAAACGTCCTTGGGCGGTCGGTTTATCTCTGAATTGATAATCTGGAGTTCCATTAGGAGATTGCAGCTGCACTCTAAACTTGCAGCTGCCGAGCGGGGGGCCTGCTGTCAGTGAGCAGGGCACCCGAGGGAGACTGTTTCTGGGTGTCCCTGCCAATAAAAACGATATCTTGTTTCACACAAAAGCCCTCACGCAGCTCATTCAAAAAAAAATAAAAAAAAGTTATTGCTCTTAAAAACCATGACAGAAAATTCCATGTTAGAAAATCCAGATGCCGCTCCTTCCCTTCTGAGCCCTGGCGTATCCCCAAATAACCACAGTTGGGGTGTTACTGTAGTCAGGAGAAAGTGGGTAGCAAATTGGGGGGATATTCTCCTGTTATCTTTTGTAAAAAAAGAAAGTTTGGGCCTAAAGCACCATTTTCTTGTAAAAAAAAAATAGTTTTTCATTTTCACACCCAAGTATTAAAAATTCTATGAAGCACCTGTTGAGTGAAAGCTCGCTACACCCCTTAAAAATTCCTTGAGTGGTGTAGTTTACAACATGTGGTCACTTTTTGGGTGTTTTCACTGTGGAGCTACCTCAGGGCCTTCAAATGCAACATGGTGCCCAAAGACCGTTCTGGCAAAATCTGCCCTCCAAAAACCATATGGCGCTCCTTGCCTTCTGTGCCCTGTCGTGTGCCCAAACAGCGGAAACAGCAAAGTACACAATTAAGGTAATAAATATTGAGGTTTGTTTTGTTGTTAACCCTTGATGTGTACAAGGAAAAAATTGATCAAAATGAAAAACCTGCAAAAAAAGTGACATTTTTAAATTTCACCTCTATTTTGCTTTAATTCCTGTGGAATACCTGAAGGGTTAAAAACATTTCTAAAACCAGTTTTGAATAGTCTGAGGGGTGTCATTTCTAAAATAAGGTAATTTATGGGTTGGTTCTATTATGTAAGCCCCACAAAGTGACTTCAGAACTGAACTGGTCATTAAAAAAAACGTCCTAAAAAAATAAAATGACATTTACAAAATGATGCCAACATAAAGTAGAATGTTAAGTAATAAATATTATATGAGGTATCACTTTCTGTTTTAAAAGCAGAGAAATTGAAATTGTGAAAATTGTGAATTTTTCAACATTTTTGTTAAATTTGGCATTTTTCATAAATAAAGGTGACATATATTGACTCAAATGTATGACTATCATGAAGTACAATGTGTCATGAAAAAACAATCTCAGAATGGCTTGGATAAGTAAAAGCGTTCCAAAGTGATTACCACATAAAGTGACACGTCAGATTTGTAAAATTAGGTCTGGTCAGGAAGGGGGTAAATGACCTGGTCTGGAAGTGGTTAATGATGGGGTTTTTTGTGCCTGGATTTTTTATTTTTTTTAGAGGAAGGTATGTGCCCCCTGTAATGTTGCTTCCTCTGTAGTACGGGGAAGAAAAATATTGTTAAAAAAAATGCTGTACAAAAATGTCATTCAAAACTACATGCATATGTGTTTTTTCCAAGCACGGAGGTCTGTGGGAG
Organism: Bufotes viridis; assembly: GCA_033119425.1. Classification (NCBI taxonomy): domain Eukaryota; kingdom Metazoa; phylum Chordata; class Amphibia; order Anura; family Bufonidae; genus Bufotes; species Bufotes viridis. The sequence continues at coordinate 18,525,718 of CM065595.1, forward strand.
AAAAACACCAGACAATGAGGGTAAAAATGCCGTCTCCGGAGCATTTAAAAAAAAAAAAAAAAGAAAAGACCAATAAAGCAAACAACTCACCCTAAGGGTCAAATATGCCGCATAAATAACACCAGTTTGTCCTGTGTTTAATATTTCCCCTAAACTTCCATGCAACATCTGGAAATGGTGTTTATTGCCTAAAAAAATGCCAGCAACCACATGCACCAAAGATAAAAAAAATTAAAATAAACATGCGTGACACCAACCTAAATGATAGATTCCCTGTAAGGCAGGGCCAGGTGAGCATGGTCCACTGTGGCTTTGCCGTATTAGCAGTAATTTACAATGTGTGCATGGATGAGATTTTTTACAATCTGTTAACCCTGACCTATCCATACAGTACCCATCTACCTTATGGAATAGCTTTTACACAGTAACATAGACAGTACTTTATGTGCTGGAAATGACAGATATGTGTGTAGATGTAGATGAAGTAATCTAACACATCATCTTTTGAGTCAAATTATGTATTTCAGACGACAAGTAAAGACTGACCTCCCAGCAGTCTACGGCATGTCACACCGTGTCAAGGACCAGCAGCACCTCTCGGAAAACTGGTAAGTCTAATTAATATAACTTCTGTACATTTCCTCCACGCAGAAGACCCCACACATCGGACATCTGAGTGTCACACATACTTCCCTCTAACAAATGACCTTATCTCCTAATATATAGCAAAACAAGGAGAGCAGCTGTGTGTTCCCGGCCTTTACCACAGCTGTCAGATCAGATAGCATCTAATTGACCAACGTGCTTTTAATTCGCAGCTCTTTTACACTGATAACAACTTGACATTAATTATCTTTGCATCGGGGCATCGAACACACAACAAAACATTTGTCAGAGGAAGATCTCATTATTCTCGCTCTCATTTATATCTCATTATTTTCTTTTAGTTTAAATATGAAGCTTCTGCACCGATATGTAAAAGTTCAGCACTGTATAGTGAAGAAGACGTGGCAGAAGATCTGCATTAAAGCCCCAGTAGTTTATTTTTTCAGGGTAATTTCTGTATAACCAAAAAATTATACAATTTCCCAATATACTCTTTCTATCAATTACTAATATTTTCTAAGATTTGTAGCCTAACCAAAGGAAAACAACTTTGTAGCCTAAGGAAGATAACATATTAGCCTAACCTAAGGAAGACAACTTTATATTCTAAGGAAGACAACTTCATAACCTAACCTAAGGTGGACAACTTTATAGCCTAACCTAAGGAGGACAACTTCATAGCCTAACCTAAGGAGGACAACTTCATAGCCTAACCTAAGGAGGACAACTTCATAGCCTAACCTAAAGAAGACCATTTCATAGCCTGACTTAACTTAAGGAAGACAACTTGTAGCCTAAACAGGAGAAAACTTCATAACCTAACTTTAGGAAGATAACTTCGTAGCCTAAGCTAAAGAAAAAAAAATTGTAGGCTAACCTAAGGAAGACAACTTACAGAAGACAGCTATATAGACTTACCTAAGGAAGACAACTTCATAGCCTAACCTAAGGAATATAACTTGTATCCTAACCTAATCAAGATAACTTTGTAACCTAACTGAAAGAAGACAACTTTGTATGCAGCCTATTCTAAGGAAGACAACTTTGCAGCTTAATCTACAGAAGACAACTTCATAGAATAACCTAAGAAAGACAACTTTATGACCTAACCTAGGAAAGACAGGTTTGTAGCATAACCTTAGGAAGATAAGTTTGTAGCCTAACTGAAGAAAGACAACGTTGTATGTAGCCTAACCTAAGGAAGACAACTAGCCTAACCTAAGGAAACCAGCTTTGCAGCTTAACTTAAGGAATGAAACTTAATAACCTGACCTATGGAATTCAACTTCATAACCTAACCTAAAAATGACACCTTAGTGCCTAACCTAAGGAGACAATTTTGTCTCCTAACCTGAGAACGACAACTTCATAACATAACCTAAAGAAGACAACTTTGTAGCCTAACCTAAGGAGGACAACTTTATAGCCTAACCTAAAGAAGACAACTCTGTAGCCTAAATGGGAAAAAAATGTGTAGCCTTACCTCAGAAAGCCAACTTTATAGCCTACCTGCAGGAAGACAACTTCTAAGCCTAACCTAAGGAAGACAACTTCATAGCCTAACCTAAGGAAGACAACTTTTTAGCCTGATCTAAGAAATTTTACTTTGTATCCTAACTTTGGGAAGACAACTTCATAGCCTAACCTAAAGAAGACAACTTTTTAGCCTGATCTAAGGAATTTAACTTCATATCCTTACTTTAGAAAGACAACTTCATAGCCTAACCTAAGGAAGACAACTTCATAGCCTAACCTAAGGAAAACAACTTTTTAGCCTGATCTAAAGAATTCAACTTCTTATCCTAACTTTGGGAAGACAACTTCATAGCCTAACCTAGAGAAAACAACTATATAGCCAAACCAAAGGAAGACAACTTGCTTACTCAGCTATTTTCAGATCTCCCATTAAAGAGAATGGAGATAATCATGTACTGTATAAACGGCCACCTCTCCATTCCCAGTCGGGTGAGATGGAACTTTGTTCTTGAGATAAGTGCAGATCTCATTAACATAGGTGTCTGATTGATTTTTTTTTTTTTTTTTAGATGAGTGGAATTTTTAATAGCCCTATTTTAGGATGCACATACCTTATTGGTTACATTTATTTTAACCCTTTCTGGGAAGGAGAGAATAGAAATAGCAATTCTACCTTTGTTTTTCTTTTTTCATTTTAAAATTCCACAGTGTTTACTCTGCAGAATAAATAACATGGTACTTTTTGCTTCCGGTCAGTACGATTACAAAGATACCATTTTTAATCATTTGCTTTAACATTTTACTATTTTTGCACACTAAAAACACGTTTTGTGCCACAATATTGTGAGAGACGTAACTTTTTTTACAGAGTTGCATGAAGGTTTGTTTTCACAGACCAAGCTATAGATTTTATTGGCACTAAATTTGTGTTGTTTCTATAGCTATCATGAGTATGATACACTGTGCAATAGCTGCATATCTCATTGTATAACTGACTGTATACCTGTTAGAGAAATACTGACAGGCATTCTATTGTGCCCTATCTCTACCTTTGGCCTCTTGCACAAACCACAAAAATGGACATGCAGGTATGCCTATTTGCAGCAAGGGGTGAAAGACAGAATTATGGTGACTGTATGCTATGCACTTGTCTGTAACTGAGTAACAGCAAACAGAGATCTTGGAGACCACAAGGAATATGTACAAAAAAAGAATATCAGATAATTTAAAAAAATTGCGTTATAACTTTAAATTGTTGAAAACAGAATATCTCATTAAGAGTGATGAGCGGCAGGGGCAATATTGGAATTTGCGATATTTTGTGAATATTTGGGCAAATATTCATCATATATTATTTTCTTGATTGCGAAAATCTGCAGTGTAATATTCGTATATCACACACGCAATACAGGTGTGGGTCACTTTTGCTACTTTTTCAAGCTGCTAGAAGTTTCCTGAGACTGGAGAAAATAGTTGGCACGGCAGAACATTACAGTAGCTTTATATGCCGATAGAGTGTGCCGATATTGCCGCAAATTGGCAATTGATCTGCATATTTTGGCGCAATACGTGCAACTTAAAATTTTAGCAGATCTGACTACATATTAGTGATTGTTGCACTAAGTATTGTTGTGAACTTGTGACATCCCAGCACTATGGGCCAGATTTATCATTACACTTCCATCTTACTCCAATTTCACATAAGTCCAAAGTCACTTTTGGCTCAGTCAGATTTAATAATGGTCCTTTAATACTGTGATAAATGTGGTTTGATGGCAGCAGTTCATCCTTCAGTAAACGGCTTTACAAAAGTCGCACATATTTACAAAAAAGTTGCATGTTCTATTAAAAAGTCGCATAAGATAAGCATGGTCCTCACTGGAGTGAAATTGGGACTTTTTTGCGACTTTTTTGTGACTTTTTTAAAAAGTCCCAGTGATAAATCTGGAGTGAAACTCATTAACATGGCTAACCACGCCCATTTTTACAAAACTGGAGTGAGTGGTGTACACATGTAAAAAAGTCGCAAAATTGTGCGCAAATGAGTGTGAAAAGTCGCAAATGCCCTATTTTGGGACTTTTTGATGCCAGAATTCTGGAGTGAAGGTATGATAAATCATGACCTATGTCTGTAGCATGTATGTCTGGACAGCAGAACCTATCACACTACCTAACACCCTGCACTGGAACCTATCAGCTACACTATATCACTATCTAACCTACACTGACTATCTCACAATTACTATCTTTATTATACATATAAGCTAACTAACTAACTAATGTACAGTGACAGCAAACCACAGAGCACAGCGATGACACTGCTGTCTGTCTCATAACTGTAAAAAAAATGCAGAAAATGGCTGCTGGGGAGGTTCTTATATAATAAAGGGGTAGGACACTTTCCTATTGGTTGCTAGGGATATTGCTAAGCTCAGACAAAGACATTGCTGCCTTCTCATTGCAAGCAAAAAGCAGGGAAGGATCATGTGTTCAGATGGAAAAAAATGACGAATATTCAAAAATACAAATCTATAGCACTATATTCTAAATATTTGCGAATTCTCAAAGTGCCAATATTCGAGATAAATATTCACAAGTCAAATATTCGCGCCCAACACTACTCATCAATTTTTTTAAATTCTTGTGTCAAATTATCAGACAACGGATATATTGTCCCATAACGAAACTTCTTGGTACTCTGCTCCGGCAGCTCAGAAATATCAAAGGAGCCAATCAGGTCTTCTTCTTCACTTTCCTACCTCTACTCTAAATTCTCATTGTTTGCCCTTTGTCGGTATATTTAAAGGTAACATCTGTGTTTTATCCTTTTTGTTTCTGTAATTTAAAATGCAACAAAAAGAACACATAAGAGAAATTATGCTTTTGTTATATTTTTTTATGTTGCAATGTCTGTCATTGAACTCTTGCCCTTTAAAAAATAATGAAATGACTCTGCTTAGGGTACTTTCACACTTGCGGCAGGACGGATCCGGCAGGCTGTTCACCCTGTCGGATCCGTCATGCCGCTATTTTGCCATGCTGTCGGACTGCCACTCTGTCCCCATTGACTATAATGGGGAGCGGAGCTCAGGCGCAGCATGGCAGTGCACGGCGAGAGGCCGCCGGACTAAACGTGCGCCGTACCTCCGTCCCCGCCCTCATCATAGTCAATGGGGACTGAGCGGAAGTTCGGCGGCAGGGCGAAATAGCAGAAGGACGGATCCGACAGGGTGAACAGCCTGTCGGATCCGTCTTGCCGCGAGTGTGAAAGCACCCTTACTCTAACCCAGCCTACACAGCAAAGCTGACAAGTGAGCTGCAGAAAAAAGGAATTGCCAACCTATTGTGCCTACTCCAGTGGCCAGTATAAGGCTGCTTTAACATTAGCTCTATTATTTCCTTTCTTTTGCTCCATAATGGAAGAAATGGAAGTGGTGAATTTGGCACATAACTGACAGGAATGGAGCAGATCACATTGATTATAATGGTATTCATTAGGTTTCCTTTCAGGATAAAGTTTTTTTTTTTTTTTTCAGCAGTGCAGGACTTTTTTCTCCACTATTTTTGACAAACTCTAGGACAGAAACCCTGGACGGAGTCTGCAATGCAGATGTAAAGGTAACTTAAAAAATTTATTATTTAACGTTTTTTTTTCACGTTGAAAATCACATAAAAACCACTCACATTTAAAAAACACCTTTTCAATAAAAAGACATTAAAATAATGTCATTTAGATAATGCACCCACTTTACAGAAAATTAGATTCTTTAATTTCTATAAAATGGGGTTTTCTAGGATACACATTTTAAATGTGAAGCAAATTTGTCAAGCAACTATATCCCTGTAATGAGCCCATACTAAGCATCACATACATTTCTGGAACACTCTAAGTGAATTTTGATGAAAAAAAAAAATATGCAAGTAGATTCTGTAAAATAAAAAAAAGCCAAATTGGCTTCACATAAAAGAGAATAAAATATAACACAAAGCATGAGGAATGAATTCGATGGAATAAAACAACAGCAAGAGGTCCAATTAAACTCATGAAAGTGGTAAAAGAAATAAAAAAAACACTAAGTGTGGTGCAGTAATCAGGCATAAAACTGTGATATGGGTATTTAAATGTCACAGCACAAGAAATGTGGTGGGAGCCGAGTTCACTAATTTAATAAGTAAAGCGGGATACAAGTACCATAATGATTATGAGGTATGTAGACCTGTAGGAGTTACTGGGAGAAAATGTGTGCCTTTGCCTCTAATCCAACATTTTAATTAAAATTAGTTGAAAGCTACAAATATTAAACAGGCATGTCCACCTTTAAACACCACCTGTATATAGACTGATTTAAAATACATTAAATATCTTTTACTGTCTGTATTATCCTCCAGAGCTACACTCACTATTCTGCTGGTGGAGTAACTGTGTACATGCATTTCATTACCTATAGTGGTCTGATCCTTCTTGTATCATGATCAAGAGCTGCACTCACTATTCTGCTGTTGCAGTCCCTGTGTACAACCATTATATTGCTTATCCTGTAGTGATCCTAAGTTAGTTCCTGTATTATTCTATAGAGCATCACTTATTATGCTCAATTGGATGAGTCACTGTGAACATACATATATTACTCATTCTTTACTGATCCTGAGTTATATCCTGTATTATACTCCAGAGCTGTACTCACTATTCTGCTGGTGGAGTAACTGTGTACATACATTACTTGTCCTGTAGTGATCGTGAGATATATCCTGTATTATACTCCTGAGCTGCACTCATTATTCTGCTGGTGGAGTCACTGCGTACATATATTTCATTACTTATCTTGTATTGATCCTCCTGAGTTAAACACTGTATTAAACCCCAGAGCTGCACTCACTATTCTGCTGTTAGAGTCACTGTGTACATACATTACATTACTTATCCTATACTGATCCTGAGTTACAGTCTGTATTAAACTCCAGAGCTGCATTCACTATTCTGCTAGTGGAGTTACAGTGGCCATATATTACTTATCCTGTACTGATCCTGAATTATAGCATGTATTATAATCCAGTGTCTAAAATGCTGCTGCACATCTTTGGAAACAGCTGACAAACCCTTAATAGCTGAGTTCTATGATGCACTCATTTTTTCTGTATTAAACTATTGTAACGAGCCAACTTACAGCAAATTCAAAAGGAAGCATTGCACCCCTATTACTTTAACAAAGAACGCTGGGACATTTCAGAATTGAGAATAAGCAGTTATCTCCTTAAAGAAGCAGAAAGTCAATAAAGCAGGAGGCAGAAAAAGCAGGAGCACGCCAATGGAAATAGTTGATGGGGGCAGCACCTCCTCTCTCCTGCACAGTGATCTCTACACATAGCACAGGGCATGCTTACTATACAGTCAGTGAGTAATTTCATTGTCTTTTTTCTTATGCCAAGATGTCTGCTATAAAGTAAATCCCTGGAACTGTCACACAGGTTGGCTGCCACCACAATCCTTTCAAGAAAATTTAGCTAAAAATACAGTATACTATATTGACAAAAGTATTGATTTGGGACCCCTACACAGTCTACCTACACAAGTTTCTATTGCAGTGGTCGGGTTTGGGGTGGCCCCAATGTTACACTGGGTCCCCAGGACACTGTTGGGGTGTTTCCACATGTTGCTGCTCTCAGAAAGGGATGGTAAGGCTTGGTGAACCCCAAGGGAATTAAGTCCAGAGAGTCAGGGTCTGCAGTTAACCAGTGTGCTTTTTTCTAGAAGAATTCTCCAGCCTCCTTCCTGGCAGAAGAAGGGTCTATGCTGAAGAAAGGCCTGAGCTAGCTGTCTCTCTCTCTCTCTCACTCAGAAGGCTGGTACCCTGGCGAAAGGATGGAGGCCCACAGTCTGTGGCACAGTACTGACTTTATTTCACTCCTTACTCCGTGATCACAGGGCTGATTACTCATGGTCTGGGGCTCAGCATGCCCATCTCAGCACCTTCTTCTGGTCACTCATGCAGGCTGGCATGAGTCTCTTCTTCTAAGCACTAATCCTTAACTGCAAAACACTAGGGACTCTGACTGCTTTCGTTATATGCAGTTTCTAGTTGAACTAGAACCTTCTAGTGGGAGGGGTAGAGTGGAGAAACTCAGCACAAACAGATACAAGGTTACAACTTTCATCTCTCAAAGAGTTTCATTAGACCTTCAATACTACTTAATGCCAATTAGACAGCAGTTTTTGTTCCAGACAAAAACATGTTTTCAGACATAATAACGTAGCTAAACCAGACATTGAAAAGTTCAGTCTGTCTGGTTTTGGTGATAAACAAGTCTCGCTTTTTCCATCCAAAACATGCTGTTCTTTAAACCCTATGGTAGCTGTGAAAAATCACTAACTTCTCATTATTAGCTAGAAAGTACCAAACGTCTCTCAGTAATTATTAACCCTTTCCACAGTGCTGTGCAAACACAGTGCAAATGAACAGGGTATATATTACAACACACATATAAAATTTAGTTACACTATTATTCCAAAGATAGTCACCTCTTTGCTGCTAAAACAGCTTCCACTATTCTGGGAAGGCTTTGTACAAGATTTTGGAGTGTGTCCGTGGAAATCTTTGCCCATTCATCCAGAAGAGTATTTGTGAGGTCAGACACTGATGGTGCACACTAAAGGCCTGGCTCGCAATCTCTGTACGGGTTCATTCCAAGGGTTAAAGTCAAGCTTGCACACTATAAGAAATGTGCTGGCCTGTCTGGAGCTCACATAGTCTGGTGATTTTTTTCTATGGTGTGCAAGCATGACCACTGCTGATGGATTGCAGGGTGGTCATAACCATGGAAATGAGCAGTGTATAATGTGATGGAAAAATGAATCCAGCCAGCAAAGGAGGCAATATGGAGAATCACAATACATTAGTAAGTGCTTTGTATTAACGTTCTCTACATGATAAATGCCATTTGCTGAAGTGAGACAACACCTTTAAGCCCCAAAAGGAAGGACCACAACTTTTTCTCCTTCCCAAACTCCAGTGTAGACTGACTTAAGATTATGGGTGGAGCCAGTTCACACTTAACCTCTTTACTGATCCTGAGTTATATCCTGTACTAAACTCCAGAGCTTCACTCACTATTCTGGAGGTACTGTCTACATACATTACTTATCATATACTGCTCCTGAGTTACATTTTGTACTAAACTGGATGTAACCATCCTGGATGAGCCAGAATTTTTAACCCTGGCTGTGCCACCCATACGTAGTTATACTGAGTACAATTCATAGCATAACAATACATAACATTGTGTATTACATACCAAACCACTTGCAGATACTCGAGGGTGCTGCACACTCTTTCACAAATGTTTGTACAGGATGGATGTTTAGGGGCTGAATGCAACATCTGAATTTAATGATTAAGAGGCACGTCCCAATACATTTGTCCACTTTCCCTTAAAGAAAAAACATCCATTCCCAGCTATTCATACATGGCTTATCACTGTGTCTCAATTAGAGGCCGGTATCATTATCAGCACATAATATTATCAGGTCTACGAGATACCGTTACAACTTTGCTGATATTTCTTTAATTGGTTACCAGGTTTATATATATCCGACTGCCTGTGGGGAGACAAGTCCAAAGTCATCAGTCCCTGGTGTTCAGAGACTATTAATGGATTCAGGTCTGAACTGGAAAAAACAGCGAGAAGGTGAGAAGTCGGAAAGATCAATATGCAAGGAACCAAGGGGAACATTGACTGAAATTGAAGCTGGTTAGGGAACTTGTTGGTATCCTGTTAATTAATGTTAGAGGAGTAATTGTGGAAGGTCTGGTGATAAAAGTTCTCTTCCAGAGGTTGTATCATTAACTTTTAAATTAAATAAAAGCCAAGAACATTGTCCGGGCGGCTTTATTTCAACTGCTTTGATGTCACAAGGAGTAGCGGTGAGTCTGAGAATAAATAAAATTGGCTGCAGAGAATGAAGGCAGGACTCGGGTTTAACACCTACGGGGAAATTGCTGGAGTCTAATGAACTTCTGTACCTAAAACGAGAAAAAAATAAAAAAAACTGTCGTTCAATTGATTCCTGCAATTAGATTTGCAATTAATGAACAAGTAATACAGGCAATTACATTACTGGCTGCCCAAACAGGCATTGTAATACAAGTGCCTGGAAAATCCTTGTTTCTTACTTTTAATTACCTAAATAACTATCCATTTTTGAAAGAAACTTCTGATGAAAAATGAACTTTCACATTTAGGTTAGTCATTGGACTTAAAGGGGTAGGACCATCTTATAATGCTATGGTATGTCGCTAGCATAGGTCATAATATCATGATTGGTGGAGGTTGACGTACGATAAAAGTGATGGAGGTCCATTTGGCCTCTTCCTTTTTTTTTTTACTGCAGGGGATTGAAATGAATGAGGATGTATTGCAGATCCCAGCACAAGTAGTTGCTGTAGAGAGAAAAACGTAAATGGGTTATGAAAACCTCTTTCCAACAAAGCTAGAACCAGCCCTTTACCTCACATGGATCCAGATGTCTCCACAATCATTGCTCCAATTGTCCTGCTAGATTCTGTTCAGGCTGGAAGCTCAGGGGTGTGTCCTTTCTTGGTGGGTGTGACCTTTTTGCTCCAGCTCTCTACCTATCATGGCTCAAAGGGGGTGTCCTTTCTTAGAAAGTGTGTCTTTTGTAAGAGGCCTGACCTTTCTACTGCGGCTCTCTTGCTGTAGCTGTGCCAGCTTCTAACAGTAGGGGATGTGACTTTTCTGCTGTAGCTCAAGGGTGTGCCATTTCTCAGGGTTTGTGAGCTTTCTGCTGCAGTTCACAGACATGTCTACTCTCCTTCTGGATATGAATAATACTGTATGGAAATATAAGTCATGTCAACCTTTCATTGATCATTAAAAGAATTGCATATACTTTAACTGGAGTGCCGTGGATATTCCTACTCTCAGATAATTCCTCTCTCACGAGCACCCAGACCACAGCATTGGAGTGCAGATCGCATATTTTTACAATTCTCTCAGGAGGTGTGAGTTTTTAATGCAGTTCAGGAGCATGTCCTCTCCCAGGGGGTGTGAGCTTTTTGCTGCAGCTCAGAGACGTGCCTTTTCTCTGGGGATATGCCCTTTCTGCTGCAAGACTCTCCCTATGACAGCTCAAGGGGGTGTCCATTCTCATTAAGTGTCCTTTCTCAGAGGCGTGACCTTTCTGCTGTGGCTCTCTTCATGTAGCTGTGCCAGTTTCTTACAGAATATAGGGCTGGAAAAGTTAAAGGATAGTAGTGAGCATGTGCAGCCACCTCAGTAGGTGGGCATGCACATTACTATACAGATTAAACACCAGGTGGCGCCATTATAACCATGTAAAGAGAATGTCTCACAACTTGAGCATTCTTTTAACTGAAAGTAGATTACAAAATAACTCTTTTTTCATTCTTAAATATATTAAAATAACATATAAAGGTGGATTAACCCGTTGCCCACAAACAGCAGTTATTACTGATCCACAGAATAGATGATAAATGTATAATTGCTGGGGTCTGACTCACTGAGAACAGGGGTCCCCAAAGCCTTTGTGTGAATGAAGCTGTAGTGTGTGCTCAGCGTCCTATTTACTGTCTATGGGTCCTATAGACAGTGAATAGAGCAGTGGTCACACATGCAAACCACTACTCAATTCACACAGGGGACTCAGGGACCATACTTGTGGGGGAGGGGGGTCCCAGCTGTCAGACTCCCAGTGATCACACGTTTATCACCTATACAGTGCTTGTAAACTAATCCCGTTAAAGGAACCAGCACACTCAAATAAAGTTATTTAATCAAGTCAGGATCACAGCAAACAGATCCCACCATTAAGAGATAACCTATCCTTGAGATATCCCAGCCAGTAGTGTGCAACACAGTATCTACACTTGTGTTGTAAGGTACTTTACATGCTTGATTAAGTACTGATTGGTTCTGTCCCCTTTAATTATATCCCTTTCTATATTCTTTCTAATGTAGTGAGCTAGGGATAGTTAGATAACATATACAAACACCCTTTTGTGCCGAAAAGGATGCATTCCTGAATGATTATCTCAGAGACATATGTACTGCAAACTGGACATCCTTAGGAGGAGGGGCAGAAAGATATAAACGTCTGTGTACAAAGAGAATTAATTGGAACTCTGCTGAGAACATCATCCAGGTAGGATGTTGTAGGTCACTATCTTTCTCTTATAGCACCATTGTATATCAGCCATGTGCTACGACATGGTGATTGGAACCGCCCCCCCCCCCCCCCGCCACCGATTGAGTTGCAGGCCAGTGATTGTTTTTTACTTTTACTACTCTGCATGTGATTTGTCTGTTTTATTTTATATTTAATCACACTTAGTAAATAATTTTATCACTTAGCCTGCTTAAGCCTATTTATTCTCGAATCATCGAATTCACATTAAAACAATACTACACAAAATCCATGTTCCAGATTCAGTGTTAAAATCATGATGGATTACCACATTAACCAATCGGTGCGGGTCTATGTCCATAGCAAATTACAAATACACAGAAGAAATTCAAGGATTAGCCTCAAATTTCTGTGGATCCATAGGAAAAAAATCCAACATGTAAAAAAGTCATATATTTGGACATAGTTGTAGCAGGTTTTTGTCCTCTAGATGTAAACAAGTATGCATTTATTCACAGAAAGCAAGCAAAGCTCTTGAAAATGATGCAAAATCGAAACAAGAATTTCTGTTACAAACTTTTATAACCTTTTCTTATATCATATGCTTTTGGTTGCTCATTGGAGAGTACAGTACGTCTGGCGCCAGCTTTAGAATTTCCATCTGGACTATCACAGTAAAGGAGAAAAGACACAGACAAGACAGATTTCTTTAAGCTTTCCGTTCTTCAGTCTTTCTCCTCGGCGATGATTGTACAGTATATTCCAAGCATGCATCAGGCATAATTTGGTATAATTGTAGACCTGCCCAGAGAGTGATTCACACCACTTCTCCAGCCTGAGCAGTAATACCTTATGTGATATTTTTGCTGAAATTCCTCCAGCCAAAATGTGGATGAAATGAAATGCGTCAGGGTCACTGGCTACAAGATGGAGCTGCTTTGAAGTTCACACCTTTGTCTAAAGTTTTGCAGCAGTGACCTTCTAAAGTGTAATTGCCACAATCTTTCAATTTTTATTCTCTACTGGTAGAAATATCTCAAATGCTAAATGAACGCGGGTCATTAAACTTGGTAAAAGAGTCGCCGCATGCATCAATCAGGTGAGCCAGAAGATAGGCTCTAAGCCCTCTGCGAAACACATTTTACAATCTAATCCAGACAAGCAATTCATAGAACACGTGGATCTTCTTATTTGGAGTTCTGTTAAAGGGGACAGTAGAGGGGACATTTGTAAGAGGCAAAACTACATAAAGAAAACCACAACCAAAAGTCCTTTAATGTGGAGTATCAAAGACATGGAGAAGTTCTCTGAAAGTTATAAGAAAGTCTTTGGACTTGTAACTGGCTTTTAAATTCAACTTTTATCTTGTGTTATGGACTATAAATGTCCTCTGAGTTCTACATTCAGTTACACTAATCACAAAAACAGCAGAGGATGGGACAAGGTGTGGGAGCCCTGTTTTGGTGGTACGTGGGGTAAACATCTAAGAGTGGACTGGTCATACACCCTACAGGGAAATTTCCCGGTCGGTCGATGCCCAAAGCTTCCTCATGGCTGCCAGCCAGGAATATAAAGATCTGATGCTGTCAGCATTAATTAATGTAGGAGCATCAGTCACTAATGCACCTGGCCAGCCGCCACGGGTGCCCTCTTGAATTCAACTGCATGGCAGTCCTCAGGACAAGGATATAGTTTCATACTATGGAGCGGACGGAAGTATTTTGTGCTACACTATGGTATTTGGCTCTACTTGGGCGGTATTTTGTTTGGCACTACATTATTGCTGGCCCTGTCTATTTCTGTTGTCCCTGCCTACTTGGGTTCCCATGTCTTCTGTCAGTTTGAACCCACCTAGAACATGGGGCCACTTAGGATTTTTCCAAGGCCACTTTATGTTCCCAGTCCACCCTGTAAACATCTCTCAGGTCAAGTCACAGATTTCTAAGCCAGGTATCTGAAACTCAAAGGAGACTGATGGAGGCCTCTAGGATGTGGAAGCCCTGGAGGGGTGGGCAACCTGCGCCACTCCAGCTGTTGTGAAGCTACAATTCCCAGCATGCTCCATTTATTTCTATGAGAGTTCTGAGAAGAGCAGAGCAAGTTTGAATGCTGGGAGTTGTAGTTGCACAACAACTGGAATGTCGCAGGTTGCCCACCCCCACCTACACTATTTGCTCCTTTCACCCTCCCTATAATCTGGCTCTGCGTAGGTACATTTGTAGTGAAAGCATACTTGTAGCATACTTGTACAGCTTTTTACCCTTTACACTAAAGGAAAATGAAAAGACCTGGAAAACTTAAGTCTATTGAGCAATGTACAAACTAGTGGTGCCTGGTCAATAATCACACAGCCAAGGTGGCACCCCTTTATTTTGGATTCTGCAGCAGGGTATATGTGGAGGCAGGGTGGCAATACTACTGGGTGACATCTTCCCTTGCTGCGATACAGGCTGCCATTCTGGCATGGTGACGGTCATACAGATGCTGGATATCCTCCTGTGATCATTCCAAGCTTCCTAGTTGAACCTGAAGTTCAGACAAGTTGCTTGTTGTCCACTGTACATAGGAGATCCGTCTCCCCATCCAGTCCCAGACATTCTCGGAGCAGCTGAGGAACCTGAAGACAACGTTGTAAAGGACAGTGTGTGGACGGGCATTATCTTGTTGGAATGGTATGTCTCCTAGCTGAGTCAAAAGGGGCAGTAGGACTGGTTCCACAATGCCCTGGACACATCGAAGACTGGTCATTGTTCTCTCCACCAATACCATATGGTTTCAGGTCCATGAAAGAAGCTTCTTGGGGTGTTTATTTGTAATGCCACCCTTATGCTTTATTAGTTTTTTATTATTAATACATGAATGCTGAATGTCCTTTAGGTGTCCAAGTAGATGATGACGTTAGGCTTTCGTACAACTAACATTCTCAATACACACTTTTTTCCGCTATTATAAGAATTTTGTAGTTCTTTACCCAAAAGTAATATGAATCCATAATTGCGGCAAGAAATGTAACAGAACAAATCATTAATTGGAGAGCTGAATTACCAAATCACTGCAGACAAAAAAACTCCCCAAAATATATGCAAACTGGCAACAATGGGAAAGAGAAAGCAGCACTGCAATACTTAACGTTGTTTAATGGGCTCATAAAAATAATAGAAGATAATTTGCCTTTCAAGTTTTCCGATGGAAAAGAAATTAAGGATGCTTGAGAAAAGCAAGAGGAAGATGCTACATTGTAACTAACAGTACACTTTATTCCTCTGTGTAAAGGAACACAGTTATGTAAGATCCATTTTAGCGCTCTTCATAAAGGCAATTATTGTGTATGGAGTTGAAGATGTAGTGTAATCCATCTACTGTGGATTCGTATCACCCTAGCCATACATTGATAGAGGGTACAGACCAGGAGCAAAGATACGGCAGCATGCCCTTCACATGTCGGGGATCAACAAACCATTCAATTTTGTTGCATTGAAGGGGTTATCTCATGCAGAATAACTTGTCCCATCTCCAGAGGATAAGGGATAAGTGTCTGATCATTGGGGCTTTGTGTCTGCACCTCCAACTCTATGGGACTGCTGAAGATAACAGAGTACAAGCGCTTGACTATCTCTGGCAGTCCCATAAAGTTGAATGGAGTGGCATTCAAACTGGTGGACACGAGCCTTTGTTCTAGTGATTAGCAGAGGAGCCAGTGGTTGGACCCTAGCCGATCACTTACCATATCCTCTATTCTGTGGACAGGGGCCAAGTTGTTGTCATGGGACAACCCCTTAAAAGGGTATTTCAGTTATAAAACATTGTCCTCTAATAATGCATTAAGTTGGTGATCACTTGCCTCCAATCACAAGGACGTTGGCCCTGTACCCTAAAATGAGCAGAGAAGCTGGTCAAGCATATACCTTGTTGCTCCATTTATTCTTCATGGGCCGATACTCGGCTATATACAGAGGGGCCGCTGCAGCAGTCAGAACCCCACCGATCTAGAGGATAGTTTCTTATGGCCGGAATACTCCTTTCAGTGTGATGGTAAATAGTAAAATTGATATCTCCTGCTTGTTCTAGCGACTGCAGGATGACTAAAAGTGGTTAATGATGTGCTAACAACTGATCCATATTTATGTCATGCCAGTTAGGAACTTAATATGATAATTTGAAGCTGAGATAGCAAACAAGATATTTTGCGTTTGCACCCTGTAGGAGGTGTGTGATTCGGCCCATAGTTGTGCAGTGATACAATGACACGTTGCGAGAATTCTTCTCTTCATCTATTTGAAATGGAGTCAAAACTCGCTAATCATGTTTCACACATTTAACACCCGAGCCCAGAGGGTAAATCTTCCGCGGAGCTGATGAAGCCACTCGAATGAGCTTAATAGGAAAACAGTAGGAATAACAGACAAACTTTGATTTATTCTCATCTTTATGTAAAGGAAGGCTCATTAACTATCAAACGAAAATCTAAAAAATAAAAAGTCCTCTGAAATGGCTGCCTTCTGTGACAAATTCACAATTTGAATTTATTGTCAGTACACTGACATCTCCACTTCCAGAAGGTTGTGGCCCGTGGAGTCTTAATACAATTTCAGATGTTTTACTGGTTGCTCGTACCGACGTGTAACACTAACTGCAACCATGTCATTCACACTTTTTGAGAACCATACTACTTACTGCTAAGGACTCAGGAGTCCAGAATATCCCACATTTCCATGAAGAGGCATGGTCATCAGTAGTATTGAGCGAAGCATTCGAAGCGGAATTCTGTCTGAAGTTTAGGAAACCTTTGATTTGCAAAGAATCAGAATTCCCTGGCACTTCGTGGTAATAAATCAGGTTTTCCTAAAATGACAGTTGTATATAATACAAAGCAATAATAAGTGTAGAAGCGACAAGCCTGGGAACGCAAGATCACCCATATAGCTGTGCAGCCAGACAATCTGCAAATAGCCATCCCCTGTGATGTCACAGCCCTATAAATCCCTCATCCCACCATTGTCATATGAGCTGAGCATAAGGAGAGATGTGGCAAGTGTTCATGTGCTAGGGACACTGTTACTGAAAATGATTAATAAAAGAATATTGGAGAGGGAGAGGGCAGGGACAGTGCAGGGACAGTGCAGGAAGAGTGCAGGGAGACTACAGGGACAGTGCAGGAAGAGTGCAGGGAGACTACAGGGAGTGGTCAGGCTTATGGGAACTGCCAAGCAAAGTGTGCTACACTGTTTCTGTAACTCCCATTTATTTGCTATGGAAACAGTGTAGCACAGCCCACTCGACTATTTCCATAATTCCAACCACCTCCAGAACCACTTGGATGGGAGACACGCATTTTGAGATGGGAAGAGCCCTTTAGCAATAACATTGCCCAAAAAAGCAGATGTGTGGGACCAATCCTGCCCTGCTAAAAGACTTTACACGAGGAACTCACCTAAAAATAAATATTTCTATAAATAATCAAATTCATTATAATTTTTCAACTTATTTTATTCCTGCAAAAGAATATCTGTATCTAGCCTAACATCTGTGTACTTACTTTATAGCTGTCCTATCGCCTATGCTCATTATACTGCCTGCGGAGTGCCCCATGCCAAGGCTAACAGATGGTACGGTATATCTCAGGAACATTGCTTGTCCTATCAGCAGGACCGCTTTGTCAGTGCATTCTCTTTTATCTCCTTATTTTCAGAGACATTCCCCTTTAAAATGAATTGTTGACCTACAAGCTAACATCCAGGATGATTCAGCCGCGGTGTCCCATCATACTGTAACCACATTGACAGTAAAGTAACTGGTATCATTTCGTGGGAATGATGAATCTCTCCCCATTTCAGTAATATGGTGCGTGAACATTTTTTTGGCAGGTGAGATGACTCCAATTTAGCGGTGTTTGATGAGTATAGCGTACGCGTTGTGTTGATGCCCTTGAACGAGAATAGCAGATGGCAGCATCCACCTCCTTAACAAGCCGGCTCTATGTCATCCCAGAGTGTACCCACAGAGCCTCTTCACACACCCACATGAGGGTGTTTAGGAAGACACATGAGATGTCTCCATGGCTGGTTTTAGTAGATCCCTCAAAAATGAAACATTTCCACTTAACCACTTGACTACGTAGACTTCCATCAATTTTTGAAATCTAAGAAAACCTGCCATAAATATTGACATCTAGGGGATCCTGAGCCTACTTTACTTGTTGCCCCATTTTTTAGAAAGCCATTCCTGGTAGCAATGCAGATGGACTTCAATATGCTATATAAGAAATTTAGTTTTATTTACTTTTTTATTCTTTTAATGTAAGATATTGGGGGGGGGGGGGTCACCATTAGAATGGAGCAAACTTTACTGGACATGAGTTAACTTCACTGTAAGCTCAATGTCATGGCAAGCCAATTAGCTTGAAAGGGTTGACTCAATGACAGGAGTGTCCAAGATACAGTAAGTGGTGTGACTGAGATGAATAAAAAAAATATGATTTGCATGTTGTTTATGTTGTTTATGCTATATGTATCTGTACATAGTAAAATGCAATCATAAAAAAAATTGCCTTAATGTTGCCCATAGCCTTTAAAGGGGTCATTAATATCAGATCAGTGGGACACTCTTTCTGATCAGCTGTTGCAGCCACGCACTGGAAATTAGACATTGGATAGAAGCAGAAGGCCGTGCTGGGGCTCTGCAGCTGACGTCTATTTCAAGTGAATGGAAGCTGCAGTACAACAGCGTTGGAAACTGCACAGTGGACGGAGCCTTATATTTTCAGTACATGTCCAAATCCGCTGATTTGGGGGGGGGGTGCTGGGAGGACAAGCCATCAATATCTAAGTCCCACGAATAATATTCTACAGTTTTCAAACCAGCTCCTGGATCGAAATACTTGCATGTAGTTAAAGGCTATGTACACCTTTGGAGTCAATTTTTTTAATGATTGCATTTAACCTATTTTTGGCTAAAAATCATATTTTCAGTTGGCTTTTATTAAAAACTAGCAGAAAGACCCGGGCTTCACACAGGTATATTTAATCTATTTAATTTAATGTTTGTGTGTGTCGTTAAAAGATAGCAACAGTATCCACTATAAAAGTGACATCTACAGTACAGCGCCCCTTTAACAGTGACCTCCACAGCAGCCTGCCCCCTTAACAGTAACATCCACAGCGCTTTCCCCTTTAACAGTGACCTCCACAGCGGCCGCCCTTTCTAAGTGACCTCCACAGTACCCCGTTTTGTTAACATTGATTTCCATAATAACCCACCCCCTTAACAGTGACCTTTACAGAGCTATGTTCCCTTAAAATGTGACCTCCACAACACCCCGCCCCCTTAACAGTGACCTCTAAATTACCCCGCTCTTTAACACTGACCTCCATAGTGGACTGTCCCCTTAACAGACACCTCCACAGCATCCTGCCCCCTTAACAGTGACCTCCACAGCAGACCGCCCCTTTAACAGTGACCTCCACAGCATCCCGCCCCTTTAACAGTGACCTCCACAGCAGCCCACCCCTTTAACAGTAACCTCCACAGCGGCCACCCCGATATTAGTGACCTCCACAGTACCCCATCTCCTTAACACTGATTTCCAAAACACCCGTCCCCTTAACCGTGGCCTCCACAGCAATCTTCCTCTTAACACTGACCTCCATAGCAGACCATCCCCTTAAATGTGACCTCCACAGCAGCCTGCCCCTAGGGTGACCAGAGGTCTGGTTTTAGGCCCAACAGTCCGGCTTTCAGACTCCCAGAGATGTTCTTTTGAGCAGCTTACTCTCAGACAGCAGCACTGTGCTGTCTGAGTGTGAGCTGCAGGGAGAAAGTCACCCTCCCTCCCACCCCTGCAGCTGACATGACAGAAGTTGATTTTTACCTTCATTTTTTTAATCCCTGTTGGCTGCAGAGTGGGAGGGTGCATAGCTTAGCGGATTTGGGGGCGGGGTTAAGTCCGTCTTTTGAAGGCGGCCTGAATGACCACGCTACCTGCCCCTGAACTGTGACCTTCACAGCACTCTGCTCCCTTAACAGTGTAATCCACAGCGCCCTGCCGCTTAAAAGCTGACCTGCAGCAGTGAAGAAAAATGGCTGGGTTGTTATGGAAACCTGGGGTAAAACTGTGTGTATGTAGAGACTAAGGGCCTGCGAGCTTCTTTTGGCTGATAAGGGACATGTGACCGTGTGTATGGCGGTTGGGATATGAAGTTGGGATATGAAGAGAAAAACCTACAGGCTTCTATTGGCTAATGTAGGTCATGTGATGTGCCATATTTGTATTTTTTGGGAATATCACATGAACGGTACATGCTAGAGAGCTGATACCCAGTCTAAAACATTCCTGGACACCTGATTTATCTGTGTGCCAATGTTCGTAATTGTAAATGTGACAGTGTGGATTCTTTTAGCAGACATACATACACACACACACACATACATACACTCAGCTTTAAATATTAGATATTGAGCTGTTCTGTCACAAAGGGTTAACTGTTTTTCTAACTGTGTGACTGGTACTTTCACTTTGTACCGTTAATCTAGCACACATGGAGTACTGTGTACAGTTCTGGGCTCCTGTGAACAAGACAGACAAAGCAGAGCTGGAGAGGGTTCAGAGGAGGGCAACTAAAGTAATAACTGGAATGAGGGATCTACAGTACCCTGAAAGGTTATCAAAATTAGGGTTATTCACTTTAGAAAAAAGACGACTGAGGGGAGATCTAATAACTATGTATAAATATATCAGGGGTCAGTACAGAGATCTCTCCCATCATCTATTTATCCCCAGGACTGTGACGAGGGGACATCCTCTGCGTCTGGAGGAAAGAAGGTTTGTACACAAACATAGAAAAGGATTCTTCACTGTAAGAGCAGTGAGACTATGGAACTCTCTGCCTGAGGAGGGGGTAATGGTGAGTACAATAAAGGAATTCAAGAGGGGCCTGGATGTATTTCTGGAGTGTAATAATATTACAGGCTACAGCTACTAGAGAGGGGTCGTTGATCCAGGGAGTTATTCTGATGCCTGATTGTCGGGAAGGAATTTTTTTCCCCTTAAGTGGGGAAAATTGGCTTCTACCTCACAGGGGTTTTTTGCCTTCCTCTGGATCAACTTGTAGGAAACAGGCAGAACTGGATGGACAAATGTCTTTTTTCGGTCTTATATACTATGTTACTATGTTACTATGTTAATCTAATAACCCTTATCTCTAAATTACTGAAAGGTCATAAACACTTATTTAAGCCACTTTTTTATCAGTAAGGTAAGAACTGAGCTATAATGAGTGTTTATAATGTCAGAGAGCAGAGATAAGGAGCCCTTCTGTTCCCCAGATGACGGAAAATCCACAGGCAGCTAGTAGAGCATCTCAGCTCTGTACAAAAAAAAACATTCCATATTGTTAATAAAAACCAACTGAAAAAATGATTTTTAGCTCAAAATAAGTACAATGCAATAATGAAAAAAATTGCCCCCAAAGGTGTACATAGCCTTTAAAAATGTACTATAGCTACTGGGTTATTCAATGAAATCTATATGTATAGCGCCACCTGCTGTTTGCTCTTTTCCTAATGTCTTTGTCCTGCTCACTGAGATGGAGGCACATGCTCAGTTCCATCCTTCAGCTGCCGCTAGCTGCAGCAGATAGGACACCCCCCCCTGAGCTGACAGCTTAAAATAAACATAGCAGAACAATTGGAACAATGAATGGGGAGATCTCTGGATCCACGTCAGGTACAGGGCTGGTTCTAGCTTTAATAGAAAGAGGTTGTCATGTAATAGATTAATTATGTCTGATTTTCATTTTTTACATTAGTCACGGGATAACCCCTTTAACCAAATCTAAGGTAGGCTAAGGATGCAGACAGCTGATCACTGCAGGTCAAGCCCTGGAAAAGAAGATTTTTTTCTTCACGCTTCCATTTCTGCCTGCTTTTCCTAATCCAATGGTCACTAACCTTAACTATGCAATATCATGAACAGGTTAAACTCCTCATCAACTCCTCAAGCCTCAAAATCCCCAAATGCAGTTTTTCCCCCTCTTTTTTTTGCTAAATACAAAAAAAAAAAAAAAAAAAGCTGTAATCTATTATTTTCTCATTAGTGTAGGCAATGCAAATTCCTGATTACGATTCCCAGCATGAAACAGGAGGTGGTAATTGCGTGAAATGGTGGCCCGGATTATATATTTATTTTTCTTCTTCCCAACGGGGAAGGGGAGGGGGGGACTGCTCAATTAATCCCATTGTCTCCTCATAGATGGAGATACCGGAGGATGCTCCAATCTTACGGGCGACTTGGGAGTGGTTAATATTAGTTGTGTCAAACCGCGCGCCCGCTCCTGATATCATGAAGCGGTCTCCAGGCTCCGTCATAAAACACGCCGTTTAATTGGAAAATAAAACGTCTCCAGACTCTCATGGCTTATTAATGATGACAGCGGTAACATTCTAGGCAGGAGGAGGGTAATACTTTGCATAACTACTTCTGCGTATGTAGGACCCGACTTCTGTGAATTAATTCTGTCTCTGCACAGATTAATGGCCTGTTTGTTACTTGCAGCATTAACATAATAGCATCTACAATACTCACGTCTTTGATGGGATTCTTATCAATTATGAATCGCCTCCCGTTTCTGGTAAAGTCTTGCTTTCCTCTCAAGGCCATCTTTCTCTCTCTTCTTTTGTCTGGAGCAATCTATCATGTTTCAGACCTGTAGTCACTAATGGCTTCTTCACTTCAAGCTTACATAGGAATCAAACTTTTTTCTGAAACGCCATCGAATTGATAGTATATTGTGTACATTTATATGGTGCGTGTGCAGGGGCGCACCTCGCCTTTCTGCTGCCTGAGGCAAAAACTGAAACGGCGCCCCAACCCTCTTCCCTCCAGCCCTACTGTTAAAGACATACTTGGAAAACATTACATACAGAACTACAAAATATACCGGGTCATACAGCGCCACATACTGTGCCCACTGTGCTTCCCAAAACTATACTGCACAAACAGACAGTTCCCCTTCCGCTGCCCCCTCATGCCCCGAACTGGTGCTGTCTGAGGCAATCGCCTCACCTCGCCTCATTGCTGCTGCACCCCTGTGGATCAACTTGCAGGATAACAGGCAGAACTGGATGGACAGATGTTTTTTTTCAGCCTTATAAACTATGTTACTATGTATTTATTGATGATCGAAGTTCTCCAAAATTAAATTTGGCAGCTTCGCCGTATTTAAAAAATAAATAAAAATTCTTTGAATTTGTAAGTAGTAGCATTTCTTTGGAAGTAGTGGGTGCAATGACAGGGAGCGACGCCGCTTCCCCTTATTGTACCCATCAGATGCCGTGTTCATAGCGGATCGCGGCTTCTGAAAGTAAGTGTTAAATAAAAATTTTTTTTAAAAAGAATTGATTTTACCTGAAATAGTGTAAAAAAACTAAAAAAAATCATACTTACCTCATCCAAGGGCCCGGCTGCCGCCATCTTGATTGAAGATCTAGCCCGAAATCTTGCACGGCCCGTGAGAACGTCATCACATCGGCCAACGTGGTGAAGTCCTATGGTGAAGTCCTGGTAAAGTCAATGTGCACGGGATTTCGTGCAAGATACTCAAGCAAGATGGCAGCGGCCGGCCAGTCGTGAGCAAATGGATGAGGTAAGTATGATTTTTGCTGTTTTTTACATTATTTCAGGTCAAATCGATTCGCTACCACGAAGCATGAGGAAATTTGGCTTTGCGGCAAATCGAATTTATCCTGAAATTGAGATCAAAATACTTTGTGGACTTCGATTTGCTCAACACTACTTATATTATGACATATTAAAGGGGAAATGCATGAATCAAGGTTCTCCTAGAAGACTTACATAGAAACATAGAATGTGTCGGCAGATAAGAACCATTTGGCCCATCTAGTCTGCCCAATATACTTGTGTATACTTCTCAAACCTCTAATGATGTATGAATGGTCTTGTGGTGAAACTGTTGCTCAGGCGTGAGGAAGGTGTCTTGTTTGAAGCATGAATTAACCTTAATGGATGCTTAAAGGGCATCTGCAGGGTCAACCCTATAAACCAGGCATACTGCCTGGAAGGGCTAATCCTGCTGATCGAAAAGATACCTGTCTTGTTAAAATAGACTGTGGCATTCCCGAGAAAAAAAAGACTTTTAGTTTGTGTAAATGAGAGCTTCATGCACTAAGGGACAGGGCTTAGCCTCAGCCCCTCTGCTTTACAGTCCCGGAAACACCCCATAGTGAACTGAAGTCTTCATTTGCTCAAAAATTAGTCTCTTTTTTAGGAACACTTCCACCAACTTTCACAAGACGGGTATCATTTTCAGCAGAATCAAAACAGCCCGGTAGTATGCATTGTTTAATAGGATTGATCCTGCTGGAATTGCCCTTTAAATGTGTTTTTCCGGTTTGCATCAACACTCTTTAAAATAATCCTTTATGAAAATAGCTGTAACTTTATAATGTATTTCTTTTATTTTTAATGCTCCTGTCTGTGGTCAGATGACCATGTCCAGGTAGGTCTTATTTCCTGTGATGTTATGTCCATGGGTGGGGCAGTGATAGGGGAGTGTCTATGTAGCTAGCTTTGTGGGAAGAGCTATTGTGGGCATTGTTAGGGGCGGTGCTGGAGCATTGGCAGAGGAAGGAGAAGTGCATCATGGGTTTGGTTGGATACAGGAACAGGAAGTGCTACAGGCAGGATGGAAACAAACCAGAGGGATTTAGTATATTATGAAAACAGTGGTAGTGGAATCCATAACTCCAAATTCTTAGGTAATCCGAACCCGAACCTTGTACACCGAACTCGAAGGGGGTGCTGGAAACCACAATGATACATTGTATCAAAGCTCATTCCAAACAGAATGCAATAACAACAAACCAATACATGATCCCTCAATGCTTTTCCAATTACTGTGTCTATCTCTTTAAATGTGAAGCTTTCCGTGACTTTCTTCCGCCGCCTCACTGAAGCGATTGCACCTGTCCTGGTGAACAGAGACGTTCCTGTCGCGAAATTGCTAAACCAGCGATCGAACGCTTTATGAGCTCTCGTGTTGCAGCCTAGCAGAAAATAAGATACCATTTCAATACTCCCGTGGTCTCCGTCACAACGTTGGCGGCCTGATAAAGATTAAATGACACTTTTTTTTTTCTCTTCTGTCAGCGTAGTCGGATAATAGACCTGATCACAATTTGTGCCGATCAATAGATCTATGAATCCATCCAAGGGTCGGGAAAATTAAGTGCTCAGCTCTTCTGTTAATATACAGGGCTGCGAGGAGGCAGGTATGCACAGGTCAGCACGGCAGCAAGCAGGAAGGCTCATTATATCATCAGTGATATATACGCTCCATCACTCCCAGTGCTTACAGTAGGTACTGTACGTCGCCATGTTTGCATGCTAAACATTTCTAACCCCTTGAAGAAGACCCATTTAGGCCTTAAAGGGCATCTGTCAGCAGTTTTGTACCTATGACACTGGCTGACCTGTTACATGTGCGCTTGGCAGCTGAAGGCATCTGTGTTGGTCCCATGTTCATATGTGCCCGCATTGCTGAGAAAAATGATGTTTTATTATATGCAAATGAGCCTCTACGAGCAATGGGGGCGTTACCGTTACACTAAGAGGCTCCGCTCTCTCTGCAAGTGCCGCACCCCCTGCACTTTCATTGACAGAGCCAGGCAGGGTAAGCATCGTCATTCCTGGACCTATCAATTAAAGTGCAGAGAGTGCGGAGCCTCTAAGTGTAACGGCAATGCCCCCGTTGCTCCTAGAGGCTCATTTGCATATAATAAAACATAATTTTTCTCAGCAATGCGGGCACATATGAACATGGGACCAACACAGATGCCTTCAGCTGCCAAGCGCACATGTAACAGGTCAGCCAGTGTCATAGGTACAAATCTGCTGACAGATGCCCTTTAAAGGCCGTTTCCATCAGTAGTGGCAGCAGTGCCACAATCTGCGACTTTTTCCCGCTCACGCCAGGTCTAAAAAAAGGGGGGGGGGGGCCATCTCATTTATCATTTTTTACGCCTCTTTTTGGGTAGAAAATGTTCTAAATCTATGTCAGTGAGGAAGCATAGGTGGTGTAGGTTTAGACCGGCGGTGGATACGCCAAAGTTATATAGAGGCCAGCGCCTCTTCGGGAGATCCACCGCCTGCGCAGGGGTTATTAAGACTGGCGCCTAAAACATAACATTAGTCTTAATAAGTGACCCCCTGTGTTCAAGCATGTATGACCTTCTTACTCTTGTATGGTCCAGATTACCTTCTCAAGTACTACCACAATGTAGGTACAAGTGGGAGGTCCTGAGATAAAAGTCGTTTATTGATTATACACATGAGGCATCAGCGGTTGTGGCCAGTACTGGAAGCTGAAGTGCACCAAACGGCTAAGCTCAGCCCCTCAGTGCACTCAATCCCTCATTTGCATGAAGAATAAAAATACTTTTATTTTGGGAGCACTGCAGACGATTTTCGCAAGACAGGTACTGTATCATTTTAATCAGCAGGATGTGCCTAGTTTAACAGGTGATCCTGCTTACTGGTGCTCTTTGCCCTATGTGTAATTCAATTTCTGAGAGGTTTGTATGCAGGTTCATATAGATTTATTATTTCTGTTTATTACAGTTTTTTCCCCCTTTTGTCAGCATTTCGAAACACATGCAGAACATTGACACCAGCAATATAGCAGTTAACGCTAAAAACCAGTGAAAAGCATAATTACCATGAAATGCCTCAGTAAAAAATTAATGGAACTTCTTTTCTGTGTTAATTGAACAGCTCAGAGAGTGGTGTTTATTATGAAGGGTGCGGGGAAAGGAGCAGACATAGGTATTTCGGTGTGAAATTAATTCGGAGACGCGCCATTCTCCTGTACAATATCACCACATTGCTTAACCTCTAATTAGCATGAGACCTGACAGTGGAGATTAAGCTTCGGTTTACAAAAAAAATTACATTAGCAATTGTAAAAAGATATAAAAACTATTAATGCAATAATTAAAAAGGGAGAAAATCCGATATGTTAAAGGGGTTGTCCGGGTTCAGAGCAGAACCCGGACATATATCTCCATTTTCACCCAGGCAGCCCCCCTGACTTCAGCATCGGAGCAGTTCATGCTCCGATGCTCTCCTTTGCCCTGCACTGAATCGCGCAGGGCAAAGGCATTTTCTGGAGTTCCGGGGACATACCGGGCTCTCCTTCAGGCTGACAGGCGAAGGCTTCCGCCCAGCAGTGAGCCCGTTGACGTCACCGGCACTGATGGGCGGGCTTTAACGCTGCCCTAGCCTAGGTCAGCTCTAAAACAAGCCCATCAGAGCCGGTGACGTCACCGAACACACTGCTGACCGGAAGCTTCTGCTCGGCAGTGTGTTATAGTAAATAAAAGAGCCCTTGCCTGCACTATCCAGCGCATAGCAAGTGAGAGCATCAGAGCATAAAATTCCCCGATGCTAACATCAGGGGGGCTCCCTGGATGAAATTATGCGTATGTCCAGGTTCAGCTCTGAACCCGTACAACCCCTTTAAGCAGCTATAAGACCTTGATATAAGACCTGGTGAAAATACCGATATAAAAGGAGTAGAATGTATTTTATCCAAGTATGTGACCTAAAACAAAACATAAATCCTACCGTTTTGTGCCTACAGCTTTTATGTAGACCTAAATGTCTCCATGGTTACAGACTACAAACAAACCTTGTGTGTAGTCTGACCCTGCAGCCATGGGATTTTCTCATCTGCCCTCTCACGTATTGTCTCTAGAGGGGGAAGATAGAATGTAGGGCTGCAGAATAAGACTACATATATTTTGTTTGTAGTCTGTCACCATGGAGACACATGTGTCTGAATAAGAGCTGTATACACAGTATAAAATATTTGAAAAGCTGCATTTTTTTCGATGCATTGGAGCAATATAAGATATAGAGGTATAGTATGGGCCCACACAATTCTTTGAGTGCTGCATTATGGCTTTGTACAACTTGTACAATATGAGGCATTTGCATGAGGACTTAAAGGGGTTGTGCAAGAGTGGTGGGGAGGGTTGGAGCCCCCACCACCACCACCATTTGCCTAGATCTCGACCGTATATTTTTTTTTGCATCTGTTACGCATTTTTGCGGATCACATGCAGACCCATAAGTTTTTATGAGACTGCAATATCCATGGATAGCACACCGTGTGCTATCCGCTTACATATGTCCATTCAGTATCAGTATGTCCGCATAAGAAATGCTGTCTTTGGCCCCATTCAAGTTTATGGTTCCGCAAAAATGCAGATTACACACGGAATGTGTTCCGTATGTAATCCGTATTTTGCTGATCCATCATGTCACCTTTGAATCTTTATTAAAATCATACCTTCCGTTTTCTTTGTGGATCCACAAAATATGGAAGACATACGGAAACATACATTCCGTTTTTTTTAATGGCTGCCAGTCCTCGTCTGAGAGAGCGATCTTGACCAGCCACAGTAGTGGAGGTTGCACAGGAGTCGGGGGTTGTGAAAAATTTGCTGCGGTAGGGGGGCCCAGTTATTTCTAGTTTGCTGTGGGGTTCATTTCCAGTTACGCCACTGGTCCACCAGATTCCATAAGTACAGCGGTATCCTCCCTTTGAAGTATCCCCGTATGCATAATAAATGCTGAAGCGCATAGAGCAGCAGCACTCCGTGCAGACTCTGGGCACATGGTGTATTTGCATGAGCTCTTGGTTATTGTAACTGTATGTCAGCTCCCCTCTCTCAGTGGCCACCCTCTTCATTTTGCTGAAGCATGATCTGGCTCCCGATCTCGTAAAGAGCCAACACAAAAGGGCCCCTCTCCAGCCAATACCCACATGACCTAAGCCTCCTAAGGTTCCTTCCCATTTTAATTTGGCTCCAGTTTGCTTCATTGTGCATTTGTTCCCATTCCTTCGCTTGTTGTCCTAATCTCGTTCTCGGTTTACGACTGAGCTCTGCTATCCTCAACCCTTCATGGTCTCCAGCTCATACTGAACTGTATGGGTGAAGACTCCTTTCCTTGGATTAGCCGTAAGCCAAATCCATTATTGTCTTGTTTCCATCTACATATCAGAAATATTATTATTAAGATTATTTTGTATAATCAAACATTACATTACATCTAACATTTGAACTAAAATCTAATTTTTCACAGATCGATGAGATCTTTCTCTGTGTGAATTTCTTTCGAGTGATTGAATAGCCTGTGGTATATTCTGCTTCACATTCTTTCAGACTTTCCTTCTGAAAATGTCTAATCACATCCAATTTACTGTTATCTCCAGATTATTTTCTATTTAACAAAATGGGATCTCATGGAACGTCCCTCTAGGTGTTTCTACAATGATTCTCACCTCTTTATAGTCATAGTATTTATAGAAGGTAGGATGGAGGTATCACCACCACATGACTCTCGAGACTGGAGGCATCTCCACCTGTGTCACACGCTTGGTTTAGGATTATCACTATAAATATTAGATGTTACAACTTGTGACACATCATTTCACTAAAGGGATTAAATTAAACACACTGTAGAAGCTGAAGGATTCAGTGATCCAATCCACAATGACAGTCGTGAGAAGTTCAATGTTCAGTAGACGACACTTCAACTATTGAGAGATATGTAACTGAACGTCCATGCATTAAAAGGGTTGAGTAAGGTTAGAGATAGAAAAGTTGAAAAGTGTCAATGGCTGTGCCTGGTGTAGAAAATTGGTTTTATTAAAGTCCATACAAGGAATAATAATGGCCCATGGATAATAATAGAGGAGTTTTTTTAAAGCACACTTTTAATAATCTCATTCAACCCCTTTAACCAGGGGCGGGCTGGAAATTCAAAGTGGCCCTGGAAAAAATACTAAAAGTGGCCCCGTTTGTAGTTGAGTTCAAATTGATGGAAGGCAGAGCCAGCAATTCCATATTGTGGCACATTATACCACCCCCAACAGAGCCAAATACCACAGTCCATCACAAAATACTGCCGCTAGAAGCACAAAATACATCCCCAAAAACTTCCATTGGCCGCCCGGGAGGAGGGCCCAGGCGGCTCCCTGGGCATCGGCCCACCGGGAATGTTCCCTGTAAGGTCTATGGCCAATCCGCCCCTGCCTTTACCTAGCGATAAGCGAATTATTGGAAAATTCGATTCTGCCCAATTTTACAAAAAAAATTTGCTTTGTGATGAATTATTTATTCTCAAAGCTCATTTCTTTGCAAGTAGTGGGTGCAATGACAGGGAGCAGCGATTGCGCCAACCCAGTCATTGTACCCCTCAGATGCTACGTTCATCGCTGATCGTGGCATCTGGTATTAATATTAAAGTGTAAAATAAATAAAAAATGTAAAAAAATCATACTACAGACGAATTTCTTAGTGATCCATGGTACTTACTTCATCCATTTGATCGCAAAGAGCCGGCCGCCGCCGTCTTGGTTGTGGATCCAGCATGAAATCTTGTGCGGCCCGTTACCACGTCACAATTTTACTACGCACAGGACTTCAATCAAGATGGTGACGGCCATCTCCTCATGCTCAAACCGATGAGGGAGGTTTGATTTTAACGCCATTTAAGGGAAAATTGATTCTCTACCACGAAGCACGAGGAAGTTTGGGTTTGCGGTGAATTGAATTTTCCCTGAAATTCAGATCGAATGCACTTCGTTGATTTCGATTCGCTCAACACTACCTGTAACATCTAATTTGTATTGGTAAGTAACACATTATTATACATTGTCTTAAATTTGTAGTCACTGTCCCAGCATGCGACTGCAATGGTTAGTCTATCTCTACTTACTCAATCTTGAACTCCATAAACAGTCTTCAATTCCAGGTGCAAACTGAGGACACATCACACCCCAAGACAGACTACATTCCCCATAAAGATACTACCCCTATTTACCATGTTCTGGGTGTGGTAGGAAAGCCAACATATACATTCTGCTCTCCTTTGTGTGCCAGCAATTAAACAGTTAAACACTATACAAGGCTATGGATTCTTTCAGCGCATACAAGGACCAAATGTATTCAAAATTTTACGGTAGCTTTAATAGGAAAAGGTGCAGTGCTAAAAAACAATAAAAACAAGAGAGGCAACATAAAATGACACTCAAAAGAAGCCAGCGGTTTAAGAAAAATTTTAATAACATATATTTTCGACACCAGACATTCCCTTTAAAGAAAATGGCATAGCACCAAACGTTGTCTTTATAGTAGAATTACAAATATATTCACAGTTACACCAGGCACAATGCCTTATAGGGCTAGCTTGGCCGAATGTAATGATACCTTTCACTTAGTGATCCCTTCCTTCATTCTGCAGAAAAAGTACTTTTAATTCACTTGCAAATGAGATGTTAAGTGCACTGAGGGAGGGCCAAAGCCACTCTGTGCACTCTTGCTCCTCTTGCTAGCTCTCCTGGTCCAGGAGAGATGATTATGCAGGAAACTGGCCCCGTCAATCAGAAAGAAGAGGGAGAGGCTGACAGGAAGCAGGAGGAGAAAGGTTGCACAGAGTGACTTGGGCCCGCCCTCAGTGCACTTAATGGCTCATTTGCATATGACTTAAAAAAACTTTTTCTCCAGAATAAAGCAATGGATCGCTAAGTGAAAGGTATTTGTAGATTAAGCTGAACTAGCCCTACAAGGTGATGTGCCTGGTTTATCAGTGAATTTTCTAGTGACTGATTCCCTTTAAAAGGGTTTTCCCATCTCAGACAATGGGGGCATATCGCAACCTGCACCTACATTGAGAACGGAGCCCCAAAAGTTATTGAAAGCGCCCTCCATTCATTTCTATGGGGCCACCGAAAATAGCCGAGCATTGACCTGCCTATTTCCGTCAGCTCCATAGAAATTAATGGGAGTGGTGATGGCGCAATCGTGGTGCGCTCCAATTAACTTGTATGGGGAGAGCGCTTGGTGGTGGCCGGACCCCAGCAAACCCGGGGTCCTCCAGCCACCGCTCTCCCCGCTCCGTTCTCGGCGTAGGTCTGGGTCCCAGAGGTGGTACCCGCACCTATCAGGGAATGGGGGCATATCCTAACCATATGCCCCCATTGTATGTGATGGGAGTACCCCTTTAAGAGATATTATGGGGCTTTCAGATGACACTTCTGTCTTTCTCCAGTTCTAGTAGAATTGATTCCTATCCCACTTGAGGTTGCTGATTTACATTTTTGGCTATGATTTAGCAGTCAAAAGCAAACACAGCTAAGGCCGTCCATCTTGTTCTGACGTATTGTCTACTTAAGGTTTATTTATAGGTGTCCTCATCGATTATCATTGGGGATCTGAATTGCAGACACAAACAAAGCCGGTCCAGCCTTCAGAGTTCTGCAGCGAAAGCCGGGTGATTACCAATAATATGCAGGGTTGATGCATATTACTCCATCGCTTGCTGCTCTAACCACTTACAGCTGCACGGGGAGGTCAATAATAAGTCCTCATTATTCATCCTGTTGTCCTGATTGATGTGTTGCAATAATAATTTAGATGGAAGTGCGATTGATTCATTTGGGAATCTGTCAACGGGAGCTAGAATGACATTGCGTTCTGGATTTGCAGTAGAGGCAATTTTGTGCAGCAAACAGCAACATAAGAAGCAGAGGTCAGGGCTTACTACCATTAAAGTATTGACTAACGCATTAACTTATTTTATCATCGACTTGAGTTCACCTTACATCAAATATCTTCCCACATACGTGTTGTCTGGCATGCCTGCGAAGACATTCAGGTCTGTGTGAAAAGGTTGATCTACAGAGGGTAACAACTGTAGCAGGTGATGAATTCGGCTCTAGCTCTGCTGCCTGGAGCTCCAAAGGCCCCTCTGTTACACAGTGATACACGCAGAGGCGTAGCTATAGGGGGTGCAGAGGTAGCAGTCGCTACCGGGCCCAGGAGCCTGAAGGGGCCCAAAGACACTTGTGCCACATAAGAAGACACACAAAGCACTGAGAGAAGGGGGGCCAAAGCTGAACGCTTGCACCAGGGCCCATGAGCCTTTAGCTACGCCCCTGGATACACGGGTATTATAAGTGGCACGTGGTCGGTGAGGGTCAGGGTTTCCAATCATCCAGAAATTCCTGGACAGACTGTAAAAGTTGAGTAAATTTGAGTAGTTTAAAAAAATTAGACGTGTCCGTGATTGTTTTGAGGCTGGTGGTACATGAGCAGGTCACTTTAATTGTAATTCTTAGTAGAGATGAGCAAAGTTTTGAAAAGTTCGATTCAGCAACTTTGCCAAAGTTAGCCAAGAAACTCGATTCATTCATTCGTTCCATTGAAGTGAATGGGGCTGCGCTGTAATACCACACAGAACTCGTGGCCAGAGGTGGTTCTGTTCTTGGAAGAAAGCAGCCATGTTTTTCTAATCTTGAACAACCCCTTTAACCCCTTAAGGACTCAGCCCTATTTCACCCTTAGGACTTGGCCATTTTTTGAAAATCTGACCAGTGTCACTTTATGTGTGAATAACTTTAAAATGCCTTTACTTACCCAGGCCGTTCTGTGATTGTTTTTTCGTCACATATAGTACTTCATGACACTGCTAAAATTGGGTAAAAAAAGTAAATTTTTTTGCATAAAAAAATACAATTTTTACCAAAAATTTTAAAAAATTAGCAAATTTCAAAGTTTCATTTTCTCTACTTCTCTAATACGTAGTAATACCCCCAAAAATAGTTATAACTTCACATTCCCCATATGTCTACTTCATTTTTGGAGCATATTGGGAATGCCATTTTATTTTTTGGGGATGTTACATAGCTTAGAAGTTTAGAAGCAAATTTTGAAATTTTTCTGAAATTTTCCAAATCCTACTTTTTAGGGACCAGTCCAGGTCTGAAGTCACTTTGTGAGGCTTACATAATAGAAACCACCCAAAAATGACCCCATTCTTGAAAATACACCCCTCAAGGTATTCAAAACTGATTTTAAAAACTTTGTTAACCCTTTAGGTGTTCCACTAGAGTTAATGGCAAATGGACATAAAATTTAAGAAATTAAATTTTTGGAAAATTTTCCAATATAATCCATGTTTTCCAGGAACAAAGCAAGGGTTAACAGCCAAACAAGACTCAATATGGGTTGCCCCGATTCTGTAGTTTGCAGAAACACCCCATATGTGGTCCTAAACTACTGTTTGGCCAAACGGTAGGACATAGAAGCAGGGAACGCCATATGGGTTTTGCAAGGCAGATTTTGCGGGACTGGTTTTGTTTATACCATGTCCAATTTCAAGCCCCCTGTTGCACCCCTAGAATAGAAATTCCAAAAAGTGACTCCATCTAAGAAAGTACACCCCTCAAGGTATTCAAAACTGGGTTTACAAACTTTGTTAACCCTTTAGGTGTTCCACTAGAGTTAATGGCAGATGGAGAAACAATTTCAGAATTTCAATTTTTGGGAAAAATTTCCATTTTAATCCATTTTTTCAAGTAATAAAGTAAGGGTTAACTGCCAAACAAGACTCAATATGGGTTGCCCTGATTCTGTAGTTTGCAGAAACACCCCATATGTGGTCCTAAACTACTGTTTGGCCAAACGGTAGGACATAGAAACAGGGAACGCCATATGGGTTTTGCAAGGCAGATTTTGCGGGACTGGTTTTGTTTATACCATGTCCCATTTCAAGCCCCCTGTTGCACCCCTAGAATAGAAATTCCAAAAAGTGACTCCATCTAAGAAAGTACACCCCTCAAGGTATTCAAAACTGGGTTTACAAACTTTGTTAACCCTTTAGGTGTTCCACTAGAGTTAATGGCAGATGGAGAAACAATTTCAGAATTTCAATTTTGGGAAAAATTTCCATTTTAACCCTTACTTTATTACTGGACAAAATGGGTTAACTGCCAAACAAGACTCAATATGGCTTGCCCTGATTCTGTAGTTTGCAGAAACACTACCTATGTGGTCCTAAACTACTATTTGGCTAAACGGCAGGACATAGAAGAAGGGGAACGCCATATGTTTTTGGAAGGCAGATTTTGCGGGACTGGTTTATTTACACCATGTACTCTTTCAAGCCCCCTGCTGCACCCCTTGAGTAGAAAATCCATAAAAGTGACCCCATCTAGGAAACTACAGGATATGGTGGTTGTTGTTTTGGTACTATTTTAGGATAAATATGATTTTTGGTTGCTCTATATTACACTTTTTGAGGAAAGATAACAAAAAATTTTAATTTTAAAATTGTTTCTACATTCGCCATTAAGTTTTGTGGAACACCTAAAGGGTTAATACAGTTTGTAAAGTATTTTTGAATACCTTGAGGGGTGTAGTTTCTTATATGGGGTCACTTTTTGGAGTTTCTAGTCTAGGCTACATCAGGGGGAGCTTCTAATGGGACATGGTGTAAATAAACCAATCCATCAAAATCTGCCTTCAAGAAACATATGGCGTTCCCTTCGTTCTATGCCCTGCCTTGTGGCTATATATCCATTTACGACCACATATGGGGTGTTTCTGCAAACTACAGAATCAGGGCAATAAATTTTTAGTTTTGTTTGGCTGTTAACCCTTGCTTTATTACCGGAAAAATGGATTGAAATGGAAATTTTGCCCAAAAAATTGTGTTTTTCCATTTTTTTTTTTTTTTTTGTATGCTGTTCATCCGGGGGGGGGTTGGGTTAAATGTTATTTTTATAGGGCAGATTGTTACGGACGTGGAGATACCTAATATGTCTACTTCATGTAAAATCTAAACAAATTATACTATATCATCACTTGAGGAACAAAAAAAAATATTTTAGTATCTCCATAGCCTGGGAGCTAAATTTTTATTTTTTTTGGTTGGGCGACTATCTAATTTAGGGGCTCATTTTTTGCGGGATGAGATGGCGGTTTGATTGGCACTATTTGGGGGTGCATATGACTTTTTAATGGCTTTTTATTACACTTTTTGGGATCCAAGGTGAAAATAAAAATGGCTTTTTTTACATAGTTTTTATTAGATTTTTTTGGACGGCATTTATCGAAGGGCTAGTTTATGGGGTATATTTATAGACAAGTTTTTTACGTACGTGGCCAATATATTACGTATGCCCAATATATATGGCTCTCATACTTTGGAGACACTAAGCAGGCATCCTCAAACTGCGCCCCTCCAGATGTTGTAAAAATACAATTCCCACTGTAGGTTGGCTGGGCATGCTGGGAGTTGTAGTTTTACAACATCTGGAGGGCCGCAGTTTGAGGATGCCTGCACTAAAACTAATATTTTTGTGACAAAAATTTGTTCCAGTGTCTACAAAGTCTGAGAGCCATAGTTTTTTATGTTCTCTAGGGGACTGTCGGGAATTATATAAATTTAGTACTCCATGGAAGTGTGATACTCCCTGAAGCAATTGATAACGCAGAGGCCCGGATGATCGGGGCAAGTGTCACATTGAGTGGTGGTGTCCTTCCGAATCCCCCTCTTGTGACACACTCTGCATCTTTTTTGGGTTCGTCCCTTTTTTCCAGTATGGGGGACGACCCGGGCGCCTCCAATTCCCGAGGTACTCCGACCTGCTCTTTCCCAGTCTGAAAAGATCAGGTCCTTGAGGACTGCCTCATAGAACTGGAGGAAAGTCTCTGTGCTGCCAGCGCTTCGAGATAGTACAAAAGCGTTGTACATGGCAACCTGTACCATGTAGACCGCAACCTTTTTGTACCATGCCCGGGTTTTCCGCATGGCATTATATGGTTTGAGGACTTGATCAGATAGATCAACTCCTCCCATATACCGATTGTAGTCGACGATACAATCGGGCTTGAGGACCGTTGCCGTAGTACCTCGCACAGAGACTGGGGTGGTGCCGTTACCATGGATTGTGGTCAGGATAAGGACATCCCTCTTGTCCTTATACCTGACCAACAACAGGTTGTCGCTGGTAAGGGCACGGGTTTCACCCTGGGGATAGGTACCTGGAGGAGGGAGGTAGGGAGGCCGCGCTGATTTTTCCGCACAGTCCCACAAGCGAACGTGGATCTGGCGGCAAGGGACCTGAACAAGGGAATACTGGTATAAAAGTTATCCACGTACAGGTGGTAACCCTTATCCAGCAGTGGGTGCACAAGGTCCCACACAAGTTTCCCGCTAACACCCAGAGTGGGGGACATTCTGGGGGTTGAATACGGGAATCTCGTCCCTCGTAAACACGAAATTTGTAAGTGTACCCTGAGGTACTCTCACAAATTTTGTACATTTCACGCCATACCTCGCTCGCTTAGTGGGAATGTATTGGCGGAAACTGAGTCTCCCCTTGAACGCAACGAGAGACTCATCAACCGCGACCTCCCTTCCAGGTACGTAGGCCTGCGCGAATGCGGCCCCAAAGTGATCGATGATCGGCCGTATCTTGTACAGCCGGTCATAGGCAGGATCACCTTGGGGGACATGCTGCATTATCTGCATAATGCAGGCATTTCCGGATGGCCTCGAATCTGGGACGTGTCATGGCCATACTGTACAGTGGGGTCTGATAGAGGACGTCCCCACTCCAGTAATGCCTGACACTGGGTTTTTGCACTAGACCCATGTGCAGCACGAGGCCCCAAAACGTCCTCATCTCGGCTGCACTGACTGGCGTCCAGCCACCGGGTCTAGCCAAAAGGAGCCTGGGTGCTGAGCGACGAACTGTTGGGCATACAGATTCGTCTGCTCCACCATCAGATTCACCAGTGGGTCACTGAAAAAAACTAAAAAGTCTATTTCAGTGAACCCCACTGTGGGAATCTGGATTCCAGGATTGCCAACAAAATCCGGAATCGCAGGCTCATAGTCCACTGGGGACACCAGCTAAGTTCACCGGTGGGGGCTCCGGTGCGCTTATTTGGTGGGCCGGGAAACCAGTACGAACCCCAGGGCTGCTCGTACTGGTGTGGGCCACGGGTTCCCTAGCATGTGGGGGCCCTGGCTCCGCCTGGCGGCGTCTCCGCCGCCTTGAGGGCTCATCATCATCAGATGATGATGAGGAGGATGCGGATGAAAGGAGGAACGTGGGGTCATCCTCATCCTCACTGGCGCCTCGGTGTCGGAAAGCATCTGGGCATATGCCTCCTCCGCCGAGAACATCCGGCGGGCCATGGGTATGTGTGTGCGTGTATGTGCGTGTGTGACAAACTTTATTGTATGTGCGTGTGTGTGGGGCGGGTGTTCACGTACTAATAATAAGAAAAAAATTGACAAGTGTTAGAAAAAAAAATTAAGTTCAAACTAGCTGATCAGCCGTCCGGCACTGATCAGCGGTGGGGTGGGCGATGCGCTAACGGTGGCCGGACGCTAAAAGTGCCGACCACAGTAAGTGCACGGAAAAAAAAAAGTGGTGGTGGAGTGGTGGGGGGGGGGGGGGCTTGGGTCAGCACCCCTGGGTGGGTTTAGGGTCTCACAGCTAAGTGCTGTGGACCCCAACCACCACAAGCAGCACTGAAATAAAAAAAAAACTTTTTACTAACACTAACTATCCCTTCTAGCCCTGCCTAAGATACCTCTCCCTCGCTGACCCTAACCTACCTGATGGCGGAGGGTGATGGGAGCCAGCCGGGGGTGACTGGGGGTGACTGGAGCGGTGCTGGAGCGGTGCTGGAGCTGTGCGGGTGCGATCCTCACTCGGCAGCAGCAGCAGCAGGAAGAGGAGGGGAGAGAGGAGCGCCGGGAGTTTGAATCTCCCGCCTCTCTCCCGACCAATCGGATCCCAGCACCGCCACAACCGTCCCCAATTCAAGAACGGTGATTGGTGGTGTGATATCACACCACCGATCACCATTCTTTTCCGGTTCATCGGGTCACCGGAGACCCGAATGGACCGGAAACGCAGTAAACCGCAGGTCTGAATTGACCTGCGGTTTTCTGCGATCGCCGATACGGGGGGGTCAAATGACCCCCCTCGGCGTAGTGACAGGATGCCCGCTGAATGATTTCAGCGGACATCCAGTTACAATTAACCCCTGCCGCGCCGCACTTGCATTTTGAAAATATGACGTACCGGTACGTCATGGGTCCTTAAGGACTCGGAAACCATGACGTACCGGTACGTCATGCGTCCTTAAGGGGTTAAGATCACAACGGACATCTGCAATATGTTACCTTATGAATGATCATGAAATTAACAGAATCAGAATAGAATTAGAGAACCTTGTATAACCATTAAGTTATGTGATTTTTTAAATTAATATTCATAGGATTATTTAGTGCTTTATATAGTTACACGATTTCCATAACTATTACTCATGAAGTTCAGTTAAAGAAATATAAGAGAATAAATGAATTTTAATCTCAGAAATTCTTCTAGTGCGATTTAGCATACTGTTCCCTCCTGGTTCTTAATGGGAAAAATTACTTTTATTAGTTTAAAGAGATAGGCCAGTTTGTAAAAAATATTTGCAAATAGCGCCTAATCTTCTCCTGTACAGCACGGCTTAACTTGATGATGTGATGCATCACTCACAAGAAATAGATTAGGAGCTATTTGCAAATATTTATACGACTTGTCCAATCCCCTTAAAGGGGTTATCCCACAAATTTGAAAAGAAACATCTGGAGAAATGTGCACCATTATATTATCTTTATTTGTTTTCATTGTTATATTATCCAGACAACTTGTCTCTTCCCTTTCTGCGGGTGGGCAGCAGCTCATTGAACCCTACATCTTCTACGGGTGCAGTCGGCTCTTGCATAGGACTCGGTTGAGTATGTGGTGAATGCAGAGAGGAGAGAAAGCCATTGCCAGAAGTGCTTGGTTGGCTGAGTGATACGTCTCTATTGTAGCTCTTGAGGGTACTGTTACTCCTTGCAGAGAGGGCCAGAGCTGTAGAGAGTTTTATAGTCCATGCAATGCTCCCTGGGAAAAGGTATACACAAAATAGCTCACTTTCATGAGAAAAATAAGCTTTTTCGATAGTGCCACCTAATGGAGGTAGCTTCTCCAGTACAGTCAACACCCTACAGACCTGAGTTATCAAAAACAAAGTATATAGAATGGCTATGCTCCATTGTAGAATCATAACTGTTAAGGAGCAGGTCTTTTTGGGGCTCCTCTAATGTCTTCTTCGGCTATTATATTCCCTGTTTCACTTGCACAGCTAGATGCATTTCTCTCACAAGCAGGGGATGTCTCTCTTTTGTGTAATCTGCCAGCAGTGTATATAGTGACCTCACTTCCCTTATTTCCCACTATGTTTGTTTTCTTCTAGGGAGCTCAGAAAGCTGATAAAGAAGGAGAGAACACATTTACAAATACACAGGAGCTTCTCTTCAGCAAAATGTGTAGAACCAGTTCTTCTATCAGGCCCAGGATCTTCGCTAGCTTTAATATGCCCCTACTTCCTGTGAACAGTCATCTGTGTCTTTGTTACTAGGGATGGATCTTGCCTAACAACAGGCAGTGAACTGCAAATTAGTGGAAGTGAGACCCCTAGTGACCACAACTTAGATTTAGAATTTTGCTAATTACACCATTCTCTACTAAATAAATTTGTGTTTAAAGAGACCTAGCAAAAACCCTGATATAGCTGTCTGCAGATGAGTCTCCTCTCCTTTTCCTTTTGGAGAAGGCTCTTGGTTTGAAATCCTTATTTATGCTGCAAGGCCTGCTTATAGATGACAAACATGGACTATAGGGTGGCTACCTC
Source organism: Bufotes viridis (assembly GCA_033119425.1). NCBI lineage: Eukaryota > Metazoa > Chordata > Amphibia > Anura > Bufonidae > Bufotes > Bufotes viridis. The sequence goes on from CM065595.1 coordinate 18,566,573, forward strand.
CACTAGGTGGCACTACAGAGACACTGTAAGAAAATCGACATACCCTACGAAAAAAATGCCAGCTTTAATATTCCTTTGCATCACCTAGAACAAAAATTGTCACATTTTATTTTGCTGAACCATTGAAGCTAGTTGTAAAATTTAGCACCTCAGCTTTTTTGCAATTTTTAATTTTTTTTATTATTATTATTTTTTTTTATCATAGCCTCCAAAGCCTTAACATTTAGAGTCCCTTGAGCTCCTCACTCTCTGTGCAATGAAACAAATGAAAACACTGTGTTCATGAGCAAGAATCAACTCTACAGGGAATTGGCTTACATGAGTAAATGAACTGCTAGAACGTAATTAAACGCGCTGGGGTTTGTACGGTATAATTTCCAAGAAAACAGAGCTTGCATGAAGAGTTTTTTTATTTGCTCTTTTAGCCATTATTTTTGTTAATCACTGTCTAAAGGATTTGGGGGTATCTGAAAATCAAGGACTTGTGGGCCACCAATGTGTGGTAGATAGGGAGGTAAGTAAATGGGTAAGCCTACCTATTGGCCAAGTCTATAAATACTTTTTTCTATGGAAGAAAATGCTATCCATATGGTGGTCAGTCCCAAAAATATCTATATAGTAGTTCTAGAAGTCCAACCATTCAATACTTGAGAAGTTCTATACTACAATCCAACTAGAACGACTTATTTCTTAAACAGTGGTGTATCTGTGACATCCTTCTTTTGGCACTGCTGAAAAAAATGTAACTTTTGTGTATATACATCTCTTCCACAGACGTATGCGTCTCCATGGTTACAGACTACGAACAACTCCTGTGTAGTCTGGTCCTACAGTTAGACTCCCATTAGGTTAGAAGACGGAGTGGAACAACCTGCAGGATCAGACTAGGATATTCATGCCTGTAATCATGGAAAGCAAGTGGTTGTGATTAATTGTGAGTCTTCCAAAGTAATGGCCAGCCCAGGATGGAAAAAAATAGAAAAATTCCAATCCTGGACGTTTTACCTTTGATTCCCCATTAGTCCTGATTGCAATGCAGATATTAGGAGAAGGCCATCGTCACCACAGCTGAATGGGGTGAGCCTAATAAAGGCCCTCAAGGAGGTCCATTATTAGTCCCTGTTTTGCTAAAAAATGTGACACGAGCTCAAGCTGTGAATGAGCCCTTAGGGCTTCATTATGATAATCCTGGGTGTATGCCGCCATATACCATCTGCTTGTAATTAATGTCCAACCTAATGGCTTCTTATATTCAGGCTTTACCATTGTTTGAGTGTAGAATGACTTTCTTGCAGAATTATTAATCAATAGTAATATTAATTATTATTAAAATGCTAACAAATTAACAATAAGCATCATCATTATAATAACAAAACATTTTTTATAAAATAATAATAATGATTACTAATAATAATAACAATTTGAGGAATATTAATAAATTTAAACTTAGTCTACCAAACTCAGAATGACCATGCATGAGGCGGTTATCTGTTCATTTTAATAGAAGTAGTCCAAGATGCGTCATTAAAAACTTAAAAAAAAACTAGCCATCATACAGTGCATTAGACGGAACTATAAAAAAGTTATGGCTGTCAGAATATGATGATGCAAAGAAAACAAAAACATTATTAAAGGTTTTTATTCTTTCAAAAGTAGTAAAGCATAATTAAAAAAAAGTAGCAATTTAGTTTTGCCCAAAAACCTTGGTGGAATTGCCATTTTTTAAAACATTTCCCATTTTCCAGTACGAGCAATGGTAAAACAAACAGTGACTAGTAAAATTGGCCTTTAAGCAGGTAAGAACTTCAGTGTACTGAGAGGCGGGGTCTAGCTCTTTAGCGGTTAAGTGCTGGCCACACCCCTCAAAGACCTGAAGCCCTCACTTGCATAAAGAATAAGGCCTCTTTCACACGAACGTATTGGTTCCGTTCCGCGCATTGGGGACCGCAATTTGTGGTCCCCAATGCATGTGCAACGTCCGTGCGGCGGCCGGGACGGATCCAGACCCATTCAACTTGAATGGGTCCGTGATCTGTCCGTTCCGCAAAAAGATAGAACAAGTTCTATTTTTTTGCGGAAGGGAACACCACAGAAGCACTCCGCAGTGATTTTGTGGGGTTCCGTTCCATGCTTCCGTTCCGTTCCGCACTGCATCTCCAGATTTGCCGACCCATTCAAGTGAATAGGTCCGCATTCATGATGCGCAATGCACACAGCCGGTGCCCCGTGTATTATGGAACAGCCGTATGTGGCCCGCAATACGGCCACGGAACCAATACGTTCGTGTGAAAGAGGCCTTAGTCTTTTTTTTCTTGAGAACGCTGCATTCGATTTTCACAAGACAGGTATTGTTTTAATCAGCATGATCACCCCTATCTGGTATTTAATCTAATTTAATAGATTTGATCCTGCTGACTGGTGCTCAATAAAGGGGTTGTCCCATGAAAAATAGTTTACATTTTTCAAACCAGCGCCTAGATTTGAATACTTCTGTAATTGCATGTAATTAAAAATGTATTATAGCTACTGAGTTATTCACTGAAATCTATCTGTATAGCGCCACCTGCTGTTTGCTCTTTTTCCAATATCTCTGTCCGGCTCACTGAGATGGACACACATGCTCAGTTCCATCCTTCAACTGCCATCAATTGCAGTAGAAAAGACCCGCCCCCTGAGAAAGTGCACGCCCCCTAGGCTGCCAGCTTGAAATAAATCTAGCAGAGAACTTGGAGCAATAAATGGAGAGATCTCTGGATCCATGTGTGATTCTAAAACTGTCATGTACTATATAAAATTGGATTTTAATGGATAGGATAACCTCTTTAAGTGTCATATCTCACACTTTGCACAGACATAACTCTCCCCTCAGCTTTGGCCTCATGGTCTTGTACACACAAAAAATGTCATGGCCTTTAAACTGGGCGACAACGCCGACAGGAACTGTAGGGGCAGCCATTTTGACTCTAAGCTAGAATGTTTTTTTAGTTATTTATTTATTTTCATTCTATAACTTTGTGGCTTGTTCATAGTTTGTTTCTAAAGAAAAAAAAACAAATAAACAAAACTTGCAAAGTTCCTGAACTATACAAGTAACACAAAACAAAAAATGTAAAATAAAAAAAATTAAAAACAACAACCCCGCATTCCTATTTCATTTTTACATCCCCACTGTGCAAACGTTGAGAAAACAGACAGCGCCAAAAACACTTCCAAACACCGGGCTAAATTTACAACATATGATCTGCCAGGCGCTCGTCTCCACGACATTCAAATTCGTTGTCAGTGATAAAATATGGAAGCTGGAACCCGAAAACCATCGATACCGTTGGCTAAAGATCTCCTGATTTTAAGTTCAGCTTCGAATCGAAAAATAAAAGAAAATTGACAATTTTTTGGGGGATGTTAAAAATGGGATAAGCGGATGTCTGCGCAGCGGCGCTGGGGCGCCGAGAACATTATTTGCATAAACAGACAATTTTACAGTAAACAACATTTCAGTCAGTAAAGTGCATTACCATAGAAAACAGCTCTGTCAGAGCTTATTACACCCCCCGGTGAGAGTCAGTGTCAAAACATTTAAAAAGCCTTCAAATCATTCTCCCTATTAACATTTTCTAAATTGGAAGTCTAAACTTGGGCTTTATTTGGCGGTATTTTTTTTTTTTCCACTGCCGGGTGACATGAGCTTGTATGTGATTCAGACAGATCCTCTCCTTACATCCTGGCTGATCACAAGCACTTTTACTTATCTGCACTCTCATTCTGCCAGAGTCACATTATCTTCTGATTTCCCCATGTCTCCCCGTCCGCTTTCATCTGCGATCTTATGTGGCTTTCATATCTTTTAATGTTAACTCATCTTTATCAATTACGTTTCCACTCTCCCTCCTATCAAAAGTGATTACCGTCATGTCTGTTTTTGCTGTCATTTATGTACGGTATTTTTTTTTTTTTTGCTGTTGACGTGTTTGCGCGGATGGTTACATTTCCATTCGATTTGACTTATTTGCTACATTTCATGTTTATTTGTAGATTTCGGGGTACTGCGTAGAAACGCGAGAGATGTGGCAAGTAATGCTTTCTAATTATGGGACATGGGGGGAGATTTAGCATGAGGAGAATATTTGAAGTTACTTTTGCTTGAGCCTAGTTTGGTATAATTTGCCCTAAATGACTGTATTACCGTACTATGCAATGAAGAAGACATGTCAGATAAAGTATTCCTGCAAAATGCAATATTGGGCTACTGCTGCTTTGCTCTCCTGCCATTTTCCCAGCCAAGTGGATCCACTCCCCGCTTCCCTCTTCTTCCCGGAAGGTCCGACTACAGGAGTAGTTCCGTTTCTCCAAGCAGGCTGCTGTCTGCTTGCCGACTCAGCCTCTCATGCTCTGCCTGGAGCACTACCTTGGTGTATGCAAGCCACCTTCCCTTATGTGAAGGTGCCTGAGCAATAGGTTCCTAGTGTCTAAGTATCCTGATAAGGTGTGCAGATATACTTTTATCTGCCCATATACCAACTTCTGCCTGTTTTCCGGATTTCACCCTGCCTGCTGCCTGACCTGACTTCTGCCTGACCTCCATACTGACCTAAGCCGCCCACCCTGACCTCGGACTATTATCGGATTGCACTTATTCTGCCAGCTCTGATTTTGGCCTGTCCCTGACTATGTCCTGGTGTCTCTTGCCCCTGTGAGTCAACAGTTAACCAAATGGAGAGTACTCTAGGAGGTAGCGGCTTGGTGGTTCCCCTGCAGTGAAGTCGAGATGCCTGTAAAGGGTTAAAACCAGGGAGCTGCCAGGATAGTGGCCTTAGTAGTAGCCCAAAGTCAATTCTGTTCAGATAAAACAGTGGTTCCAAACCTATACAGTAACAGTAAAGTTTTTAGACACATTTTTTACTTTGGTATTACCCCATCTTGTTTATCCTAACTATGCTCATAGATCATTTTAGAGAATGTCCTTAAAGGGAACGTGTCATCAGAAAATGAACTATTTTTAAAATCACATTTTTACCTTAAACATTTATTTTTTATTTTTCGTGATTTTTGTTTAAATTTCCATGTCAATATATTTTTAAAAAATCATTTTTTTTTACAATGGCCACTATATATACTTAGACTCCTGCACTGTATAGGTAATATTTCAGTAGCCATTGCATTATTATCAAAGGCAGGATTACAATAGCAGATAACACTTCACATAGATAACGCAGGATTTACCATTCACAGTAGGTGATATCACAGCTTATCTCCTCCCTCCGGATCTCCACAAAGGTCACAGAGCATGCCTAGGAAATCCTCCCATAGAAGTCAACAAGGTCAGCTCCTGTCCATTGTGTTTGTGGACCATGGTGGCTGCCTTCAATTCACAGGAAGTCTTGATATATTTTAGGCCTAGTGGCCAGAGTGGAAACTGCATTAAAAAAATATAGATAGGGACATGTGGAATAAAAAAAAAGTCACCAAATATTATAATTAATATGTTTAACATAAAAATTAGATTTAAACAATAGGTCACCCTCTGATGACAAATTCCCTTTAAGCCCGTCCCCTTCTCATCATGGCTGATGCATGGGCAGGTTTAGTGTTTGAAATGCGCCTGTCAGCCAACCCCCTTCCCATACAGTACTGGTCCCATGATGACACAGGAAATACTGTCCTTTGTTGAGCACAAGCCAGAAGTGGAGCCTGTGAGACATTGGAAGGGACTGGCGATCTTCGAAATGGTGTATCTTGAGTAATTGACGTGTATTAGTAAATTATCAAATTTGTTATTTTAGTACATTTAAAGGATGTTTCTTTTTTTTTTTTCTTAATAGACAATCCCTTTAAATCCATGTTTACTCAACAGATTTGGAACTCATAAAAATGAAGCATTGATGGCTATAGAGATTTAACAAGAAATTAATTGGCACATAATTTAGGACCTAAAAACAGCATTTGGCGTTTTCATTCGTAACTGACTTTTTTACATAGCTCGCGGCAGTTTCCAAAATGGGGAGTGGCGAGGGCGGGATGTTGGTGTTGCTATCGCCCCCGACACATTCACCATTATTTATGCCAGAAACTGGCATAAATAATGACTTAAATAATTAATAAATAATTACCTTAAATCTACGGCAGCTCTGCCATATATTTTCTTCTGGCTCATGCCTTGTCATAAATTACATGCCTATTCTGGCACGGCAGGACCTGCCAAGACTGACATAGCACAAGGCAATCTTGATAAATCAGGGCCAGGGTATATGGGTGTATTATGATTCTTTGTGGCAACCAGGAGTGGAATAGGAAAGACCTTTCCTGAGAGTATTTTTGGGGTTTTTCTTGCATTCCCATATAAGAATCTAATTCCATTATTGATAGACTTGTCTGAGATTGGGTTTACATCACTGTTTCATTTTCCGTTCTTCTGATCTGTCAAAAGAACAGAAAGAAAAAAAAAACGGATCCTGTAAAAAAAAAACAGATCCGGTAACAAAATGGTTCCTGAAAAAAAAATGGATCCTGTATTTTAACCATCCGTTATGCACATTTTGCATCTGTTTTAGCCATTTCCGTCTGAGATCCATTTTTCTGGAAAGAAAAAAAAAGTTCTGCATGCAGGACTTTTTTTTCTATCTAAAAAAAACGGATCTCAGACAGAAATGGCTAATACAGATGCAAAATGTGCATAGCGGATGGTTAAAATACAGGATCCATTTTTTTTCCTGTTCTTCTGACGGATCAGAAGAACGGAAAATAAAACGTAGATGTGAACCCGACCTGAGTGAGGTGTCGCCCTCTACAGGAGTGGTTGTATTCAGCTTTAGGGCTCATGCACATGAACGTATATTCTTTCCGTGTCCGTTTCAGTTTTTTTGGAAAAAAAAATGGAATTTACTCCGTGCGCATTTCGCTTCTGTATGTCCGTATTTCAGTTCTGCAAAAAAATTGAACATGTCCTATTATTGTCCGCATTACGGACAAGGATAGGACTGCTCTATCAGGGGCCAGCTGTTCCATTCCGCAAAATACGGAATGCACACGGACGTCATCCGTATTTTTTGCAGGTCCGTTTTTGTGCATGAGCCCTAATACTAGACTCAATAGTGTTTATTTTTTTAATTAGCCCTAATGTGATATTTCTACTTGATTCCTAATGGCATCCCTATATTAATACGTTCTCGAGCTCTGAGCGTGTTCCCAATGTGACTCCTAATATCGTACATTTGTGATTATATCCTAATTTAACAGATTAGGAGAAGCCATTGCTCTGCTTTAAATCACTTCATTTTCTCCAACCGCCCCCCTTCCCCCGCCTCCTCATTCGGTACCTGATTGTGTTTACTAATGAGCTAACTATATGGCGGTTTAATAGGCTCTAAACAGATCCAATATTTTTATACATTGCAATATTGAACAGCGGCGGCACCGTGTTAACACATCATTAATGGAGATGAATAGACATTATTGGAAAATCATAGCTATAACTCCGAGAGTGAAATCACACTGAGCCGCTGTTAACCTGCACAATTCTCCCAATCAATAGCAATACTTAGAACCGAGCTTCAGTCTGACGTTATGATATTTTAAAACTGAGGATGGTTTATAGACATGTTTATTGCAAGCACAAGCAATGCACTGGTTTGCCTGTAGAGTATTGCTATATCGCTATCCAAGGGGAGGCTCATTTTCGAAAATCCCACCCAAAGATAAGCTCATCGCACGGAATCTAGTTGCTGCGTCCCTGAGCAAACTGTTGCAATCTGCAAAGGAACCTGACAGCGAGTGTTCAGTTTTGCAGCACTGCCTCCGCAGGTCAAAAGAAGTATTACACATTGCCTATTGAAATCAGACATGACAAGTCATACCAAGTAAGAGAATCTCTTTTTAGTCATTGCAACAAATATGGCAAGGGAAACAAAATGGGGAGAGGCGCTCATAGGGTAGTAAGTATTGATATTTAGGTTTTTAGCAAAGTAGATGAAGAATGCTCACCTTTTTGGTGTTGTGCAAGTGTGGGCACAACATCCGCAAGGACAGGCACTCAAGTGAGGAAAAGGGGGGGTTGGGGGTCGGTGCTGCCGGTACCCGTTCAATCCTTTTGGATGGGGTTGCCAAACCTCCAGAGGACTGTTTGGGACATGATCAATGGTTTGTGTGCAGGCACACGGTGTGGGTACCTTTTTGGCGCACAAAGACGACCTCAATTCAAAGACTTTAGTATAAGATGCTATTTATTATGTTCAGTAGACAACGCTTTTCGGAGTTTATAACTCCTTTTTCAAGTCTTGGTGATGCCAACAGCAAGAGTAGCCAGGTGGCTGGGTGCTCCCTCTGGTGCTTGCTGCTGTGTGTGGCGCGGCCAGAGGTTTCTTGCAAAAGTCATTCTAATTCAGAAATCGGATGACTAATGAAACTTCCTATGGACAGGGGTTGCGATTTGAATCAATTCACCTGGTCATCACTCCTCCCATTCACCAACATCAGCCAAAAAATACTGTGAATGGAAGTGGATTGGTTTTCCAATGAATCCTTCCAAAAGCAAGCTCCAAAGGAGATCAGAATGTTTAAAGCAACTGTCCAGTCCAGAGCTTAAACTTGCTGCGTAACTCAATATCCATAGATAATGATCACTTGCTATTTATTTTCTTCAAATCTTGCTGTTGACGCCCACTTAGACCAGCATCACTAGGGGAGTGCTGAGATCTGTGACTACAGTTTGACTACAGTGACTACAGGGAGTCTGAGGTAGTCTGACACGCCCGCTTTCTCATTATTGGTTCAAGCTGCTGCTCTGTTCCCTCCCCTACAGCTCTGCCTCCTCTGATTGGCTGCTAAGTGTAAACACAAGCCTATCACAGGCTCACAAGGAAGTCATGGCACGAAGAGTGGATTTTTTTACAGCAAGGGCAAAGGGATTACATCAGTACTAATACGACCGAGAGGATGACCTCTAAATGCTGATGGAGCCGACCCTTACGTTAACCATACACATTACATGATTGTTGGCCTAACCAGACAATTTCAGCAGGACCAGTTGACTGTCCTCTGTGTATGGTGGTTTCCTGACTTTCCCACAATGATAAATAGCGGGGAAAAATGGTTGGTCATGTTGAATTTCTCTATTTTCAGTGAACTTGCTGGACTGTTTTGTATAACGCAAGTCACGTATTTACATGTCAGTAAGTGAGATTATGCTGTTTTTTAGTGTAGGAGAAGAATTGTAGATTGATATGGTGTTTGAAAATATTTCCATGTGCCATATGTCATTTCTAAAATAATAATACTTACTCATCGAGTATATTCATCAAGTATATGTATGAGGACCCCGCTACCATACCACAGTCAAGAAGAGTTGCGTGACTCAAACTCAGGGAAGAGTCAGCCTCTTCTATGAAATAGTTAAAGGCTATTTACAACTTTGGGAGCAATTTTTATGATTGCATTTTACTCATTTTGAGCTAAAAATCATTTTTTCAGTTGGTCTTTATTAAAAATTTTGAGCCATTTTCTCTGTGAAGAGCCAAGATTCTCTAGTAGCTGGATCTGTATTTTTAGGGTACTTTCACACTAGCGTCATTCTTTTCCGTCATTGAGATCCGTCCTCGGGCTCAATAACGGAAAAAACTGATCAGTTTTATCCTAATGCATCCTGAATGGAAAGCAATCCATTCAGTTTGCATCAGTTTGTCTTCAGTTCAGTCCTTTCACGTTTTTTGGAGGCAGATAAAAGCGCAGCATGTTGTATTTTTATCTCTGTCCAAAAAAGCGGAAACACTTGACGGAATGACGGATCCGCCATTAATTTCCATTGAAATGTATTAAGGACGGATCCGACATTGGAAATTGATGCATTAACGGATCCGTTCCTCCACTCTGCGCATGCAGAGATGGTAAAATAATAAATAACGGATCCATTTTTACGGATGACAACGGAAAGACGGATCCGTTATTTTAATACAATTGTCAAACGGATCTGCAAACGGATCCGTTTGCAAATGAAATCCGTTTTCAAACATTTTAACGGATCCGTCGGGCAATTCCGTTGATGGAACTGCCTGACGGAATCCTTCAACGCAAGTGTGAAAGTACCCTTACTGTGTTCCATCAGGCAGCTCAGCTGACGGCTGTTTATCGCTGATCTCCTAAACAATTATTATAGCTCAATTCTTACTGATAAGAATGTGGCTTAAATAAGTGTTTATGACTTCTCAGTAATCTAGATATAAGGGTTATAGATGACCGTCACAAAGGGAAAGTGAAAGTATGATTCACGCTGTTTGCAGTTAACCCTTTTAGAGAGAACAGCCAAATATTTTTTAATAAAGACCAATTGAAAAAATATTTTTAGCTCAAAATTAGTAAAATGCAATCATACAAAATTTGCCCCCGAAGGTGTACATAGCCTTTAAATGTTCTGTTTAACAGTTGTTTTGTTATATCTTTTTCTGGGAATGCTGGGTAGCAATCAACAAAAGGGGACTTGACTCTGGATCTTCCTTAATGAGCCAGACTGGGGGCCTCTAACAGAGAGAGTGGTGGGCTTCTTGAAGAGTTTCACTGAACTCCAAGTTACTGTTATGTCCTTAAGTCTCTAAGCCATAAATCATTTGGCAATGGGTAGACTGGGGTTTGGGGTCTGTTCATATTGGTAGTCAGTCAGGATTTTGGTTAGGGTTTTCACTAGGATGTGTCTATTTTCCTTCCCTAGTTCTCAGGCCTGAATTCCTGCCCCCCATCCCCTTCCCTCCTATGTTCGGCTTGGTGTTTTCTTCCCACACCGAAGTGTGACAGGTTCCATTTCTCGAGCCACCACCGATCAGATGCTAATGAACTTTCCTGAGAATGGGTCATCCGGTATAATCCCTAGGAAAATCCCTTTAATTTAAAAAAAAGGAAATCATATAGTACATGACAGTCTCTTTCTAACAAAGCTAGAACCAGCCCTGTACCTCACATGGATCCAGAAATCTACCCATTCTTTATTCCAATTACTCTGCTACATTTAGTTCAGGCTGGCAGCTCAGGGGGCATGTTCTTTTTGCTGCAGTTGATGGAAGTTGAAAAATTGAACAGAGCATGTGCGTCCACCTACGTGATGGTGGACAGAGAAATTAGAAAAAGAGCAAACAACAGGTGGTTCTATACAGACAAATTTCATTGAATAACTTATGCATTTATAAAAGTATTTAGATCGATGTGCTTGTTGAAAACTGAAAAATTCCCCCCCAAAAAACATTGCCTCAATCCCCTATTATTACGCAAATTATTCACTTCTCAACAGACAATGGGAAATCTTAAACAGGCATTCCTATCTTAGATATTTATTGCATATCTATACCATATGCCCCAAACATCTAAAAGATGTGGGTTCCAACTTTGGATTGAGGGTTGCCGGCTTCCTTCCGGCCCAAGGAGGCAACTAATAAATGGAGAGGTGGCTGCCGATCTCCCAATTCACTTCTATGGGGGTAACCAAAAGAGGTGAGCCGCTGATCACTGCATCCAGGCAGGGGCAGGGATCGGGATCTTCCATTCTGGAACTAGATGTGAGGTTTTTGAAAGAATGGATGGGTTTTGGCACCTCCACTTGGCCAGACCTGTGAAGCAAAGATTACTTAATTGCTTCCCTTGCTTCCCTGCTCTGGCTCCCGCTCCTTCTCCTCCCGGCCTGTGATGCTCTACTGGGCTCCCTTGATGTCAACATCTAGTTTGACATTGCTGCAGCCAATCACTGGCTTCAGCAGAGACCAGATCCCCTTGCATCATGTGACACTTTGTCATTACATAAGGGGCCAGTGATTGGCTGTGGCTCTGTCCAGTGGTGTATCTTGGTTTTGTGCTGCCCTAGGCGAGACTAAACTCGGGCACCCCCTAATATAAATTTGACCCGCCCCTTCCTGTCAAGGCCAAACCCCTTTCTCTGTAAACCCCGCCCTTCCTTTTAGGCTCCATCCTTTCCTGTATTCCTGTATTTAAAAGTGAATAACGACAGCCACACCTCACACCCCTCCCTTGATCCCACTAAGTGTCATCCACAGATCCCCCCCTTAAGTGCCATCCACAGACAGATCCACCCCTTAAGTGCCATCCACAGATCCCCCTCCTTAAGTGCCATCCACAGATCCCCCCCCCTCAGTGTCATCCACATATTCCCCCCCTCTTTAGTGTCATCCACATATTCCCCCTTAGTGTCATCCACATATTCCCCTTAGTGTCATCCACAGATTCCCCCCTTAGTGTCATCCACAGATTCCCCCCTCAGTGTCATCCACAGATTCCCCCTCTTTAGTGTCATCCACATATTCCCCCCTTAGTGTCATCCACAGATTCCCCCCTCAGTGTCATCCACAGATTCTCCCCCTCAGTGTCATCCACAGATTCTCCCCCTCAGTGTCATCCACAGATTCCCCCCTCAGTGTCATCCACAGATTCCCCCTCTTTAGTGTCATCCACATATTCCCTCCCCCTCAGTGTCATCCACAGATTCCCCCTCTTTAGTGTCATCCACATATTCCCCCCTCAGTGTCATCCATAGATTCCCCCCTCAGTGTCATCCACAGATTCTCCCCCTCAGTGTCATCCACAGATTCCCCCTCTTTAGTGTCATCCACATATTCCCTCCCCCTCAGTGTCATCCACAGATTCCCCCTCTTTAGTGTCATTCACATATCCCCCCCTCAGTGTCATCCATAGATTCCCCCTCAGTGTCATCCACAGATTCCCCCTCAGTGTCATCCACAGATTCCCCCCTCTTTAGTGTCATCCACAGATTCCCCCTCTTTAGTGTCATCCACAGATTCCCCCCTCAGTGTCATCCACAGATTCTCCCCCCTCAGTGTCATCCACAGATTCTCCCCCCAGTGTCATCCGATTCCACAGACATTTCCTACCTGCCCAGCGCCGTTGTAGGTAATTTATTCACTCCACTTGCCTGAGAGAAGCGCCGGAAGACTCACACAGGCGCACTGGCAGGCGCATGCGCACTTCAATGCCTCTGCCAGTGCGCCTGTGTGAGTCTTCCGGCGCTTCTCTCAGGCAAGTGGAGTGAATAAATTACCTACAACGGCGCTGGGCGGGGAGGAGCGGCGCCGGCGCACCCCCAGCAGCGCAGCCCGGACAAAAAAAAAAATCTATCACTGAGGCAAACAAGGCATCTTGCCGCGGCGCCGCCCCATTGGAAGTGCCGCCCTAGGCAAATGCCTTGTTTGCCTTGTGATAGATACGCCACTGGCTCTGTCAAACCTGATGTTGACATCAAGGAAGCCCAGCAGAGCATTGCAGGCCTGGAGAAGAATGAGAAGGAGCAGGGAGCCAGTGCCGGGATGCAGGTATGTCATCTTTGCTTTACAGATCTGGCCAAATGGGGGGGGGGGGAACCCCACTCCCATTCTTTCATAACCCCTTTAAATATCTAAGATAACAATTCTCTTTTAAATATTTATTTTTTCCTAAAAGAGCGCCACTCTATTGGCTGCATCTGGTATTGCAGCTCAGCTTCCTTCAGCTGATTACAGTAATACCATACTCAGCCCATAGACAAGACTAGAACTTTAAAGGAGTTTTCCTCACTTACCTCATTTGAGATAGGCCCTCCATAATCTGATTGATATGGTTGATAAAATAGGATTTTTTTTATTTTTCTAACGGTTCTGCATACTTGGAATCTGGCAAGCTGACATGGCAGCTGCACAGGTTTTATCTCGTGAGGCTGAGCGTGTTTTTATGCTGCGCCATTGTGATTGATGCCGCAGGTCAGCGTCTATATCGCAGAGTCCATAAATAAAGGAAACATTTGAATAAAACAGCAGTGTCTGGGAGATCCGCGCCATAATTCTGCTTTGACATCAGTTTGTCCTGTAATGCCGATGTAAAATAAAATCACGCTTTAGTCTCTCCCCGGCATCATGCAGGTTGCTGAAATTGATGGCTGCAGATTATTATGAGCAGTCTCAGCCATTTTTGAACAGCGAAACTCCTCTTCTACTTCTAAAACGCCCTAAATGGCTGAGCCCATTTCGGTTTTATGAGCCAGATGGCAACCTTCTGTACGACACAATATCCAGGGAAATAACTTGCTTTTTGCAGATTTTTTTTTTTTTAAAAGTCACATGACCTCCAATCATTTACTTTAGAAAAACTAGAGGTAAGGGGGCAGGTAAGCTTATGACTGCATCAGAGATCCATTCACTGCACGGGAGGACAATAACTCTGGTATCGATCATACATTGAAAATCTCACATTTAAAATAGTCGCTAATTGTCAAATATTATATATGAATTAAGAGCACCTGTCAGCGCAGTGTTCCAATACTACAAAAATGGTACACTGCAAAAAAGGGTTAAAATATGCAATAATGCGACAACTGAATTTCTTTTGTGTATGTTGCTAAAGAAGTTAATAGGCCTTACAAACTGTATCTAGGTGGGGCTGTGCTACCCTCCCCAAGAAACAGTAGTGTGAGACAGTAGATGTCTTTACTGTGAAATGAACAAATGCACAAGGACATCGCACTGGGACAAAATCAGCCGAAAACGCAAATATATAAAAAGAAAAGTGGAATAAGAGATAGTGAATATATTGAAAAGCATTCCAGTGTTGAGAGGAGGTGCGTGTAGAAGCTCTCTGGCGATAAATGTCTAAAGAGACTTATATACTTCATTATGGAGAAGGTGAATGGCTTCTGGCACCTGAATAAGCTTAAAAAGACAGAATCCGGATATGCCCACTATACTACATCCTGATCTGGAAAGCTCTGGCACCATTAACTGTCATTGCGGACACCTGTGAAATAAGTGCAGAACTTGGGGGCCGTCCTGTGGTTGCATAATGGAAGAGAAGTGTTGCAACCCTATTTCTGGATGCTTAAGTGTGAGATAGAGAAGGGCAGCAGGAAAATTGCTTTAAAGGGAGTCTGTCCCCACTATATGACCATTAAATGACTTTTAACTCATATGTAAATGAATTAACCGGCGGCGTTTAGTGTGTAGGAGCCCAGGCTGCTCTGCCTTCTTTCAGTGTTACTCCTCCCCAGCCTCTTCCTTTGCCTGCCCTCCTATTACCTTGTGTCATCCCTAGGTCCGGGCCGAGATCCCGCTTCGCCTGGCCGGGGCACACTGCACACTGGGCACTGCATCGATTCAACTAGTGCGCAATCGCTGGCCCGGCAAAGCAGTATATGGTCATATAGTGGTAACAGACTCCCTTTAAAGTGACATCTTTTCCTGTTAACTAAACGTATCATTGTGTAAGAACTGCCAGTCCAAGCATGCTAAGAACTGTAATAATGTGCATGAACTTCATCATTGCCTCCTCCAGCACTGCAGGAAACCCTGCCTTAAATCTCTCAACTCATCGCTACCAAAGGCACCCCAAACCACCGTCAAACAGGAGAGAACCCAGAACCAGGGTGTGTCCTGAAGGGAAGAAAGACCTGCCCTTTACCATTACTGCACGGCCTAGGGGAGCATCAAAGTGAGCAATGACAACTACATTCTCTATGCAATTGAGAGCTTCAGGGCACTGAGGTGTGTGGCCAGCACTGGACAGCTGAAGTGCACAAGGGACTAAGCCCCACCCTTTGGTGCACTGAAGGGCTCATTTTCATTAAGAATTAAAGTATTTTTTCTTGGGAATGCCGCAACCAATTTTCACAAGACAGTTATCATTTTAATCAGCATGATCCACCCTACCAGGCAGGCAGTCTACCTGGCTTAATAAGGGTCATTGTGTGGATAAGTGAATGTTATAACTCAAAATTGCATCTGGTCTGTGCTTTATAAACATTTTGAATCATCCCAAACACATTTGGATTAAGTAAGGTATAATCAGTTAAATAAATTCACAGGATATGCCATAAATACAGGAACCAATTAATATGTCTGCATCTGATAGCTGCAGGTCCCAAACAACAGAGCATGCTTACTCCCCTTTTTTCCAAAGCCCCCATAGAAGTGAATGGAGAGTAACACATATACATGACCTCGAAGTTGGGTTAAGGGGACCCCTGTTCTCGAGATAGGTGGGGGTCCTAAAAGTAAGGCTTGTCCTGTGAATATGCTATAAGCATCCAAGATGGGAAAACCCCTTTAAAGGTGTTTTCTACTTTAAATAGAGGGAAGGTCCATCAAGGACAACTGCTTTCTAAATGTAGTCCTCTCATGCTCAGTTGATATGGTAAATATGGAAAGGGCTTGCCCTGAAGATTTCTATGCTGTGCCACTACCACTGCCACTACTATTGCGGCCATCTGCCTCTAATACCCTAACTTTTCCACATCCACACTGTACTGTTGTTGGTGCCAATTAAAAGGGAGAATTTTCCCAGGCTTGTTCAGAACAAGGCATGCTTTCTTCTGACAATAACGCTTGTTTATGTATAAATAAGGACATGCCTTCTGATCTTGTTACTGCATAATTTTTCAATGCTTTTTTTAATTTTCTCACCTCTTTTCTCGATGGTCCAGTTTTGTTTTGTTTTGAATATGTGTGGGTGGGTAGGGTTGGAGTTGGTGGGGGAGGGAGGAGATTGAAGATATAATGTATAAGGAATGTGTAAAATTTTTAAATGTAATTTTTTGATTTTAAAAATTGTATTTTTGGACTCTTGTGCAGAACAATTTTTTTTGTCATTAACATTTGTATGTGTAAACAGGAATAATTTTTGGAGGCCTACTCATAACAAGCCACTGTTTTTTTTTAATGATAACACCGTGTGTGTTTATGTTTCAAGAATATTTATTAAAGTTTTTGTATTTTATCAAATGGAATCAGTACAGTATATGATAACAAAGTACAATAAGAGATATTAAAGGACAATACGTCCCAAAGAGATCCAAACATGGAATGTTGAACATTAACAATCGCAGGGAAACAAACAATTAATGATGTTATGTCACAATGCCTGTGCTTGATCATGTGGCTAATACCAGTAACACTCCCACCCCAATGGTTTCCAACAGTGACCCAGTGCAGTAGTGATCAGTTATAATGTGGAATACATTGAGAGATTGGTAGAGTGAGGGGAGGACGACCAGGGTTCCCAGATCTTCTCAAAGAGCAGAAAGGAGTCCGAGCGTATGGCGCTCAGGCGTTCGCTCAGGAAAACCTGGTTAACTCTATCAAGTACTGCCTGGTATCGGAGCGAGGACGTGCGCCACCGCGAGGCCAGATGGATTCTAGCTGCCAGCAAGACAAACTGTAACAGTTTAAATTTAGCATAGGGTAGTCGTGAGGGTCTGTCCCCCAAAAGGTAAATCGACGGTGTAAAGGGGAAGGCACGGCCCATTAGGGAAGAGATAAGGCCACTAATGCGTCTCCAGTACCTGGATGCCTTAGGGCAGGTCCACCAAATGTGTAGCATCGTGCCTTCCTCCTCACACCCTCTAAAACACGTAGAAGGAACCTCAGGGTACATGCGGTGTAATCTGGAGGGCACCATATAGGTCCGGTGTAGGACCTTGATAGATGTTTCAGCTAGAGTAGTTTGCCATGAACCTTTAGAGAGTGTCTGGGAGCGCTGGTACCAGCGTGAAAGACTAAATTCTTTATCTAGGTCAACCTCCCACTCCAACATATAACTCGGTTTGCAGTCCTCTGGGGGTGCATTAAGTATGGCATATATTCTGGATAGCAAACCTTGTTTGTACAGGGAGTAAGACAACATCCTTTCAAATGGCGAGGTGGCCACTACACGGTCCCCTCCTGTCAGTGCGCGGAGAAACGAGAAGACCCTCTGGACATTGAAATGTTCCCTGATAGGGGGGGAAAATTTCTCGGTGAAGTCTACAGGGGATATTAATTTATCTCGCACTAGGAATGCCCGGAGAGAGCACAGTTTCCTCTCAGTCCACCAGGTGAAGGCTCCAGAGTGGAGACCCGGGGGAAAAGCAGGGTTACCTAGTATGTATTCCAGAGGGGAAGGTTTAGACTGGAGTTGGTGCTTAAACCGAACCGATCTCCACAGAAGGAGTGCATAGTGAGAAAGTAGGGATTTTGGGCGGAGCGAAGAGGGAAGCGGGAGGCAGTCCAAATAAGGGCTCTCCAGGTATATGGTGTGAACAACGCTTGTTCAAGTGCCACCCATAAAGGTTGAGCTGGGGTGGGGAAATGTGTTAAAAAGAGTTGGGCTAGTCTAGCCGCCTTGTAGTATCGGGCTATGTCCGGAACTGAGAGACCTCCATGAGTTCTGTGTCGTTGCATGACTAGCTTCGATATGCGAGCCCGCTTATGTGCCCAGATAAATTTTAAGATGTCTGCCTGGAGAGCCCTTAAATCAGATGCTGGGACCGGGATCGGGAGGGTTCGGAAAAGATATAGCAAGCGCGGGAGGACCACCATTCTCACTATATGAATTCTACCCACCCATGACACCGGGAGAGATTCCCCAGATATTTAGGTCCTTCCTGATTTGGGTGTACATGGGGGGGTAGTTAAATTTATACAGAGAGTCGAGAGATTTCGCCAGAGAGATACCTAGGTAAGGCAGGTAGTGGGGTTTATGTTGGAATGGGAATCCACTCTGGAGGGCCTCACGGACCCGTGGGGAGACGTTGTGTAATAAGAGTTCGGACTTGGAATGGTTGATCTGTAGTCCGGATTCTACAGTGTATGTCCGAAGGAGGGAAAGAAGGGAGGGAAAGGAGATTATGGGGTTGGTTAGTGTCAACAGGAGATCGTCTGCAAAAAGGCTCAATTTGTGCTCCACACCCCCAACCGAGACTCCATTGATATCTGGATGCATTCGGATCCGAGCGGCTAATGGTTCCATGGCGAGGGCAAAAAGGGCTGGAGAGAGGGGGCAACCTTGACGCGTACCTCTATTTATCGGTATGGGAGATATATGGGAAGAGGGCAATTTAAGGCTAGCTTGGGGAGCCGAATAGAGGGATTGAATCGTAGAGAGAAACGGGCCTTCAATGTTCATTTTGGAGAGAACCTTCCAAAGGTAGGTCCATAACACTGTATCAAAAGCTTTCTCAATATCTAATGCTAGTACGGCTATTGGGGTAGTTGAACGGTTCGCCTCGTGTACTAAACCTAGGATCTTCCAGACATTGTCGGGAGCTTCCCTACCGGGAATAAATCCGACCTGATCTTTGTGTATCAGGGCGGGGAGGAGTCTATTAAGTCTGCGGGCTAGGATAGATGTGAGTATCTTATTGTCCAAATTAAGTAGGGAAATGGGTCGGTAGTTGGAGGGGAGAAGGGGGTCCCTATTCGGTTTGGGGAGTACGGTGATTTTAGCCGCCAGGAACTCGGGTGGAGGTGTGGAGCCCTGCATCAAGTGATTACAGAAGTTGGTAATGTGGGGGATCAACTGATCTGCAAATTTTTTAAAATAAAGCGCCGAGTAGCCGTCAGGGCCCGGAGCCTTCCCCAGTTTTAGGGACCTGATCGTGTATGTTACTTCTTCCATTGTAATAGTACTATTAAGCTCCGCCAGGGCCTCGGAGGTTACCTGAGGAAGGGTTGTGGAGGATAGAAAATCATCTCCCTGTGTATTAGAGACACCGGCTGGGGCCGAATAGAGGCTTTTGTAGAAGGAGTGGAAGGTATCGTATATGGTATTCGGGTGGGTTGTGGTCCTACCTGAGCGCGTGCGAATTTGGAAGACATGGTTTACTCTATGTTTGGCTTTAAGCTGGCGAGCTAGCATTTTGTCCGGTTTGTTGGCATATTTGTAGTAGTAGGACGAAGTCCAGCGCAAGGCCTTCTCGGTGTTGGTGGATAGGATGGCATTCAGTTGTGTTTTAGTGTCCTTTATCTCCTTTAATAGGTACCTTGTTGGGGTTTGTTGATGGGCCCTTACCAACCTGGACAATTTAGACTCTAATGTGACCTGGGCAGCAGTCCTCTCCTTTTTGTCCTAGAAGCCACTTGGATAAGCTTACCACGCATATAGGCTTTGTGAGTAAGCCACAAGGTCATGGGGTCTATGTCAGGAGTGGTATTGTCTAAGAAGAACTGTTTAAGATCCTCCAGTAAGGCATTAAATACAATTGGTCGGGTCAGTAGGGACTCGTTAAGGCGCCAATTAAACGGCACTGGCGGGTGAAGATCAAGGGCTAGATCAGCTATGACGAAGTCATGGTCAGATAGAGAGGAAACTACGTGTCTAGAATAGGTGAGGGAGGGGAGGCAGGAGGTAGAGATGAGAATCAAGTCGATACGGGTGTAAAGCCGATGAGAGGGGAATAGTAAGTGTATCCCCTCTGTGGGCCATTGTGCTCTCTCCAGGCATCTGCCAGGGACAAGGATTCCAGTACTCGACCTATTTTAACATTTTGGGTAGTCGGGCGCGCCTGAGCAGGGGGGGAGGAGCGGTCTAGCACCGGGTTAGGTACAAAATTAAAGTCGCCACACCACAGGAGTTTATGGTATGAAAGGGGTTCAATAAGAGAGTGCATATGCACAAAAAATGAGATGGGATCCTCAGTGGGAGCATATACGTTTACAATGCAGAGGACCTCCTCTCGGTAAGTGCCTAACAGTATCACATACCTCCCATCTGGATCTAATATAGTTTGTTGTGGAGTGAATGAAAAGGAGTTGCGTAACAGAATAATCGCTCCTCTGCTTTTAGAGACATAGGTGGAAGAGTAAAAGCGAGTATACTGTGGGTGGAAATATTTAGGATGTGAGGTGGGTGTGAAGTGTGATTCCTGGAGGCAGATCACGTCGGGCGTATGCTTCAGGTATGTAGAAAAAGCAGATTTACGTTTTCTAGGGGAGTTAAATCCCCGCACATTATGTGAGAGTAACTTACACATTGGAGAGCATACTGGAGCATGTAAAGGTAGCAATAGAGCCCGACGCGATCCACTCCACGGACCACATGACCAGCCGTTGTCTGCACAGAAAATAAGGGGGTATTGTTCCCTGGATTAAACATAAACATGAAAAACAGAAAAATAACAGGTCATTAAAGCAAATACACAAAACAGGGCCATAAAAGGCCACAGGCAAAATGACGGGAAGGATGGAGCTGGGCATGGACCCATAATCAGGCGCCCAGCCCAGCCCCGACAAACCATACATGAGGGACAACATGATAGTCCATCGGGCCGATACCCCGGGAGGAGATAAAGATCGGGATAGTGGTAGGTAAAGGAAAAGGGGAGAAGGGGAGAGGGGAAAGGAGGGAGGGGGGGGAGGGAAGCGGGAGGGGGATGAGGGGGGATAAGTGGGGGAAGAAGAAAAAAGAGAACAAGGTAATATACTATAGAGAACCGGTGGTCTCACTGAGACTTATGATGGCCTGATGGAGGTCTGGCCTCATGTTGGAGACGAGGGCGCCGGTCGACGCTGTGTCACGGGAACCTGGGTCCAAACTCTGGATGGATGTTGCGGTTTCGGAAGCGGGTCTGATGTTGGAGCCAGGTCGCATGGAATGCCGGCCTTCTTAAGGATCTCGAGACCCTCTGCAGGAGTACGAATCACGTGGTCCCGAGCATTAAGGTGAAATGATAGCGAAAAAGGGAATCCCCACCTGTAGCGCACCTGCGCTTGTTGTAATGCCAAAGTCACCGGTTTCATGTCCCTTCGTCTGCGAAGGGTAGAGGGAGCTAGGTCCGCATATAAATGTACTGATGGAGGGAGCCTGGGGAGGTCAGACATGTTGCGGGCTGCAGCCAGAATTTGGTCCCGAGTGCCCGGGTGGTGAAACTTCAGGATTACGTCCCTTGGCGAGGAGTCAGAGCGGGGTCTTCCCAGGGCCCTGTGGACTCTGTCCATGAGGAGCCGTGATGGATCCATCTGGGGTAATAGG
Organism: Bufotes viridis; assembly: GCA_033119425.1. NCBI lineage: Eukaryota > Metazoa > Chordata > Amphibia > Anura > Bufonidae > Bufotes > Bufotes viridis. The sequence goes on from CM065595.1 coordinate 18,588,323, forward strand.
GTCTGGAACAGGGCTGAAAGAGTAGCCGGCAAGTCTGTGTAGGACTCAGGGAGGCCTTTAATCCGGAGGTTGCCTCTCCTGGTTCTATTTTCCAGGTCCTCAAGTTTGTATTCAATGGCCGCTAGTTGGGCCGCATGAGAAGATATGTCCGCCTTGTCAGTCTGCAAGGCGTCAGAGATGTCATCGGTGCGCGCTTCAAGCTCAGAGACCCGGGATCCCAGGTCGTGTATCTGGCGGGTGAATTCCTCCACCGCCTGGGACAGCTCGGATCGAAATAAAGAAGCTATGTTCTGATAGAGTTCAGCCTGACCTGGGTCTTGCAGGCCTGGGAGCGGTCCTGAGCTGTGAGCTTCTGAGGACGCTGGGCTGGGCGGGGTGGGTGCACGGTCCGCCATGTTGCCGCGGCCTGAATTTCTGAAGAGCTCCGGTAAAGTTTGTGAGGGAGCGGGTGTCCCTGGCTGTTTCGGTCTCCCTTTGGTGCGGGTCATCATAGGAGTCCCTTGCATGGAGAAGGCTACCCGTGGAGCTGTATAAACAGCGCTTTAGTGGGGGTAATGTCGGCTCGAGGAACGGAGCTCAGGGGAACGCGTCCTCCATGCGAGCCCTGCGCATGCGCCCTCCACCGTGTGTGTTTAAACATAATCTGCTCCCGATAAGGGACAATTTTTGGAAGCTTTGGAATATGGAAAAGCATAACACAAACAACGGTATGGTTAGTTTTGAAACACGCTGGTCGTTAACACCATCAACCATGCGTTTAATAATAACTATCAGTGTCACTCTTACATTATTTGCTATTGCTGTCATTTCAGTAAAAAGGGGGGTGAAAGAGGAGAAAATCATAAAAAATTAACAAAAAGAGATAACATATTTTCATAAAAAAATCTGAGCCCTAGTCTCAAAGTAAATGAAATCTAGACCAGCACCTTCAAACTGTGTATAAAAAGGGAGGGGGGGGGGGGTTCAGGTGAAAGTTACCATGGCTGCAATGTAAAAGCAAACACTGCTTTATGCGCTCATATAAACACTGGAACAATTGCAAAATCAGACACAAAATAGATTACAAGAAGTTTGCTAATCTCTAATACATATCTCAGACTGGAAGATTCCTGACTGTGCCAGAGCTGTGGTCCGAACCATACATGTATTACGATGATCAGGAGTCATGATCAGGGACATCATGAAGGCGGGGCTGATAAATGATAGTTTATTCTTATTTTATTTTTGTTCAATTCCCAATATAGTTTAAGAAATCACAGATTTGCTGCATGAAACAGCTGTTGGTTTTGGAGATTTTCTGCTGTCAGCCCCCATGTGAATCACAATTCTGAACATAATAAATTATTCATTTCCAACTCTCACTCAACATGTTTTACACTAGATGCTGAGCATTGACACAGGCATAAATAAACTTGATAGATAGATAGATAGATAGATAGATAGATAGATAGATAGATAGATAGATATGAGGCAGATAGGTAGATAAATGGATAGATAGATAATAGTTCTGGAGAAGTGGAGCAGAGTGGTAGTAGCTCTAGGAGCAATAATTATTTACAGTGGCAATCCTCACACTGATTTCCCCTAGGGCCAGGGCAGTGACAAGAGGGAGCCACCTTTTTCCCCTCGGCAATGATGTTGGAGCTCCTGCCTGATGGTAGTTGGGGTGCCCTTAATGTCATGAGTTTTGTATGGTTGCAAGGATGCATATATAGATTCTATGAATGGTGCTAGAGTCAGTACCCTGGCCAGTTGTAGAAAATAGACAAGTATCTCCTTACTAAAGTGCAGATTTGGGATTGTAGTACATCCAATGTTATCAAAACACAGTTCCAAACAATTCACAGTGCAAGTCTTCCCAGACAGCAATGTATGGATATGACCAAGAATGGAAGTTGTAGTACTCCTTTCCTCTATCTTTCCAAAGTCATTCTCTGCTGAATCTAAGGCTGGCAATATTATTCTTGCAATGGTGGCTGTAATTCAAAAAGATGAGGGGTACAAGGTTGAGATACGGCTCACCAGGACGTGTCCAAGTGTGAAGAGTGTATTAGCAATAGCAAAGTCCCCCTCACAGCAGTAAAGTCTCTATCAGCCTTAGGGTACTTTCACACTTGCGTTGGTGCGGATCCGTCTGTTTATTTGCACAGACGGATCCGCACCTATAATGCAAACGTTTGTGTCCGTTCAGAACGGATCTGTTTGCATTAGGTTTAAAGAAAAATGATAAAGTCCAAAACGGATTCGTTGCTAATTACATTGAAAATCAATGGGGAATGAATTGTGTCATTCAAAACGGATCCGTCCCCATTGACTTACATTGTAAAAAAAAACGGATCCGTTAGGCTCCGCCTCTTCAGACGGACACCAAAATGCTGCATGCTGCGTTTTGGTGTCCGCCTCCAAAACGGAATAGAGGCAGAACGGAGCCGAACTGATGCATTCTGAACAGATCCTTATATATTCAGAATGCATTGGGGCTTAACTGATCCATTTTGGACCGTTTGTGAGAGCCCTGAAACGGATCTCACAAACGGAATCCAAAATGCTAGTGTGAAAGTACCCTAAAACGGTGAATACTTACTGACTTTTTCTGGTGCTCAGCCTTCCAGATTCTGTACCTTCTAGTTCTTTCTTTCTTTCTCTCTCTCTCTCTGGAGAAATGTAAAGTAGAAATGTCTTAAGGGGTAAGCACATGTAGCTCCTCTCACTTCCTCAACTAACACACTACACTAAACTAGGGGCGGACCCAGGTCAACCTCCTAGCTTTCTACAAGGGCAGTGGCAGGATTGTTAATCCTGACTGATCCATACAGAGCTATACTGGGTTACAAAAAACATCAGAACATTATACAACAAGAAACAATTTACAACAAAAATAATTATTCTGAATGGGGGGGGGGGGGGGTAAATGGAGAAGAGGTAGATCAGGGATGTGATAGTATAACCTGAAAAAATGTGTTTTTAGGAAACGCCTAAAACTGTGGATGTTATAAATTAATTGGTTGGGGTAGGGCATTCCAGAGACCTGGTGCAGCTCAGGAGAAGTCTCGGAAATGGGACTGAGAGGTTCGGATTACAGTGGATGTCAGTCGTAAGTCTTTGGCTAAATGGAGGGCACAGGTGGAATGGTAGATGGAGATGAGGGAAGATCTGTAGGCGGTGCAGCACTGTGGAGAGCTTTGTGGGTGAGAATGAGAACTTTAAATTGAACACTATACTGTATAGGCAACCAGTGCAATGACTGGCACAGGGCGAAGGGATTGGAGTATTGACTGGCACAAAGCAGAGACATCAGAGTAGCAGCTAGAGAGATAGCTGCTGCATTGAGAATAGATTGGAGAGGGAAGAGTCTGGTAAAGGGGAGGCCAATTGGTAATGAGTTACAGTAATTGAGACGGGAATAGATAAAAAAAACAATGAGAGTTTTTGTTGTTTCCACAGTAAGAAAGGGGCGTATTCTAGATATATTTTTACGGTGCAGGTGGTAAGAGATTGAATATAGGGGTAAAGGAAAGATCAGTGTCAGACATAGCACCAAAACAGCGGGCTTACTACGTGATGGTAGTACCGCACACTGAGATGGAGATGTCAGGTATAGGTGGGTTAGCAGATGGAGGAAAAGACAGAAGTTCAATTAGATAGATAAATACATTTGATAAATTTGACCATTCCTCCCTGCAAATGTGTTTCAGTTCTTCAATATTTCTCAGATGTCTTGCATGCTCAACCTTCTTCACAGGTTGTGTCTCAGCATTTTAATAGGAAAAATATTAAACAATTTTCAATGTTTTAAAAAAAAATGAACAGGTTATATCTACAATCACAACAAAGCAAATGTAAATGCAATGATGATAAATGTAAGTGATTACAATATCAGAGCAAAAGGATAAGTTTATTGGGAAAACTGTACTATTGAAAAAAGGCTCTTGGACCCTGATAGGCTGCATCTGTAACACCCCCAAGTCAGGGCTTTGTGTAGGAACTAACCTGGGGAATGCCAGTGATGGAGAGGCCGGCACGCTGCTCCTCTGGGGCACTCTCTGGGTTCTTGAGGGACACAGCCAGGTGGAAGGTGAGGTGCCCTTGGTGTTATAGTTTAACGTGCCTAAGGCTAAGTCCCTGATATGTCGTGACGCCAGTGCCAGTAAACGGTGGCACACCGTATTTACAGTAGGAATAACTGAGGTACAGACTGATAACTTGAAAACAGAATCCAAACTTTACTGAAGACAGTGATGATACAGTAAGCAGTCTTTCCAACAGTTCCTTTTGCAGACAATAAAAATTGCAGTGGTCTTACATCCAGCAAGGTTAAACAGAGGGTGGTAATACAGGACTTGAAATTGCAGGTGAACCTTACTTTCTTCCTGACTCGTCCTGACTGGAATTGATGCTTCAAGGCCCCAATGCCCTACTTCTGGCTTATATCCTTGAATCTCCAGCTTTATAATTTACCTCCACTTGACGTTTAGTACCTCCTTGCTCTAGGGATTGCCTCTGGGTTCTGCATTCCTTCTCCTAGGGCACCATCTTCCTAGGGTGGATGCCTCACAGGCCGTGAGGCCTGGGTTTGGCCTTCACAGGCACATGGCCTGCACTTGTCTAAGGCACACTCCAGACTAGACTACTTTCCCTTCCCCTGACTGAGCCTTATATAGACTAGGGCAACCTAGCTCCCTCTAGTGACTAGAGCTGGAATTACACCCCTAGCCGGCCTGCACATAGGACATTTCACAGTAACAGGGAAATAAAATACACTGATTTACATTGCATGGTACAAACAGCACCTTTACCAGCCTCCTCCTAACAGAGAGGAACGACAGCAGCCAAGTGACCCTTCCGTAGTGACGGGCAGTACAACTCCCGTACACTACATACCCCGCTGCTTTAAGCTGAGTACGCCCTCGTACTCTACCAGGGTACCGCCCTACTGGAATTTCCACCTGAAAGAGACAAAAGAAAAACATGCAAGAATATATACATATCAGTACTCAATTCTATCTGCATCGACAATTGTCATCAGGTCCAGCTGACTGACGGAGAAGTGCGGTGACAAGGGCGTCGCTCTCTTTCTTCAGGATAAAGAGTGGAACTGGGGCGCTGACCTGGCACAGCGGATGTTAGGGAATACCAGGATAGTCCATGACAATGAATGAGTCCATAAAGCATATCACAGAGACTCGCACACAGGGGTCCATCTCTGGGCACATAGACTTGAATATAAAATTTTTGCAATAAATACGGTCAGCAGCACATACATAAAATCACAATACAGGACTCTGACAATACCAGGGTAACATCCTCTGGCAAGTCCTGCGTATATTTAAAGTGCTGACATAAAGTACCCTTTTCAACCTGAAATGGGGGTTAAAAGGGATAAGGTGCAAATAAAAGCACAACCTGGAATTATTAAAGTACTTGACGCCACAATGTTAGCAGCAGGCAGGATGTCCCGGAACAGAAAGAGGCAGGCTGGGAGCAGTGGTTCCACAGTGGCAACTTATTTGTCAAACATGCCACCGGCCGTGGGGAACTGGCAGCAAGCTCCACCAGCCTGGCAAACTTAAAGGAACAGTTCCTGCAACATGTATGATGTCCCTGTGAGGATGAGCAAAAATGGCCTAGCAGGCCTGCTCACAGGTAGGTATCAAAGGATCCCTGTTCATCAGAGGTAGTGCAGCCCTGTGCTGCAGGTAGTCTGGGCCATGCAACAGGACCACTTGGAGGGGTGCCCACCACAAAGAATGGGCTGGAAACATCACCGGTATTGGGCCTACCCACCTCACTGGCCCGCTGGGTTGCGGACACACAGGAGCTGCTGGTCTCGGGACACGGGCCGGCGCTGGGGTAGACACTTCCTCTGGCCGGGACATAACACTCCCGTCACGGCGGACTCGGCTCCGGGCATATGTCAATTTATCCGCTGTTACACGGACCTTGGGTGGCTCAGCGTTAGCGGTAGGACCTTGGACTACGGGTTCGGGTGGTACAGGGGTCACAGGTAACTCACCACCGCTGGACTGCTGCGCTGTCTTCTTAGAATCTGCCACTTGCCGCAGGCCATCCAGATAGACCTGTAAGGACGCGATCCGCTCCTCCAGGGCGGAGATCTCACTGCTGGATTCCGGCACACTTGCAGCAGGCTCAGATGAGGTTCTATCTTGGCGGTTCTTCCGCAGGTCATCCATGGCTTCACTGAACTGGGCCATCCGCGCCCAATCAGCGGCTGTCTTCTCTCGTCGCGGCAGCTCTGGAGAGGGATAAGGACTGGGAGGCTTGTCCAGGATCGTCGGCTGCCAGAAAATGTTCGGGCCGAGAAAGGAACTCTTCTCCTGGTACGTATTCCGGATGGGTCCCGGCGGGTCCTCTGCCTCCACCGGATCTTCGGTCTCTTCCCAGTCTTCCGGTACCGGTCCTGGACGGGTCACCGCAGTAGCATATGGGCCTCGCAGGCCCTCTGCGGGAGTGAACTCCACTTTCTCTCCGACCGCTAGATTATGCAGTCGCCCGGAGATAGCTGCGCTTGACGGACCGGCGATTTACATAATAGTCCCGGTTGGTGCCGGTTTCTGGATGAAGCCAAATCCTCTGACCTTGTCAAACTCGAGCACGACTCGGTGCGGCGTTCGAGCTGGGGCTTGCTGTCTCTGGAGTCCTCATAAATCCGCTTGGTGACTTCTTCAAAGTACTTTTTCTGAGTGGTGGTTTTTAAAGTTGCCGCCACTCGGATCTCGGCCATCAGGGCCGACCACGCGAGGTTCGCGGGAGAAAGCCTTCTCGCTGCGGGTGGAAACGGCAGGGTTCGAGCTTGTGGCCATGGACAGGTCTGGGCCATGTCGCTGGGAGTATACGCTGGGGCGCAGGGCGCTCCTTAGTTGCTCCTGAGGTCGCCTCCATTGCACCAACTACGGCCCGGATCCCTCCGACATTACAGGTAGGAAGCCTCGTAGCAGGGTGAGCCACTGTTCCAGCAGGCTCCACCCTGTCGATTCTTGCACGCCCCTAGGTATTGCAGTATAGGGTAGGCGGTGTCCATATTATAATCCTCAAGGGAAGGCGTTACCTCCAGGTCGTCTTCTCCTCCTTCTTGGAGGGTTTTGGCGCCAAATTTTCGCGCCACTGAGGACAGTGATGGCGCAAGAAGAAGTCCAATAGCGCCGGCGGCCATCTTGGACGCCATGATGCATCAATTCAGTGACTGCAAGCAGCGGTAGTGAAACAGCATAAAAGTCCACAAAAATGCACTTTGAAGTGGCGATTTTCTTCCTCTTGATAGCGCAACACTGCACAGCGCTTTCTGGAGGTTTTGGGACACTTTTCTGTACGTTTTAGGTCCACAAAGTTCACTTCAAACAAACAGGCGTTTTGTCACTTGGCAAACTGGTTAAGGCACAAAGTTCACGTTTTGCTCACAGTCCGTAAAACGTGCGTATCCTGTTCGTGACGCCAAAATGTAGCACCCCAAGTCAGGGCTTTGTGTAGGAACTAACCTGGGGAATGCCAGTGATGGAGAGGCCGGCACGCTGCTCCTCTGGGGCACTCTCTGGGTTCTTGAGGGACACAGCCAGGTGGAAGGTGAGGTGCCCTTGGTGTTATAGTTTAACGTGCCTATGGCTAAGTCCCTGATATGTCGTGACGCCAGTGCCAGTAAACGGTGGCACACCGTATTTACAGTAGGAATAACTGAGGTACAGACTGATAACTTGAAAACAGAATCCAAACTTTACTGAAGACAGTGATGATACAGTAAGCAGTCTTTCCAACAGTTCCTTTTGCAGACAATAAAAATTGCAGTGGTCTTACATCCAGCAAGGTTAAACAGAGGGTGGTAATACAGGACTTGAAATTGCAGGTGAACCTTACTTTCTTCCTGACTCGTCCTGACTGGAATTGATGCTTCAAGGCCCCAATGCCCTACTTCTGGCTTATATCCTTGAATCTCCAGCTTTATAATTTACCTCCACTTGACGTTTAGTACCTCCTTGCTCTAGGGATTGCCTCTGGGTTCTGCATTCCTTCTCCTAGGGCACCATCTTCCTAGGGTGGATGCCTCACAGGCCGTGAGGCCTGGGTTTGGCCTTCACAGGCACATGGCCTGCACTTGTCTAAGGCACACTCCAGACTAGACTACTTTCCCTTCCCCTGACTGAGCCTTATATAGACTAGGGCAACCTAGCTCCCTCTAGTGACTAGAGCTGGAATTACATCCCTAGCCGGCCTGCACATAGGACATTTCACAGTAACAGGGAAATAAAATACACTGATTTACATTGCATGGTACAAACAGCACCTTTACCAGCCTCCTCCTAACAGAGAGGAACGACAGCAGCCAAGTGACCCTTCCGTAGTGACGGGCAGTACAACTCCCGTACACTACACATCTAGTCTGAATACAAAATTAGATATGGCCTCTAACATGGATACAAGATGAGATACGGCCTCTAGCCTGGATACAAAATGAGATATGGCCTCTAACATGGATACAAGATGAGATACGGCCTCTAGCCTGGATACAAAATGAGATATGGCCTCTAACATGGATACAAGATGAGATACGGCCTCTAACCTGGATACAAAATGAGATATGGCCTCTAGCCTGGATACAAGATGAGATACGGCCTCTAGCCTGGATACAAGATGAGATACGACCTCTAGCCTGGATACAAGATGAGATACGACCTCTAGCATGGATACAAAATGAGATATGGCCTCTAGCCTGGATACAAGATGAGATACGGCCTCTAGCCTGGATACAAGATGAGATACGACCTCTAGCCTGGATACAAGATGAGATACGGCCTCTAGCCTGGATACAAGATGAGATACGACCTCTAGCATGGATACAAGATGAGATATGGCCTCTAACCTGAATACAAGATGAGATATGGCCTCTAGCCTGGATACAAAATGAGATATGCCATCTAGCCTTGATACAAGATTATATGTGGCCTCTAGCCTGGATACAAGATGAGATACGGCTCTAGCCTGGATACAAGATGAGATACATCTCTAGCCTGGATACAAGATGGGATACGGCTCTAGCCTGAATACAAGATGAGATACAGCCTCTAGCCTGGATACAAGATGAGATACGGCCTCTAGACTGGATACAAGATGAGATACGGCTCTAGCCTGGATTCAAGATGAGATACGGCTCTAGCCTGGATACAAGATGAGATATTGCTCTAGCCTGGATAAAAGATGAGATACGTCCTCTAGCCTGGATACAAGATTATATGTGGCCTCTAGCCTGGATACAAGATGAGATATGGCCTCTAGCCTGGATACAAGATGATATACGGCCTCTAGCCTGGATACAAGATGAGATACGGCTCTCGCCTGGATACAAAATGAGATACAGCCTGTCTCGTATTGTAGCTCATCTCCGAACTCTCCGGACTGCAGTACCAGGCCCAAGCTATGGACGAAGGTGTCCCAATTATCTTAAAAAAAAAAAAAGTAGACAATTTGTCTTCCTATCCAGTCATGACAACCCCTTTAAGAAATGACTGAAGCCACATTGTTACAGATTTTCGGCTCATAGATATTCTCAAGCACAGACCTCAAATCGCTTCTTCAAGCATCACCATGGTAACCCCTAAACCTGGAAATATTGCAAGCAGTGCATTTATAATGTCTTTCACCATCCATTCACTTCTTATGAGCGCTAGTTGATGGGATGGGACATAGGGGTTGAATTTCGGCTACATGGGACAAGTCAGAAGATGTAACATGAGGGAGGGACCTGAGATACAAAGAATTCACATGCAGTCTGTAGGGATGCATTTCTAAATCTATTAGGTTTTGCTGCAATTGCACCTATAAGGTCAGGCCAAAAATATTAATCAGTCTCCAGAGGGGAACCGGACCCCATTGATCTTATTCTGGGACCTGCCAAGTAACCGCACAGTAGTTTCAATGGAACAGTGATTCCTAATGGGGGTTCTAACATAAAAAGAAAGAATCCTTAAAGTGAATCTGAACCTTTACACCTTTTAGCCTAAAAATAATTTTTGTAATATATTTTGATTTATTAATTTGATTATTTTTGTAAAAAAGAAAAAAAGTCCAGACCTTTTTGTAGTGCTCTGCATTTCATTGTTCACCAACTTTTCAACAAAGCTCGAATAAATCAGTAGCACAGGGAAATATAAGAAACCTTGTAATATATCTTATTAATTAATGCCTCTTTCTCTCTCTAGCAGCTCACTTCTCCCTCATCCACTCTCCAAAGACTTCTATGGGCAGCCTGTAATCTAATCCTAGTGAGTTGACAGTCTATCTAGGCTCTTTAAAGGGACTTAGCAGAGACTGTTAGTTTAGGCGGTGGAGGGTGGAAATGGGCCATTTCTCTCTAATAAAGTGTAAGTAAAGTCTGTTTTCACCTGTACTATTGATTTATGCAAAGGTTAGTGATCAACATATGCTGAGATGTGTGGTGCGAGATGACCAAGCTTTAAAAAATAATGATGATTTTGTGATACTCTGTCACGAGATGCCTATCCTATGTAAATCTATGTGCCACCCAGTGGTTGTGGAGTAAGCTGCAGTCTGACAATGGTTTTCAAGCATGTCGCAATATCGTATTGAATTTGTTTGGTGAGAAATTGGAGTCCTTAACCAAATTCAAGAAAATATATTCGTGGACGTCTGTGTGCAGTACATGGATCTCAAACTCAGGCAAATAAAAAGTCTAGTCATTAAAGGCTTAAGGAAGGTCTATATTGTCATGGGGGCACAACAATCTCTTCCGTAGAATTGAGCCTGTATGTGTTACAATAAGGTAACCTAATTGGTCCCAGGTCTTTTAGCAGTGGTAGAGGTCATGGTTTCTCAGGGACTGATAACACTGCCTGTTTTCCCATTCTCTTCCCAGGATCCCGGGTGAAATCCTTTGACATGTTAGAAAGTGTTAGTCACGTTGCTCCCAAATGGAGGCGTACAAAATGTGCTGCAAACACAACCCAATGACCTCAAAAAGTCAAAAGGACACATCACATACATTGACATTTACAAGCACAGACAGAATAAGGCAAAATACCAGCAAATAGAAAACTCCGGCATCAGAAGCCTTAGCTAGAATTATTTCATAGGTCCATAGGTACTGGGTTACAATATCAATGTGTAAAGTCATAACCATCAGGGTAGCAGGCATAGAAGCTGATACATGGCCTGACAGCTAAGGAGTTAAAGAGGTTGTCCATTTTTTGAAAACTTTTTTGACTGTGATTAGCATCGTGTTGTAACTTTTGGAAAAATCCATACTCACCTGCTTCCTGCAACTTTATTCCGACTACCAGGCTCTTTTCACTGGTCTTCCCGATCCCCATCCTGTAAACTTTCTGCTGCTGCAGCCAATGACGAAGTGGCATGTGACTACTGGGTCACGTGCTGCGGGAGGACATGTCTCCACTGAGACCAGGTTGGAAGACCAAACTGGAGCAGTGGGGAACGGGCAAGTATTATATTTTCAGCGGGTACAACAGACTGCTCAAAAAGTCAAAAGAACTAGACAGCCCCTTTCAGCTATGTGTAAGGCCATACACATTAAATAAATGCAGGCCAAACCCGCCAGTTTCGACTTAACCAGCTGACCATCTAAGGTGTATGAAGGTATCTTAACTTTCCCAAAGAAGGCTTGAGCATGCTTGTTTTCAGGATGCCTGATCCTTTTGTTTTCTAGGTAGATAAACCACCAACCAAGGTGTCTGGCAGCTGTGTAATCCCCAGGGTATGCACACTTTTACAATTAAAAAAAAAAAGCAAGTTCCATTTTGTGTTGATAGCTCCTATAAAGAAAGGCCTATGTGTTACAAACAGACCACGTATACAGTTTTATCTTGCAGCCCTGTACTACTCCACTTGTCAGGCTAACCAAAAAGTATTAGAAATAGCGCCCAAGGAGTTGGAATTACATCTGACTACACACAGGATTACATTGTAGTCTGTTACTATGGAAACTGCAAGTTGTTTACACAAAACATCAGCAGCGGACTTTATCAAGAAGCGCCAGACTTCCGTATAAAGAAGAGATGACAAATTCTCTTTAGAACTAGGCTGATATTTGTCAGCTAATTTATAATTGCAGCCTCAGAAAACTGAAAAGGCGAAAATAAATTAGAGGAGAGACTTTGTCCTAAAAATAAAAGGAGCCGCGGTTTAAATAAAATGAAATGCTTCAAATATGATCAAGAGCCTTTTTAGCCAAATACGACAAGCCGTGGTATTAATATTCACTCTTCCACTGTCCGTTCCTCGCAAAACACTCCAATTAATTGGTGCCCTAAACAAGCATAAGAATTATCTCTGGATGGAAACGTGTTCAAGGGCTGGAGAGGCGGCAGTGCTAGGTAAATGCTTTACTGTATGGATTTTTTTTTCTTTCCTGCACATTGATCTCACTTTATAGTATGATTAAAGTTGTATGGGAGAAAACCAATTAGTTTTGTTTTACACTTATTGAATGGACTTTATTGTCGGGCAAATTAACTCTCGGCAGTTCAGCATGATTTATGGAGCAGTAGAAAGTTTTATGGGCCGTGCACAAAAAGAAAGAGGTGCCTCTTCTATTTGGGCAATATATCTGTATTCTTCCCTTTTTTCTGAAAAACTTTAATTCTCCGTATCAGCGGTCAAAGGACACTTGCAAAACCCTAATGTGTATTTGTTGGCCTATACATGCAGTAGCAGCAGGCTTCTTCTCTGGCATCAGCAACGATATTGAGGCAGGTTGGTTGGTGGCAATTCAGCACTTAGGTGATAATGGCCTAGTGGTTGTTTGGTGATGATGGTGTCTTTAAACTCACTTCACAGCAGGGTCTATAGAAGCTGAATACAACAATTTGTAGAACCTCCAGGTCTGGGGTACTACAGACACCCATGGTGAAAGGCAAGCCGTCCTCGGGTTTTGCATGGAGTCTCCTCCTGGCAGTCTTGCATAAGATGTCCAAGTCCATAGTTGTCGCTGACCCCCTTGCTCCCATCTGAAGAGGACATACTGTAAGTGCTTATACATAAATGCATTGCCTAGGCTAGCAATCCTATCAGGAGTCCCAAGAAAAAGTCCGATAAAATTGCAAACACAAGTGCAGTGTCCCACTCGTGATAGTGGGCACAGCAAACTTGTTTTATTATGTTTTATTGCCATGTATTATGTCTGAATGTCATACTTCATCTCATGTCATATTCTCCCATGTCACTATGTGATTCTATGTAAGATCCTTTCATTTAGGCTAATTAGATTTGCACCACACTAGTCTGACCACTAGATTGGGGCAGTGTGACAGTGTATATATAGCTTAGCTCAGGCCTAGTAGGCAGAATCAGAGAAGAGAAGTTTAGTCAGTGTGCAGTCATGTAGCTGCCTGCTGGAGGGAGGCCTCCTGCCTCTCTGCTCTCTCCCTGATGGCTCCACAGTCCAGGGTTTAAGCCTACAAGATCCAACCTAGAGGTGAGAAATCTACTTCTATAGCTTGCCCCTCGGGGGTGACCAGTGACAAAGCTGCAAACAGCAAGTTTCAAGGGGATTAATATATATTTACAAGTATTCAAGTCAAAGGATAGCATAACGGCCATACTCAAAGGCTTCCTAGGCACCTTTGCAATTAGGTGTAGGACACAGCTTCCGGCATCCACACCTCCAGTTTAAATCCTGAGGACAGTCAGGCCGACTGTCAGAAAAGCACTGGAAATAGAGGTTCAAGGATTCTAAAAACCACCTTTAATCAAGGTTAGAATAAGGCGAGAGTTAATACCAGCCTAAGACTTTTAATACTTCAAAGCCTAGTACGAAGCAGTAACTTTCATATATATAAGAGATAAAGAGCCTGTTTTCTTTGAGGACTTACAATTTCCCTACACTCGTATGCATGAGAGACTGTATTTCATATTTGGATGTAATAGAGACTGTTTTATACTTGGATGTAACCGGTCTGGCTCACTGCACAAGTAAGTCCTGGACTTTCAGCTCAATTGATACAAGAGTCCCAGAAACACAAAGCTACAGAAGGTCACACTGCAGCTCAGATCCATTAGTGTCCATGGCAGAGGGTAAGGTGCTTAAACATTGCAGTGAACAATGGGTCCTACACGTGTGGCTCCTCACAAAGCATCCCGGTAAAATAAATGATGGGAACAAGGAGCTCAGGTAATCGTTATCTCTTGGCTGGTGGCTTGTAATGTTTCAAAAACATCTGAAGGAGAGCAGGGGGTGTATGAGTCTATTTCTTGTGGCACATGACTTGGAACGTTGCCTAACAGATCTCAGGAGAGTTTTTGCTTAACCTGAGAAGGTAAGATGCAATAGCCGCCAACTTGAAATAGATGAAGGGAGTCCCTTTTGTAGGCAAGAGGCAGGAGGGTGGCTGTGGAGGAGCCAAACACTAAAAGAGACAAACAGGGGCCAATCTCATGTATTTCACCCTCCTGAAGCTCATCGGACTTCTAGGTCTTCCAGCTTTATTGAAGAACTTCCGGCTTGGTCAGGAATCTATGGCCCCATCCTCATGGCAGTTTTCTTCCACTGTAACTGCAGCAGGAGTTACCCACTCCAGCACCATCGCCATTTTGAACGATAGGGCCAGGTGTAAAATCGTGCAAAATCGAGAGGGAGTGGCAGTTGCAGAGAGAGCAGAGGCTCTAGGTGTAACGGCAACGCCCCTGTTGCTCCTAGAGGCTCATTGGCATATAAAAAACATCATTTTTCTCAGTGTGACGAGACCAATCTCGCCACATTGCATTGGAGAAGCCTGGTTGCTCGCCTGCTGCCTTTGGACTATGGCCCCCTGTTAAAAGACATCTTTTTTACCTACAGAAAAGCTTAATTCGTGCTTTTCTGCCTGGGGTTCGGTAGTTTTGGTTGAATGTGTTATACCCCAGATAGGAATCCCATGGAGCCCATTCGTATGAAACTGACTGTAAAGACTTTGGCTCCATGGCGATTAAACTGTATTCGTGTGGTCTGAGCGCCATTCACTTAATAATGTGCGCTCAGACCTGAGCTATCTGGGGATATGTTAAATGTATAGTTTTAATGTAATGTGTCTTACCTGGTATATTTTAACAGTAATGCTTGTTTTGTGTCCCCATGTGCATAATGGAGTCTTGTCTCTGAAATGTCTGTGTGTATTGTAAAGGGTGGGACATTGTATATTGAATAGTGATGTCTGTCCTATTGTCCCCACGTGTGTATTGGCGATTTCGCTTTGTCCTGAGAGATAATTGAATGACTCCTCAATTGTCTCCAGGACAGAAAGACATGTGTATTCTCCTGCCTGTGATGATTACATTACCCATGTAGGGTGATGGTATCACAGGCAGAGGAAGAGATATGCTGGGGGTGTCTGTATTGTCCCATTGTGTGTGATTGGCTGCTGTATCCCGTGTCGCAGTCTTCCTTCTGGTCCCCTAGGGAGTGTCCACCAGGTGGGAGACCTGCATAAATACCGGGCAGGTAGCCCTCAATAAACTGAGAATTCCTGTTTACCATCAATGCAGAGCCTCGTCTCGTTCTTGGGGGATTCACTGTATGCTGTTAGAGACTGATTGCCAGGAGTGTAAGCTGATTGTCTGCTTTTCCTGTTCGTCTGCTAGCAGCTATTTGGGAGGTTCCAGTACGGGAGTTGGAGTGCTATTTTGTATCCAGTTCGGGAGTTTGGTGTTCTGCAGTAGCTGTGCCTATATCTCTGTAAAGGGGGCCGATCGCCTAAACGGTTTTTACCCCTTGTCTGCAGAAATGGTCCGTTACACTCAGTAATGCGGGCACATAGGAACATGGGACCAACACAGATGTCTTCAGCTGCCAAGTGCACATGCAACAGGTCAGCCAGTGTCATAGGTACAAATTGATACATTTTACCTGCACCGATACATTGTAGCAAACTATGAGGACAAAAGAAAAAAAATGTGCCCCTGATTTTAATTTGACTCCTTTCGTGCAGCTTGACCTGAGCAAATTACTTTATCTGAATTTCCTGCAAGCGGCCGATCAATAGGGCAGGCAGCAGTCACACAACAAGTCCAGTCACCTATTAATCTCCGCCACCGCTCTGACTTTGCATCTCGGCCACCGAGTTCGAGTCCTTGTTGCAATGACAGACGGGTTTCTCTGTTTCTTTTCTAATCCACAATATGATTTTATCTTTCTATAATTTCAGTGGGGATTAATGGAGTAATCCCTTTTATGAAGTCAGATTTAAATATAAAATTAAAATGACATTAGCATTAGCATAATATAGAAAGCCACCAGAGCTAGAAGTTGTATGAGATTATAAAAACATGGCTGATTGCTTCCAGAACCAGCGCCACACTTGTCCACAGGTTGTGTCCGGTATTGTAGTTCAGCCCCATTGTTGTGAAAACTGCAGCACCAGACACAGCCTGTGGAGAAGGGTGGCGCTGTTCTGGAAGAAATCAGCCATGTTTTTGATTTTTTTTTTACATATCAGGCAGCCCTTTGAAATCTCGATGCTTTACCTTATTCTAAGTTTAATATGGGGCCCAAAAGGTAAATGTTATTTATATGGAATGGTTTTGCCATTTCCAAATTCATAGACATTGGTGGTTAGTCATTAAAGGGGTTGTCTCATCTGGGACATAGGTGGCATATTGCTAGAATATGCCACCAATGTCAAATAGGTGTAGGTACCACCTTTAAGACCCGCACCTATCTCCAGAATGGGACCCTCGAAGTGCACGACCGCCCTCCATTTATTTATATGGGCCTGCCGAAAATAGGCAAACTCCCATAGAAATGAATGGAAAGAACCCCGTGCATGCTTGTGTGCGCTCCTTCACTTTTGAGGATCATACTGGAGATAGGTGCTGGTCTACATGGTGGGAACCACACCGATCTTACGTTGGTGGTATGTCCTAGCGAATTATGCCACCAAGGTCTCAGATGCAGTGTCGGACTGGAGTACCTAGGGCCCACCAGTAAAATTTATTTTGGGGGCCCACCATACGGATACATTCAAGTATAATAAATAATCTAACAAGTTTTTTATATGAATATAAGCTGGTGGAGGTGCTGTACATTGAATATATGTATGTAGTGCAGTAAATCTAATGTGTTATGTGCCACTTGTGCAGGGGGTGGGAGACTAGGGGCCCACCTTGCTCAGGGGCCCACCGGGGGATTCCCCTGTACCCCTGTGGGCCAGTCCGAGCCTGCTCAGATGAGACAACCCCTTTAAAAGACACGTCCACCATTGAACACTATTTTGTGGTATATCTACCATCATGTTATTCTATGTATAAATACATTACTTATCCTGTACTGATCCTGAGCTACATCCACTATTATACTCCAGAGCTGCACTCAGTATTCTGTTGGTGGGGTCACTATGTACATACATTGCTTATCCTGTACTGATCCTGAGCTACATCCTGCATAAGGCTGGGAACACACCTAAGCGTTTTGCAGGCGTGCGTTTTTTGCGCGTTTTTGTGATTGACAGGTGCTAGATCCACTAAAAATGATTTACCTTTGGCAGTTTGGCCTGCTTTGGCCATTTGCGGCCACTCTTTCCATAGGCTTTTGCCTATATCTTCCCAAGCCTGCTGTCTGTATCTTCTATTTTTATATTTTGGGTCCTTCGTGTCATAAAGGCAGCGTTTCGGACGCACGAGCCTGATGAGGGTCTCTGCTTCACAGCCTGCTTCCTCCATGCTTGGGCCTAGGATTCTGTCTTGCACCTGGGAGTGGCCTTTTTCAGCTGGTTGCCTAGTAAAAAACGCGCGTTCGTAGGCGCGTTTTTGAAACAGAAAACGCGCATTTCTTCATCTTTGCGTGTTCTAATACAATCCTATGGACGGAAATGCGCGCAAAAACGCCCTAAAGAAGCGCAAGTAGAAGCGACAGCGTTAGGCGTTTTCCAGCGCGTTCAAACGCGCTGTAAAACGCCCAAATGTGAACCATGCCCATAGGGAAGCATGGCTTTTCACATGTTGTGCGTTTTACAGCGCGTTTGAACGCACTGTAAAACGCTTAGGTGTGTACCTAGGGTTATACTTCAGAGCTGCACTCACTATATTGCTGGTGGAGTCACTGTGTACATACATTACATTACTTATTCTGTACTGATACTGAGTTACATCCTGTATTATACTCCAGAGCTGCACTCACTATTCTGCTGGTGAAGTCACTGTGCACATACATATCTTGTATTGGTCCTGAGTAACATCCTGTGTTATAGACCAGAGCTGCATTTACAATTCTGCCATAAGTCACATAAAATACAAACGTGTCGTTCGACACCCCTACCATCTTAGTGGCTCTCCTACAATGCAGTGGGGCAGTATGTTACATTATATACAGTGCCTGACATGAAAACCCCAGTATAAGATCTTAGCAGACACTGAGACAGCAGGAAATGCTAATACATTGTGAGCTCTGAGGCCAGCAGAATCCTGATTGCAGCTCCAGGCTGTAATATTAGATCAGTACAAGATGAGTCATTTAATGTAGTAACAATAATCTTTATTTGTACAGTGCCAACATATTCGGCAGCGCTTTACATTCAGAGATAACTTCATGTTGATACATTTTAGATGTATATGCAGAGGTGACTATATGTACCTTCGCGCCCCCCCGTCCTCCTAGATCGATGGAAAGTTAGAAGCCATTTTAAGTGGTTGTCCAGGATTAGGGCCCATGCACACAAACGTATTTTTTTTTCAGTTTTTTTTTTTTTACAGGTCTGTATGCAGACCCATTCACTTCAGTGGGGCTTGAAAAAAAAAAACGGAAATTACTCAATGTGCATTCTGTGTCCGTATGCCCGTTCTGCAAAAAAAATAGAACATGTCTTATTCTTGTCTATTTTGCGGATAAAGACAGGCATTATTACAATGTATCCCCCCAAAAAAACGAATGCAATCCGGACGTCAAACGTATGTCATCCGCTTTTTCTTGCGGATCCGTGTTTTGCAGACCGCAAAATGCATACGGTCGTCTGCATGAGCCCGTAGGAAAAGGGTCTGCTTATTGCCCTTAACAGCGCCACTCTTGTCCATAGGCCGTGGTCTGTGGTCAAATGTGGCACTGTTTTTGCAAAAGCCACGTTTCCCCCCATCTCACATGACCCTTAAATACTACATCAATTTACATGTTACAGTATGTGCAAAGCAAAGAGCCCCCGTGATATCAATATCAATGTGAATTATTAGGTTTTCTTCACCCACTATAGAAAATATGACATTTACGGAGCCGATCCTACGTGTGCGGTGCACTGACATGTCGTCACGTCTTAGCTCGCTGAGATGGATGATCTGGTACACGGAGGTTTTAAAGAGCTATTCCTTGAGCCCCTCAAGAATTACCGCCGCAGATGTCAGCTTCTCTCTGATGCTAATCATGTTTTAGTTCCCATAAAATATTCATCTCCCCATTTCAATTAGTTTGTACCGTCTTCAGGCAATTTTACGTGCTACAGAATAGTTTCATATAGTCGCCGATTTAGAAGTGGCTGTTCATCCTGAGCTTCCTGGTTCTTCAACAGGAAGCAAATCGTCAGTAATGTATGAAACGTACACAGGCAGAGCAGTTTGCAAAGCGAGGTAAGACAGCTTGGTATACATTCTGTGGGTCAATATGCCCATATTAGGCGTATTTCAGATGTTGGCACAATGGTTAGTTGCGCCGCTATCTGCAACTTCTCACCGCTCACACCAGGTCTAAAATTGTGGGTGGAGAAGGGGAGGGGCCGAGTGAATATGGGGGGGATATGAAAAGGTTAAAGAAATTTACTTTCCCCCCAAATGTGGGGCTGTCATATTTTGGGGGTTATAAAATCCCACCGAGTCCAATCCCTCCCTAGTTCATCACTACCCAGGAGCTTGTGTCACTGGATGTTGAATATTCATTAAACACCAAGGCAATTTTGTCTTGTGATTTATGCTGCCATCTGTTCATGGCTACCGCCCGTATACTGGTGGAGCGAGTATTTTCATGGTAAATGAAAACAAACCGTTTCATGTCATCAAGTCAGTAGACACATTTTAATAGCGGTATAACGGCATACATGCCTGGATTCAATTGAGTTACACCAGCATTTAAATAAGGTATAAAAATCCATCAAGAAAATCTATGGAACTGTCAACATCATTTAGACACGCAAAAAAAAAAAAAAAAAAAAATGCTTTACGACTAAGCCTGGGAACCCCCAAGCGGAAATAAGTAAAAAAATAAAATGTTTTCATTTTATTTATTTTCATCATAGTTTTGGTGGTGTCATTGTCATCAGCATCTTTGGCACATCCAGTTGTTACGGGGTCCCACAGCAAAACTGGAATAGGGTCCCACTTTACCATGACCATCTTCAACAGCAAGGTCAGACCATAGAAAGGTTAATAGTTATGGCAAATTACAGTGATGTCACAGTACAGGGATAACAAACACAGTGATGTCACAGTACAGAGATAATAAACACAGTGATGTCACAGTACAGGGATAATAAACACAGTGATGTCACAGTATAGGGATAATAAACACAGTGATGTCACAGTACAAGGATAATAAACACAGTGATGTCACAGTATAGGGATAATAAACACAGTGATGTCACAGTACAGGGATAATAAACACAGTGATGTCACAGTACAGGGATAATAAACACAGTGATGTCACAGTACAGAGATAATAAACACAGTGATGTCACAGTACAGAGATAATAAACACAGTGATGTCACAGTACAGAGATAATAAACACAGTGATGTCACAGTACAGGGATAATAAACACAGTGATGTCACAGTACAGGGATAATAAACACAGTGATGTCACAGTACAGGGATAATAAACACAGTGATGTCACAGTACAGGGATAATAAACACAGTGATGTCACAGTACAGGGATAATAAACACAGTGATGTCACAGTACAGGGATAATAAACACAGTGATGTCACAGTACATGGATAATAAACACAGTGATGTCACAGTACAGGGATAATAAACACAGTGATGTCACAGTACAGGGATAATAAACACAGTGATGTCACAGTACAGGGATAATAAACACAGTGATGTCACAGTACAGGGATAATAAACACAGTGATGTCACAGTACAGGGATAATAAACACAGTGATGTCACAGTACAGGGATAATAAACACAGTGATGTCACAGTACAGGGATAATAAACATAGTGATGTCACAGTACAGGGATAATAAACACAGTGATGTCACAGTACAGGGATAATAAACACAGTGATGTCACAGTACAGGGATAATAAACACAGTGATGTCACAGTACAGGGATAATAAACACAGTGATGTCACAGTACAGGGATAATAAACACAGTGATGTCACAGTACAGGGATAATAAACACAGTGATGTCACAGTACAGGGATAATAAACACAGTGATGTCACAGTACAGGGATAATAAACATAGTGATGTCACAGTACAGGGATAATAAACACAGTGATGTCACAGTACAGGGATAATAAACACAGTGATGTCACAGTACAGGGATAATAAACACAGTGATGTCACAGTACAGGGATAATAAACACAGTGATGTCACAGTACAGGGATAATAAACATAGTGATGTCACAGTACAGGGATAATAAACATAGTGATGTCACAGTACAGGGATAATAAACACAGTGATGTCACAGTACAGGGATAATAAACACAGTGATGTCACAGTACAGGGATAATAAACATAGTGATGTCACAGTACAGGGATAATAAACACAGTGATGTCACAGTACAGGGATAATAAACACAGTGATGTCACAGTACAGGGATAATAAACACAGTGATGTCACAGTACAGGGATAATAAACACAGTGATGTCACAGTACAGGGATAATAAACATAGTGATATCACAGTACAGGGATAATAAACATAGTGATGTCACAGTACAGGGATAATAAACACAGTGATGTCACAGTACAGAGATAATAAACACAGTGATGTCACAGTACAGGGATAATAAACACAGTGATGTCACAGTACAGGGATAATAAACATAGTGATGTCACAGTACAGGGATAATAAACACAGTGATGTCACAGTACAGGGATAATAAACACAGTGATGTCACAGTACAGGGATAATAAACACAGTGATGTCACAGTACAGGGATAATAAACACAGTGATGTCACAGTACAGGGATAATAAACACAGTGATGTCACAGTACAGGGATAATAAACACAGTGATGTCACAGTACAGGGATAATAAACACAGTGATGTCACAGTACAGGGATAATAAACACAGTGATGTCACAGTACAGGGATAATAAACACAGTGATGTCACAGTACAGGGATAATAAACACAGTGATGTCACAGTACAGGGATAATAAACACAGTGATGTCACAGTACAGGGATAATAAACATAGTGATGTCACAGTACAGGGATAATAAACACAGTGATGTCACAGTACAGGGATAATAAACACAGTGATGTCACAGTACAGGGATAATAAACATAGTGATGTCACAGTACAGGGATAATAAACACAGTGATGTCACAGTACAGAGATAATAAACACAGTGATGTCACAGTACAGGGATAATAAACACAGTGATGTCACAGTACAGGGATAATAAACATAGTGATGTCACAGTACAGGGATAATAAACACAGTGATGTCACAGTACAAGGATAATAAATACAGTGATGTCACAGTACAGGGATAGTAAACACAGTGATGTCACAGTATAGGGATAATAAACACAGTGATGTCACAGTACAGACATAATAAACACAGTGATGTCACAGTACAGAGATAATAAACACAGTGATGTCCCAGTACAGAGAGGATAAACACAGTGATGTCACTGTACAGGGATAATAAACACAGTGATGTCACAGTACAGAGATAATAAACACAGTGATGTCACAGTACATGCATAATAAACACAATGATGTCACAGTACAGGATAATAAACACAGTGATGTCACAGTACAGGGATAATAAACACAGTGATGTCACAGTACAGAGATAATAAACACAGTGATGTCACAGTACAGGGATAATAAACATAGTGATGTCACAGTACAGGGATAATAAACACAGTGATGTCACAGTACAGGGATAATAAACACAGTGATGTCACAGTACAGGGATAATAAACATAGTGATGTCACAGTACAGGGATAATAAACACAGTGATGTCACAGTACAAGGATAATAAATACAGTGATGTCACAGTACAGGGATAGTAAACACAGTGATGTCACAGTATAGGGATAATAAACACAGTGATGTCACAGTACAGACATAATAAACACAGTGATGTCACAGTACAGAGATAATAAACACAGTGATGTCCCAGTACAGAGAGGATAAACACAGTGATGTCACTGTACAGGGATAATAAACACAGTGATGTCACAGTACAGAGATAATAAACACAGTGATGTCACAGTACAGGGATAATAAACACAGTGATGTCACAGTACAGGATAATAAACACAGTGATGTCACAGTACAGGGATAATAAACACAGTGATGTCGCAGTACAGAGATAATAAACACAGTGATGTCACAGTACAGGGATAATAAACACAGTGATGTCACAGTACAGGGATAATAAACACAGTGATGTCACAGTACAGGGATAATAAACACAGTGATGTCACAGTACAGAGATAATAAACACAGTGATGTCGCAGTACAGAGATAATAAACACAGTGATGTCACAGTACAAGGATAATAAACACAGTGATGTCACAGTACAGAGATAATAAACACAGTGATGTCACAGTACAGGGATAATAAACACAGTGATGTCACATAATAAATCCTGCACCTGCACTTTTACATAGTAAGAAAAACTATCATTGCATATGAACAACACAACCAATTTACTCATCAAATGTATGCGTTTACTCAGCAGGATAGACCCTACTATGTTCTGTAACTGATTTCCTAGGATTGATGCTGCTGACAGGTGCTCTCTAAGCACCTTTGAGAAGATGACTTGCTGTTTTGCCCCATATCTTTCTCTATAAACCTTGGGTCAGTTCCCACGGACTAGGTTTCTTTCACATTTGCGAAACAGCCTTCCAACAGCAAATTGGTCAAACAAAAAACGTCGCTTCCAATGTTTTTTTTTTTTTCTGGACTATTCCCGGGTAGCGGCCAGTCCTCATTTAGTTAATGGCGCCGCGGGCATTCCAGTAACATCCAACATTGCCAATCCGGAGAACTACAGCAGACTGTTCTCTGCTAGAATTCTCTGCCGCAAATGTGAAACTAGACTTTACTGCGGTGAGGTGAAAATTGTGCAGGTTCTTGGGTCAACTGAAGGATTACCGAGGAGATGGGAAACTTGAACAGGTTCTTTGATCAGTTCCCAAGGGTTACTGCTGGGAGTACTACAAGGAGGCAAAACTTGCGCAGGATCTCAGCACCTGTACCGTACCTGTAAATGGGTGGGGCTCGTTCAAATTGGCACAAAAAGAGGCAGCTCTACATTGTTTTGGGCATTTCTGGACACAATAAGGATGGGGCCTAAAATATCCTACACTTCGGGATTCAAATATTAGAAGACGTCAAATTTTTTTGCTTGAAGAGTTACGGCAACCGCCCCATCACTAGGTAAATGCTGAAGTTTTAGTTTTTGCCCCGAGACTGACTTCAGTGTTGGTTAAATGGGATTTGCACAGGCAGCAAATATGCATATTTGTAAGGAGAAAAGGAAAGTTGAAAATGCTGAATTTCCTCTGCATCTGACTTCACAGAATTCTTACCTGAAAATATTGCTTCATGTTTGGCCAAAACCTCCATTGCTTTGAAGCAGCAATCTTCGAATTACTTCAAAAAAATCAGGAATTTGTGTAGACGTGCGCTTTTAACAAGGCTTTTCATGTCCTTCTGCATTATTCACTGCTTTACGTTTTCCATTGCTTGCACTTTCCGATTTTTTACAACAAAAGGTTTCTTTGTTAATTTTAAGTGCTTTCCAAACCAGCATTTTTCTCTCTAGCCAGAGAGTTTTCACTTTTAGTACTTTGTCTCCGATTTCTTAATAAAATAATGATTCCATTAAAGGAGTTGTGCCCAGTTGTTAAATTATTCTGTGGATAGGGGATAACTTACAAACTTGGCACAACCCCTTTAAATCAAAGCCAAGTAAGAGTACTTTCACACTTGCGGCAGAGTAATCCGGCAAGCCGTTCCGTCGCCGGAACTGCCTACCGAATTCGGCAATCTGCATGCAAACGGTAAGCATTTGAAGACGGATCCGGCTACGGATCCATCTTACAAATGCATTGCAAGAACAGATCCGTCTCTCTGCTTGTCATGCTATATCCGTTATATATTGTTCTCACATTTTTACCGGTGTGCACAAGGACGGATCCGGCATTGCGGTATTTTGAATGGCACTAATACATTCCAATGGGAAAAAATGCCGGATCCAGCATTCCGGCAAGTGTTCCAGAATTTTGGCCGGAGCTAAAACCACAGCATGCTGCGGTATTATCTCCGTCCTGAAATGTCAAAAAGACTGAAGTTATGACATCCTGATGCATCCTGAATGATTTTCTCTCCATTCAGAATGCATGGGGATAAAACTGATCAGTTATTTTCCGGTATTGAGCCCCTATGATGATGGAACTCTATGCCGGAAAAGAAAAACGCAAGTGTGAAAGTACGCTAACTGGGGGCTTTAAAGGTGGAATTGCAATCATCTATCAAAAAGTTACATAAAGTGCACTAAAATGATGGACAATCTAACCTATTCTGGATGTATTTGTTTACAGTCCTTTAATCTCTTAAAGGAATTGTCTATAATAAAAAAACTGCTTTAAAGAGATTACCCATAATTACAAAAACATTGCAAAAAAAAAAAAGCACCACATATGGTTTGCATCCGGCATTGCAGCTCAGCTCTATTGAAGTAAATGGGCTGTGTTTCAATATTACATGCAACCTAAACAAACCAGCCGTCACCTCTCCTGGTAGGTCTGTTTTAGAAATTACTTGCGTTCCCCATGTAATATCAATTCTGCAGCATCTTTTCATTTGACTCTGTGGTTTGCCATTCTTTCAATATTCCTACTAGAAGACTATGAATGAAATGAATAGAGTCCATCTGATTGCTTCCAGTTGGGGGTGTGTCCCTACACATCCTGACACTGTCCAATCAGTGCCGCCAGTGGTAGACTGTGCAGGGTCAGACCCAGTTGTACTTCTATTAGGAATAATAGAGCAATGGCACTACATAGAACTATATGAAAAGATGCTCCATAGTAGCTATTACATGAAGAATGCAAGTGGTTACTAAACGAGACATGTCAGGAGAGGTGACGGCTCCGACAAGAGGTACTCCAGAATGGTGTCTGCCATGAAGGAAGTGGTCCTGGCAGTCACGTGTCTGCCAAGATAGAGCTATTGGGTCTAACTAGGTTGTTAACCAGAGGGGTACGACCTCCAGCACTTCAGCTGTTGTGAAAGTGTAATTCACAGCATGCTTTATTCATTTCTATGGGAGTTAAAAAAAAAATACAAGTAATTGCGCATGCTGGGAGTAGTAGTATCACAGCAGCTGCAGTGCCAGACGTTGTTGATCCCTGGTCTAAACTAACAGCCACTTGTCAGGGCTATGCTATAGTACTAAGGAAATTAATAATGCCCATTGTACATTGGTCGATAGGTTGTAATACGTAAAAAATAAAATAAAACGTAGACGTAAAATTAGATTAATAATCGATAGGTTGTAAAATACGTAAAAAAAATAAAATAAATTAGACATAAAATTAGATTAATAATTGATAGGTTGTAAAATACGTAAAAAAATAAAATAAATTAGACGTAAAATTAGATAAATAATCGATAGGTTTTAATACGTAAAAAAAATTAGACGTAAATTTAGATTAATAAACTATGTAAAATCTCTAAAATGACACATCTTTCACTGAAATCAATGGATGGTTGATAAAACTTTAATTAATAGATGAGTGAATGGATTAATGATAGCAGTGCCCTGACAGGGTGTTGGAAAATTTGGTTTCTATACCAAGCAGACCAAAAATACACCTCAGTGGTGACAGCGGTCATGTGCCAAGACTATACACATCCCCATGGAGGCCATTGATTGGCTGGTAGGGTTGACATGCGGAGAGAGGCTACATCATGCTTCTAGTCTAGCACTGGAACGGGAGTGTCAGTGACAGGTGAGTCTTTTTCTTTTTTGGCCATACAAAAAAAAAGGGTTCCCAGTCTCAGAGATCCCCTTTAAGAGGTCAATCGAGTTATAACTAATCCCCTAGTCACATGTGCAACGCTCGGCCCCCGGGGCCCCTATTGCGTCCCAGGTGTAGTAGGAATGCTGAGTGGTGTAGTGTGGCCTAACTGTCTCTTTATGTGTCACGGTGCTCCTACCTGGATACAGCAGGACCCCAGGCTTTGGCTCTGTAGCATTCAAAAAGGTAATAATTGAGGAATGAAGGAAAAAGAACTTGAGTCCAGACCTTGTTGTAAAATTCAACGGCAGCTTTACTTGAATAAACCTTCATCCAAATGATTGGCAGTCTTTCTTTTGGTTCCAGCAGGCTTTGGCATAAACTGGCAGGCAAACTTGAGTACTCTGCTTTCTGTCTTCCTCTGCTGTACTGACAGGCTTGCTAAAATGCTTTGCTTTATTTCTCTGTGCTGCACCAAACTTTAAGGCCTCTTTCACACTTGCGTTCTGAGGATCCGGCAGGCACTTCCGTCCCGCCGGATCCGTCAGAATGCAAGTCGCCTGAAAGCATTAGAAGACTGATCAGAATGCAAGTCGCCTGAAAGCATTAGAAGACTGATCACGATGCGCCGAAACGACGTTTAGCTTAAGGCCGGATCCGGATTAAGGCCTTTCAATGGGCATTAATTCCGGATCCGGCCTTGCGGCAAGTGTTCAGGATTTTTGGCTGGAGCAAAAGCGCAGCATGCTGCAGTATTTTCTCCGTCCAAAAAACGTTCCGGTCCTGAACTGAAGACATCCTGATGCATCCTGAACGGACTTCTCTCTATTCAGATTGCATTGGGAAATCCTGATCAGGATTTTTCCGGCATAGAGCCCTCGACGACGGATCTCTATGCCGGAAAACAAAAACGCAAGTGTGAAAGAGCCGTGTCTGGTTTCTGTACTTTAGGTCTGTTCTGGTATCCTTGGATGAGGTGACTTTGGCTGTTATTCCCCTCCTGACACTCAGCAAATAACTTATTTTCAGCCAAAGAACAATTTCCACTGAGTGCTACTTCTTTCAGGTCTTCTCTGCTCCAACATGGTGTCTAAACTGGAATAAACTAGAACTGCCACCCTTCCTTCTGGTAGGAAGCAGGACTGGCCCACTTCCGCCCAAAGGGGGGAGAATGGAGTGGTCAGTTCCATTCTATCTAAGGATAGCTCTGCCATTTGCACTGCCACCGTCTGGTGAACCAGGCATATTACATGAACAAAACAGTTTCATAAAAATCATATCATTGCACGATGTAGAGGACCTGGACAGAAATACACACATGACATTCAGGTTAGCCCATTAGAAACAGTAGCAGGGTGTAGGAGTGGTAACACCACTCCGGGGTGTTACACATGAACCCATCCAGGGTCAATATCTATCTAGTAGGATAACAGTAGATTGCAAAATGAACAGGCTGAACTGGATGGACAGATGTCTTTTTTTCAGCCTTATAAACGATGTTACTATGTTACTAGCAATGAATAACAGCATAAAATATTTTCCTTGTAGGAATGGGGGAACCTTTTATTTTTCCAGTCTCATCGTATCACCATCCCTCACGAGGACTGGGAGGACTGAAAAGAATCAGCTTCATTTAGGGCTCCATGTGCGGAATCTGCTGCGAAAAAGAGAGCCAAGCCCCATTCCGGACAGCAGAAACACGGATCATTAACATGACTGATAATGCTCTGTGCCTCTCTGTGATCTTTTTACTACAAAATCACAGTGACAACATTATCTCACTGTTATTTTGTAGTAAAAAGATCACAGAGAGGCAAAGAGCATTATCAATCATGTTAATGCTCCGTGTCTCTGCTGTCCGGAACGGGGCTTGGCTCTCTTTCACGCTCGTGTGAAATAGCCCTTGCTTCCCTGTCAGGTTTTCTCTTTTTTTCTTTTGGGAGGATTTAAAAAAAAAAAACTTAAATTCCAAAGTGCTTACAGCAAGATCACCCAGAAGAGTCCAAAACCTCTGGGACATGGCGGCTGTAATCTGTAGCCCGGTAAGAGGTCAATGATACTGTGTCTGAGGCGTCTCCTTAGATTTCACCTTGCTTCGTGCTATTCTTTTATTCATAGTTTCTGCCTTTTGCTCTCAATACAATTTAAGGCTCCTTAATAACATAACTTACTCGGGGCCACATATGTCATTACCTCTGGGGGCTCAGAGCAATAAAACAGAGAGTGTGATTCCCGGCCGTGGGCTTATAGTACTTTTTATTATGTTGTTTGGAGGCTAAAGGTGCCATGGTCCCTGGGGGGGAGTGATATAGGAGAGGTTCCTTTACATAGCTTTTCTCATAACTTTGTCCAATTAGCTCAGGAGCTGTAGTTCTCAGGCTGGAGCGCAAGGTGACCTCTCCCCATACAGAAGTGAAAAAAATAAAGCAGACATTGTTACGGTTTTCTAATGCTTTTTGATGTCGGAGCTTTACTAAAGCAACCAAAAAAGAAAAAAAATACGGTAAACACTTCACCTCATTAGACAAGCACCATCATAGAGGACATGGGAAATGCCAAGCTTAGCACGATTTAAAAGGCATCTGTCAACGCCTACCAGGACGTAAAACGGTTGGCCGCTGTAGATGCGCGCTTGTCTGCAGAGTGTCATGAGATCTGTGGCAGTAATCCAGAGAAAAACAACTTTTTTGTGCTATGCAAATTATCCACTAGGTGCCACAAGGGCGGTACCGTTGCACCTCCGTCTGGCGTGTCTGCTATGATACTCCCCCAGACAGTGAAAAAATATTCGTGCCTGGTCCGAATTTCAGGATAAATTAAATTCACCGCGAATTGATTTAAACTGAAAAAAAAACAAAAAACATACTACTTACCTGATCCATTTGCTTGCGATGGGCCAGTCGCGGCCATCTTGTTTGAAGATCGCAGACGAAATCCCGGGCGCGGTGACGGCCGGCCCGTCGTGATCATGTAAGTATTAGGCCTCTTGCACACAAACGTGTGCGCCCCGTGCCCGTATTGCGGACAGCATTTGCGGATCCGCAATACACGGGCACCATTCCGTGGCCATTCCGCATCACGGATGCGGACCCATTCATTTCAATGGGTCCGCAAATCCGGAGATGCGGAACAGTGCAGAATGGAATGACGGAAAGGAACACTACGGAAGCACTACGGAGTGCTTCCGCGAGGTTCCATTCCGTACTTCCGTCACGCAAAAAGATAGAACATGTCCTATCTTTTTGCGGAACGGGCAGATCGCGGACCCATTCAAGTGAATGGGTCCGCGATCCGCTGCGGCTGCCCCACAGCCGGTGCCCGAGCATTGCGGGCCGCAATTTGCGGCCCGCAGCACGGGCACGGGGCGCACACGTTCGTGTGCAAGAGGCCTAATTTTGTTTATTTTTTTATTGGACACTCTGTTATTACTATCAGATGCCACGATCATTTATGAACGCGGCATCTAAGGGCCACAATGGCATTCGCCGCTCCCTGTCATTGCACCCACTACTTACAAAGAAAGAAGTAATTCGTCACAAAGCAGATTTTTTTGTAAAATTTGGCGAAGCAGCCGAATTGAATTTTCTAATACTGCGTTCATCTCTAGTACTGGTTTTTTGTCTGAAAGCCAGCATTGCAGCAGAAAGCGGCGGCATTGCCTCCGGATTCCGTTATAGTCAATGGGGTCTGGCAGGGGACGGCAGAAAACATGAACTGCAGCGGGCCAGATCAGTTAAAAGGCGGCGCGAACCTCCCGAGTCAAAAATCTGAACTCCCAATAAGTCCAATAAATCTGGCTCCGAGAACCTTCAAAAACACCTAATATAAAAGTTAAAAACATTCCTCGAATCTCACAACACGTCAATGCGTCGACAGATACTTAAAGAATAAAATGAGCCTCTGCAACGAATTCATTAATTACATACGGGAGGAGGATTTATTTCAAAGCCGGTGAAGGAGATGAGAGCGCGGAGCATCCTCGAGAATCGGCTCGCGCTGTATTCACTTGCTGCAGAGCCGGGGACTCCTGTCGCTGCTCTTCACCAGAAACCACTAAATTGGGTAAAGTTAGATTTGAAAATGAAAAGCAACACAGTCTGCTTTGCTTTCAAACAAAATCATCCGACACAGACATGCTTTTCAGAATTTTTTTTCTTTTTTTTCCCTTTTTTTTTTTTTTTTTTCTCACCGCATGGTAAACATATCAGACTGACAGATTTGTCAAAGCGGATCCTTCTGTGAGCTCTAATAGAAGCGTAAGACTGACACAGAGGGTGGAAATCTGCTAGGGCTGCAGTAATGCCCAAAAAAATCCATTCTCCGCTGTTCGCGCAGGGTTAAAACAAAGTTCATTTCCATCCTGTGGGTGAAGTGGGTAAGTGACAGCCCAGGCAATCTAGTTAGACGTATATAAGTGTCTACATTGTGACCATAGAGGATAAAGCATTAAGGCGGAATGTATAGGCTTCCAGATGGTACAGAATAATTATAGGTACCAGCAAGAGGTAAAAATAAAAGTAAAAAAATCTACTTTTCCGGCATTTATCCTAATGTTGTTATTGTGTCTATCCATCTCGATGCCTGTCAGGAATATTATGATTCGTAATAATGTCCTGACGTGAGCTACTAATTATATACTCCTTTATATGTGGAGCCCCAATGATCGGTACCAAATATATAGAAAAATAAAATAAAATAAAAGCCTCAAAAGATTTGACATGTATCTACTAGACTGTAGGATACATTTAGACTTAATTAAATTTTTGATTTACATCCAAATTTGCGCCATTTCCACCTTTTCAATATACCGTACATATATAGAATCCCCTAAGAGGAATCCTACGGATAGTTGAAATATCACAAAGAGATTTCGCAAAGGTCAAAATGACAAAAAAATAAATAAAATCCCGTTAGTGATCCTCTTGTGTAGTAATTAAACGTAACTTTTATTTAAAAAATTATTATAAAATGCCAATAGTATTAATAGAGTACTCCCCAAATACTCCGTAATTGGAGGAGATATGTTAAAACTATCAGCTGTTTTTTTTTTTGTAACTTTTTTTTTTAGAAATGTGGCCTAAACTAAAAGCTTACTTTTCCTCTCATTTTCCATTTGGGGGGAGCAATGATAAAATCATAAATCTTCCATGACTAATGTAAAAAATGAAAATCAGACATCATATAGGACATGACAATCTCTTCCTAACAAAGTTAGAACCAGCCCCGTACCTCACATGCCACTGATGCACATGTCACATCCTGCACATACACCACTGATGCAAAGAACATATATAGCACACACCAATCACACATAGGAAACACGCAATGCACACACCAAGACATTTATTCCTAACCCTATTAAGTGTAGCAGACTTAAAGGGGTTAAAGGGATTGTCTCACCTCAGCAAATGGCATTTATCATGTAGAGAAAGTTAATACAAGACACTTACTAATGTATTATGATTCTCCATATTGCCTCCTTTCCATCACATTATACAGAGCTCGTATCCGTGGTTATTACCGCTGTGTAATCCAGCAGCGGTGGCCGTTGATAAATGCCATTTACTGAAATGAGACAAACCCTTTAACTCTTTTAAGTGTCTGGCATGAAATGTACCAAATCGTAACCTCCTCAGATTGCACATAATCTGCAGTATAATTAAAAGGGTTGTCCTACCATAATGACCTATGACCTATCACAGGATAGGTGATAAATATCAGATTGCTGGGGTCTGACTGCTGGAACACCCACTGATCATCAAAAAAGGAGTCCAGAAAGGCCATTCTAAGGCTTCAGCCTTGGGGGGAGGCCCCATGATTAAATTCCGGCGAGCGGAGAACAAGGGGTTAACGTTATAGGAGAGGGGTGTGTCAAGAGGGGAGGGGTTAGGGCTTTATAAGGGGGAACGGTTGGGGAGACGGGTGCCATTTTGTAAAACTTACAGAGGTGTAAAGCTACTCATGGAGACAGTGAAGGAAATGCTGCAGAGGTTGCGGGAGGCGGCGCGGTCCAATGGTCCAGGGTGGCTGCAGGAGCAGGTGGCAGGCGTATTACAGGGGGAGGCAGCGGGTGCGTCTGGCCATGGCCAGTAGCAAGACGGCCGAGGCGGGTACATCCGCCAGTGCGTCTTAGCCCAAGTGAGGCCCCCAGGGCTCGGTGCTGGAGAGCCCCTCTAGGGACCCTCCACAAAGGAGGAATAGCGGGCAGCCCTCATCTGTGTCTTCCCATCATGGGAGGAATCTCACCATGCTGTGGAGCCCGGTCCTCCTCCCCGTCCTCACAGCCAGCAGAAATGGAGCGGGAGCAGGAACAGTGGACTCCCCATATGGTGGTGGGGAGGGTCACTCGGCGAAGGAGAGGTGGCAGGTACAGAAGTACTGAGGCTGGGCTGTCAGGGGACAGTAGTGTGCCGGGCCTCTGGATAGGGACAGATTTCTAGATTTCTTAGGAATTCCACTGCACATCTGGAGGATGAAGAAGAGTGGGGATCAACACACAGCGCACCCAGTACTGACCAGACTGGAAGCGGCTGGTCAGCAGGAAGAAGGATGGAAGTGATTCCAGGACAAGATGGACGTCTGGGTTCACAGCGACCAGGCAGCCAGGTGAGACAAGTTGGGAATCCCTGAAATCATTAGGTAGCAGCCCGGGGGGTGTGGAGTCTGGGGGGAGTCACGGGGAGCTAGTTGGGGGCCTGGGGCAGCTGTTGAGCAGCCTTACGGGTTGAGTTAACGGTTTGGGGGGGGTTGGTCCCCGTTACCAGCTTTGGGTGTAGGTGGGGGGGCGAGTAGGGCCATGGGGGGGTTTGCCTGCTAGGGCTGGAGGTTCGGTATTGGTGCAGACACAGGCTGGGGGGGAGAAGTATAGGCCTAAGGTTGCCAATGGAGCTAAGGGGGAAGTATATGTTTGCTTTGAAGGCCCGTTGGGGGCGCATTTGAAACAAGAGGAGCGGGAGCATAAATGGAAGGGGGAATATGTTAATATATTTTTTCATTACTTCCGTTAGAGCGTTTTAATTTAGACAGGAAAAAGAAGAATGAGGGGAAAAAGGAGGAAGAGGAGAAGCGCCGGAGTAGATTGATCCCGCGCACCTTTGCTAATTGGTTACAGGCATTTGCCATTTTGGCGAGTGTTATAAGCGAAAAGATATCCGAGTGTTGCTCGGCCCTGTTTTGCTATTTAGAAGCGATAGGGGAAGCGATCAGGGTATATGGGGGTTCGGGTTGGCTACGCCGTGATGAGCAGTTTAGGCAGAGGAAAGCGGTTCGCCCTAACATAAGGTGGGACATAAAGACATCGGTTTATGGTTACGGGTAACAGCGCCAGGTAGACGGGGGCAGTCCTTTCGGGGGCATTCAGGGGGAATGGGTCAGGCTAGCTTCACAGCGGCGTCCGCGAAAGGGTTGTGCTTTCTCTTTAATAAAGGAAGCTGCAAGTTTGGGGAAAAGTGAAAATTTAAGCATTAATGCTCCTACTGCGGGGGAACTCATGGAGCCAGGGCCCGGCCGACACAGAGGCTGAGGAGGCTCCAGCCTCAGGGCGCTCAAGCCTCAGGGCGCAGGCCACTCTCACCAAGTCCCTGCTGCTGCCGTGTAGCTGTATTAGCAGCAGAGCATCCATTTCTGCGCTCTGCTGCTGTAACAGCCGGTCCTGCGCCCCCTAGTGGTGTTCTTCCTCCCTCCCTCAGTCTAGTGCAGTGTGCTGCAGCTCCGTACCTTCCCCAGCCCCTGACTTCCTGCCTGTGTGTGCACCAGAGATTCACAACCCCCCTCCCCCAGCACAGAGAGAAGAGCAGCGTCGGGACAGAGAGGAGGAGGAGGAGGAGGAATACTCTGCATCCTGCCTCCCCTCCAAGTCACCAGAGACTGTATGTGCAGAAAATGTAAGGGGTTAAAGGGAATGGAATGGCAGTAATGTAATGTGCATATTGTGTGTTTTTATGTATGTGTGTCATATGTATGTCTGTATATATGTATGTATGTATGTGTGTCATATGTATGTCAGTATGTGTGTGTGTGTCATATGTATGTCAGTATATATGTGTGTGTCATATGTATGTCAGTATGTATGTGTGTGTCATATGTATGTCAGTATGTATGTGTGTGTCATATGTATGTCAGTATATATGTGTGTGTCATTTGTATGTCAGTATGTATGTGTGTGTCATATGTATGTCAGTATGTATGTGTGTGTCATATGTATGTCAGTATGTATGTGTGTGTCATATGTATGTCAGTATATATGTGTGTGTCATTTGTATGTCAGTATGTATGTGTGTGTCATATGTATGTCAGTATATATGTGTGTGTCATATGTATGTCAGTATGTATGTGTGTGTCATATGTATGTCAGTATATATGTGTGTGTCATATGTATGTCAGTATATATGTGTGTGTCATTTGTATGTCAGTATGTATGTGTGTGTCATATGTATGTCAGTATGTATGTGTGTGTCATATGTATGTCAGTATGTATGTGTGTGTCATATGTATGTCAGTATATATGTGTGTGTCATATGTATGTCTGTATATATGTGTGTCATATGTATATATGTGTGTCATTTGTATGTCAGTATATATGTGTGTGTCATATGTATGTCAGTATGTATGTGTGTGTCATATGTATGTCTGTATATATGTGTGTGTCATATGTATGTCAGTATGTATGTGTGTCATATGTATGTCAGTATGTATGTGTGTCATATGTATGTCAGTATGTGTGTGTGTCATATGTATGTCAGTATGTGTGTGTCATATGTATGTCAGTATGTATGTGTGTCATATGTATGTCAGTATGTATGTGTGTCATATGTATGTCAGTATGTGTGTGTGTCATATGTATGTCAGTATATGTGTGTGTCATATGTATGTCAGTATAGATTATCTAACCCAGTCCCCCTTCCCCCATCAGCCCTTGTCCTACCCCCATCTACCCCACCAGACATTTAGATGTTATTTATTCCTGCTATTCTAATGCTCTGATCAGTAGATGCTCAAGTCAAGCCCTCACCCCCCAGCCATTTAGATATGTATGTTATCAATCATCCCCCACCCCCGCCTTCCTTGTAATTTGCTGGCCCCAATATCCATTGTGAGTCACAATCCATAACACTGCCATCCACAGATCCCCCATAACAGTGTGTCATCCACAGATCCCCCATAACAGTGTGTCATCCACAGATCCCCCATAACAGTGCCATCCACAGATCCCCCATAACAATGCGTCATCCACAGATCCCCCATAACAGTGTCATCCACAGATCCCCCATAACAGTGTGTCATCCACAGATCCCCCATAACAGTGTGCCATCCACAGATCCCCCATAACAATCGTCATCCACAGATCCCCCATAACAGTGTCCTCCACAGATCCCCATAACAGTGTGTCATCCACAGATCCCCCATAACAGTGTGTCATCCACAGATCCCCCATAACAGTGCCATCCACAGATCCCCCATAACAATGCGTCATCCACAGATCCCCCATAACAGTGTCCTCCACAGATCCCCCATAACAGTGTCATCCACAGGTCCCTCATAACAGTGTCATCCACAGATCCCCCATAACAATGCGTCATCCACAGATCCCCCATAACAGTGTCCTCCACAGATCCCCCATAACAGTGTGTCATCCACAGATCCCCCATAACAGTGTGTCATCCACAGATCCCCCATAACAGTGTCATCCATAGATCTCCCATAACAGTGTTGTCCACAGATCCCCATAAGTGTGTCATCCACAGATCCCCATAGCATTGTCATCCACAGATCCTTCATAACAGTGTGTCATCCACAGATCCCCCATAACAGTGTCATCCACAGATTACCCCATAACAGTGTCATCCATAGATCCCCCCGTAACACTTTCATCCATAGATCCGCCCCATAACAGTGTCATCCACAGATCCCCCATAACAGTGTCATCCACAGATCCCCTTCATAACAATGTCATCCACAGATCCCCCATAACAGTGTCATCCACAGATCCCCCCCATAACAATGTCATCCACAGATCCTCCATAACAGTGCGTCATTAATTGATACATTAAACTGTGCATATTTATGTGTGATTACAACAGTATTTAGTAAAGACTCCACAAGTTGGGGGGGGGGGGCGCACTTGGGCAGCTCAGCCTCTGTTGGTGGTGGACCTTGTCCCAGCCCTGCATGGAGCCAATCGATGCTTTAAAGGCAATAGGCAACGGGGGCCCGAAGCCGCTGCAAAAGGGCCTGACGACAGTGCGGGTGGAAAAGATGGAGCAGTACCTAGATAGATACCCTAATCAGGAAGCAGCAGAGTTGTGCTGTCCGCATCCGTTGCTCCGTTCCATAGCCCCGCAAAAAAAATATAACCTGTCCTATTCTTGTCCATTTTGCGGACAAAAATAGGCATCTCTATAATGCGCCGCCCGGTACGTTCCGTAAAACACACAACGGTCGTGTGCATGTAGCCTAATATTGTGAGAGAATTCCATGTAGAATATAGGAGCGACAATTTTAATTTTATTATATTGGAGTTGTTGGTATCTGATTATTTTATGTGATTGTCTTATCTTGTTTTTATTGTATTTGTTATTAATTTTATTATAATAAAATAGAAATGCTCTCCTGTTAAAGGGTCTGTGTCCACTTTTCTAGTTATTCTCTATCCAGAGGATCGGGGATAACTAAGTGATCCGTGGGGGTCTGAATGCTGGAGCCCCCACTGATCCCTCTTCTTGATTGAGTGGCAGGTCGAGCATTTGCCCGGCCTCTCCATCGATTCTCCATGGGGCCACTTGGCATGGCAGAGCACAGCGCTGGCTATTTCCAGAGGTCCCAAAGAGAATAAATGGAGCAGCAGGGCATATGTGTGGCCTGTCACACCATCAAAAAGGGGGAACAGGACCCATTCCTGAAATCAGTGTGGGGGTCGCAGAATAAGACCCCACTAATCATATAGTTATGCCCGATGGTGTGGAGAAGATAACTTGAAACCTGGACAACCCCTTTAAATCCTCCACCACTCCACCAGTATCTCTTTACATGGCAGCAGTGATGTCTGTAAATACGGAATATCATCCATCACTGGAGAATGTTATGTGACGCACCGTGCAGAATTTTTCAGTCATAAGTCCAACTCCCTTTGCAGGTAATTAAAAAAGCCCAAGCAAAGGTGCTAGAAGAGCAACGTAAGCAAAGGGCACAAACGGAGGGTCATAACTGAAACAGAGGCATTAGGGTCACCTGAGGCAGGGTAATAGTGGGGATCCTGGAGAAGGGGACCTGCAGAGGAGGCAATATTAGCTGTGCATTTAGAGTGGGGGCATCTGGAACTGGGGCACTAATGGGGGTGCACCTAAAGGAGAAGCATTGGGGGGATCTAGGGCAGAGTCCCCCCCAATGACACTCTAAACTCTGCAGCACACATTCATAGATCTGTGTCTGCTATAAACAAATCCCCTATTTCCCCCTTATAGTCTCCTACAGCTCACTACTGTCACACACCTGAGAAATCAGCCCAGCACCACAGAGGAGTCCTCCTCTCCAGCAGCCAGTTTTCTGACAGCAGGGAGGGCAGGAGGATGGCCAGACAAGTTCTCTCCTCCTTCACTGCCAGCAGCCAGGAAGTTTAGAAGATACTACGGGGCTTCCTGTACAATGTACACCAGTAGGAGGCTGCATGACTGTGCGATACTGCCACCTACTGGCTACAATAATTATCTCTCCTGAGAAACAAGATAAATAATTACTCCTCCTTCTTATCGCCTGAGACTGGGTGCCCACCAAGGAATCCCCCGCCTCCCCGGTGGACCAGTCCAAGCCTGTAGGTATTGCATGCTGTATATTATATACGAAGCAGGCACAGTTCATGGGGGTATGGCACACTATATATTATACTCAGCAACAGGCATAGTTCATGGAGGGTATGGTGCCCACAATTATGCTCATTATCGGGTATAGTTCATGGAGGGTATGGCACTATATACGGTATTATATGCAACAGCAGGCACAGTTCATCAGGGGGGTATGGCACACTATAAATTATAAGCAGCAACGGGCACGATTTATGGGAGGTGAGGTATGGCACATTATATAGTAAGCAGCTGCAGGCAGCGAGTCATGGTTCATGCATGCAGGTATCGCATGCTGTTACATGAAGCAGACACAGTTCATGGGAGTTTGGCACACTGTATATTATACGCAGCAACAGCCACAGTTCATAGGGGATATGGCACACGATATAATGCGCACGATCAGGCACAATTCATGGGACAGGGGGTAGAACCAGGGACAGGTAGTGTTCGGGACTAGAGATGGGTCATGAGGGCCCAATTTAGATTCTTGCTATGGGTCCCAATGATTTCTATGTACACCCCTGCTTCATATGGCCCTGCTAATGAGACAACTCAATTCGTTAGAATCAATTCACTCATCTCTGGTGCATTGCCTTAAGTTTAAGTCTCCACACACTGCTGAGTCTCTTCAGTGAGAACTAGAACCTTTGAGCTGCATCTAAGGCATCCCACCAGGCTAACCTGCTCTATACTGACGAGGGGCGAAAAGACCGAAACAGATGTCTACAGTACAGATGGCGTCTCTGCCGGTTTAGCTGCAAGGAGTTCATTTGTAATCCTGCAGTAATATTAAATTATTATTATTATTTTTTTTATCAGTACAGTTCTAATAATGGATGTGGAAGTGTCACCATAAAGATATCCCCTGGCAAGCTGGTTGGTATTCTTATTTGTTACGATAGATATCACAGTGCAGAATCTGAGATTTATTAGCCCTGCAGCCCCCTCCCTGCATCTTCACTTACAGCAGCTCCTTGCAATGAGGATTAACTGTATTGAAAAAAAAAGAGCAAGGAGCAGTCAGGAATATTAACTGGCTTCTTTAATCTGTGCTCATTTTGTGTAGAACTCGGCAAGCACGGGAGTCGAAAGACAAACTAGCTGAATTTCAATTCCTGTTAAGTCCCCAGATAACCAGATGATTCAGAGACGGCTGCACTTATTCAGTCTCTCCAGAGCTGAACAAAACAGCCCATCAGTATCTGCAATGCATTGTATTGTAATTACACTTCTAGCTGTGCTGGGATTAATTCATGGACTGGACAACATAAAATCAAATGTAGATCAATAGATGGTGACTGGCGAGCAGGCGGCATGGTACAGTGTTTCTGATGCCTCCAGGAGATCAGTGTTTCAAAAAGTGCCTTCAATATCAGAGTTTGGAGATATGCTCTCATCAGTTTTGAGCACTAGCACTAGGTGGGGGCTGGGGAAAGGGGCACAAACATACCCTTTGTAAAGTTTTTATAAAGGGTAGTGTGAATATGAAGTTTTATTCTGCCAGGTTCTTCTCCTGCAAGTGCCCAGGGTGGAGCTTCATTGAGCTGTTACACATCCCCTTCCTCTTCTCTGAGTGGCAGCTGTAGAATCTAATCAGGAGATCACTACAGCTGCCACGTAGAGCAGAGGGAAGAGTCTGTGAAGCATCTCAATGCAGAGAGCACTTCTCAATAAAGTTCCACCCTGGGCACTCACAGGAGTAGAACCTGGCAGAATAAAACTTCATATTCACACATCACCTGATAATATATGCTCCATGAAAAGGTATGCTAGTCTTGCTCTACCAGCACATACCTAGTGCGTCAGCAGTTTAGCATGGTCAAAACTGCTGATAGACTCCTGAGAATAGGTTAGGAATATCAGAATGGAGGGGGTCTAATATTGTGCACCTCTGCCAATTAGCTTGCAGGGGCCGCAACACTCGAAGAGCGCTGTGGCCTTTGCATGGTATACCAAGCACAGCACTATTCATTGTATAGTACACTTGTATCCTGGGTGGGAACCTCTTTAAGATAAATTGGCATTGTGCTATGTTCTGTTTTTTTTTTTAATTGTTGACATGTACATCCGTGTATTTTCTGAACCCCGGATAGGGGGCACTACAAATTAACACCTTGCCATTGATTTTTATAACTAGCTTTCTATGTTCCTGTTTAGTAAATGTCCTCCTTACCAAGTACTGTATTTATGCAGCTGTTAACTTATCGCAATAATACAATAATTGTATTGTCCTGATGAAGGGGGCACTCCGCCCCTGAAACGCGTCGACTTGTACTTGAAATAAAAAATATTCCTGAACTAAACAAAGAAGGTTCATCTGTGAAGCCAGCAGCGCCGTTTGGAAGGTCTTCTTTTTTGTCCACTCTCCTGACTTGCTACCATATTCTGCAGCGCTCTACAGACATTAGCATCACACTGTCCCCAGTGGGGCTCACAATCTAAGGTCCCTATCAGGATGTCTTTGGAGTGTGGGAGGAAACTGGAGAACCCGGAGGAAACCCACACAGATCATACTAACTCCATACAGATGTTGTCCTTGGTCAGATTGAAACCCAGGACCCCAGTGCTAACCACTTGGGCACCATGCTGCCCACAGTTTCAGTGGAAGGATAATATCTGACGCAAAACCACATCAAATCCGCAATTAGACATTACGGATTTGGGTGCAGACATGCTGTAGAAAGGCACATAAACCCCTGCGCCAATTCGTACGGATCTTATGTGCGTTCACCTCCACTCATGTGCAGGTGGCCTTAGAGTCTGAGCCATTTGCAAAGGCCTTTGTATCTCGGTGACATTGATTACAGCTTTCTAATTTTTCCCGTCCAGGCTTGGTTGAAAGCAGCAATGCGGCATCTGAAGTGTTTTCATTTTTATGATAACAGCAATAAAGTGGATTCTGGAAGCAACGGTGCGCTGCCAATCAAAATCTCCTTAAAGGTGTTTTAATGTCCACCCACACGCGCATACTGAGCAGCGAGGGGCTGTTTATACCATTTTAGCACTGTCACAGTAGGCCGAGGCTTTAATGCTTCTGTGCTGACCTCCATTATTTATGATGTGATGTGAAATTGATTGCGGCTGAGAGATCCTTACTGGAATAAAAGGAGCTTTTCAATTGTGGCTGGGGCGTTCATTTTTTAAATTCTTTATTTTTTTTAATTTTTTAATAGCCGCAGGTCCTCCGGGGTTTGGCTGAATACCTCTGCTGGCTATAAACACGTCGATGTAGTCCTATTCAATGTAAGGATGTCCAGCTGTTGCAAAAAACAGTATAAGGCCTCATGCACACAAAAGTATTTTGTTTCCGTGTCCATTCGCTTTTTTTGCGGACCACATGCGGAACCATTCATTTCAATGGGTCCGCAATAAATGTGGACAGCACACCATGTGCTGTCCGCATCAGTATGTCCGTTCCGCACAAAAAACCAGATGCTATAGGGACGTTATACGTTGTTGTTTTTGCGGATCCGCAATTTTAAGACCGCAAAACACAAGGTCGTGTGCATGAGGCCTAAGGGCTCATGCACACGACCGTTGTTGTTTCTGGTCTGCAAAATGCAGATCCGCAAAACACGGATACCGGCCTCATGCATTCTGCTAACAGAACAGCCCTATCCTTGTCCGTAATGTGGACTGCGGACAATCATAGGACAAGTTCTATTTTTTTATGGAACGGCCACGTGGACACGGAAGGCACACTGAGTCATTTCCATTGAAGTGAATGGTTTTGCATACTGGCCGCAAAAAAAAAAAAACGTACACGTACAATATGTTTGTGTGCATGAGCCCTAACGCCCATCAAAGAAGGCTCAGTTGCTTTTGAAGGTGCTGGGAGTTGTAGTTTATAAAGATGTCAGGTGAGGAAAGCTATTAGAACCATACAGAAATCATAGGCCCCTTTTTTTAAATTCAAAATGGCAGTCACCCCCGCTGAGAGCTCTGCTAAAAATAAAACACAAGCCTATCCTTATAGGCTATGGACACCTTCAGGGCAATTGTCTCCATGATTGTATTTTACTCATTTTGGGCTAAAAATCATTTTTTCGATTGGTCTTTATTAAAGGGGTCCTCTCACTTCATACATGGCATTTATTTTGTAGAGAAAGTTAGTACAAGCCACTTACTAATGTATTGTGATTGTCCATATTGCCTCCTTTGCTGGCTGGATTCATTTCTCTATCACATTATACACTGCTCGTTTCCATGGTTACGACCACCCTGCAATCCATCACTGATGGTCGTGCTTGCACAATATAGGAAATAGTGTCAGCCTCTCTGGTGGCCGGGACCATAGGAAGGCACATAGACTAGTGCTTTTTCCTATATTGTGCAAGCACGACCACCACTGATGGACTGCTGGGTGGTCTGTAACCATGGAAACGAGCAGTGTATAATGTGATGGAAAAATTAATCGAGCCAGCAAAGGAAGCAATATGGACAATCCCAATACATTAGTAAGTGGCTTGTAGTAACTTTCGCTACATGATAAATGCCACTTACTGAAGTGAGACAACCCCTTTAAAAATGTTCA
The DNA here is from genome assembly GCA_033119425.1 of Bufotes viridis. Taxonomy (NCBI): domain Eukaryota; kingdom Metazoa; phylum Chordata; class Amphibia; order Anura; family Bufonidae; genus Bufotes; species Bufotes viridis. The sequence continues at coordinate 18,631,847 of CM065595.1, forward strand.
GCCGTTTCTGAACTACAGGGGTTTATAAATCAGTCTGTTTCCAAGCTGTCACAGCCTGTTTTCTTTGAATCTCATCATCGGTAGCTCTTATCTCTGATCTCCTGACTTCATAAACACTCATTATACCTCAACTCTTATCAAACTGATAAGGGTATGGCTTAAATGAGTGTTTATGAGGTCAGGAGATGAGAGACAAGAGCTCTACATGAGTCATCAGATGACGGGATTTGACAGCTTGGAAACAGACTGTTTTAATAGGGTTGATCCTGCTGGCAGGTGCTCTTTAAGGATAGAATAGTGTTTTGTTTATAGCGGAGCTGGGTGGGTCCCTTTTTTTTAATGTTCAGTGGACGTAAACCCTAATTTGCATATTTCTAAAAAAGCATTTCTTCTAAATGCAGCAACCGTTCGGAGGATGAAATGTAAGTAGTTAATCAGCGGGGTCAGCCCTACCAGGCATTAGGCAAATTTATGAAGAGGCACGCCCTATTAATAATTTGGCGCATCCTGGGCTTTAAACCAGGTGTAGACACTTTTGGGCCTATTCCTGGCTTAAAACTTAATACATTTGTCCAAAACTTGCTGACCCCACCCACTTTTAAAACTGGCGAGGGGAGCGAAACATTGCAAATGATTATGCAAATATGATGCTTGCTATAATTTGTGACTTTTTAGGATACTTTCACACTAGCGCTAGGGATCTAGCAGGCTGTTCCTGCAGGGAACAGCCTGCCGGATCTCTCTGCATTTCGCAATTGCCAGAAAATTGAAAGTCTCATGCACGCAACCGTATATATTCTGCAGTCTGCAAAAAACGGATCCGCCAAAAATATGGATGACGTCTGTGTGCATTCCGTATTTTTACTGAACAGAACAGCCAGCCCCTATTAGGACAGTCCTATCCTTGTCTGTAATGTGGACAATAATAGGACATGTTCTATTTTTTTGCGGAACGGACATACGGATATACAGAAATGGAGTGCACTTCCATTTTTTTTGCAGACCCATTGAAATGAACGGTTCTGCGTACGTTCCGCAAAAAAAAGAAAATACGTTTGTGTGCATGAGCCCTAACTATGATCGGGACTGGCAGAGATCCAAGTGCAACCCATCAAATATACTGAGAATCCTCCAGAAGAGAACGGATGCATGTTGAGCTGTACAGGTAGAGTTCAATTGTAATGCTTTAAATGTCACCACTAGAGGGAGCTAGCTGCATTTCAGTACAGCTAGTACTAAACTCAATGGGAGCTGTAAATGTCTAGATGCAGTGAGCTCCCCCTAGTGGTAACTGTAGGAAATCACCATGAATTTGTGATGAGAATCCTGCAGGCCTTTACTTGCTGGGTCCCATAAACTGGCGCACAGTCTGGCTCTATGCTTGGTAGGCCTCTGCGACTACAGATAACTTACTTTTTTTGTTCTTTGACATCTAGTTCTGGTATCTTATCACAGAATTTTTTTTTTTTTTCAAAGTCCTGTCTTCCCTGTGGAGGAGAAGAAATCACAATCAGCGACTTGCTAGTGATTTTAATCACACCTCCAATCATAATAATCACAAGCCACATCCAAACCCTCATGAGATGCTGGCGGTGAAGTGCCTGATACATATGCAATGCAATTCATCTAAACAGGTTTTATTGTGCTCTTACCCCCTTACATTGGGGAGAGGATCGTCCAGAACAATCCCACATAATTAAAATGCTCTGCATAAGACCCAACTGATGGATCGGCGCTGCTGATTATCCCTGACAGACGAGGACGGGAGAAATTGGCATTTTGATTATTGAGATGTTTACCACTGTATCATATTTCAATAGTGAGATGATTTATTTATTTATTTATTTATTTTTTTTTTTATCTTATTTTTTTTATATTTTTTTTTAGCTCTTGCAAGCTGTGCTCTACATCAAAAATGTGAGCAATGGACTTATGCTATAGGTATTTACCTCTAAAGGAGGAGCCCAGATCTGCATTTACCTCTGGAGGAGGAGCCAAGATCTGTATTTACCTCTGGAGGAGGAGCCAAGATCTGTATTTATCTTTGGAGGAGGAGCCAAGATCCGCATTTACCTCTGGAGGAGGAGCCAAGATCTGTATTTACCTCTGGAGGAGGAGCCAAGATCTGTATTTACTTCTGGCGGAGGAGCCAAGATCTGTATTTACCTCTGGAGGAGCCAAGATCTGTATTAACCTCTGGAGGAGGAGCCAAGATCTGTATTTACCTCTGGAGGAGGAGCCAAGATCTGTATTTACCTCTGGAGGAGGAGCCAAGATCTCTATTTACCTCTGGAGGAGGGGCCAAGATCTGTATTTACCTCTGGAGGAGGAGCCAAGATCTGTATTAACCTCTGGAGGAGGAGCCAAGATCTGCATTTAGCTCTGGAGGAGGAGCCAAGATCGGTATTTACCTCTGAAAGAGGAGCCAAGATCTGCATTTACCTCTGGAGGAGGAGCCAAGATCTGAATTTTCCTCTGGAGGAGGAGCCAATATCTGTATTTACCTCTTGAGGAGGAGCCAAGATCTGTATTTACCTCTGGAGGAGGAGCCAAGATCTGTATTTACCTCTGGAGGAGGAGCCAAAATCTGTATTGACATCTGGAGCAAGAGCCAAAATATGTATTTACCTCTGGAGGAGGAGCCAGAATCTGTATTTACCTCTGGAGGATGAGCCAAAATCTGTATTTACCTCTGGAGGAGGAGCCAAGTTCTGTATTTGCCTCTGGAGGAGGAGCCAAGATATGTATTTGCCTCTGGAGGAGGAGCCAAGATATGTATTTGCCTCTGAAGGAGGAGCCAAAATCTGTATTTACCTCTGGAGGAGGAGCCAAGATCTGTATTTCCTTCTGGAGTAGGAGCCAAAATCTGAATTTACCTCTGAAGGAGGAGCCAAAACCTAAACAGTAACGGGATAAACAATAATGACTGGTTTCTTCCAGAAACGATGCCTCTCCTGTCCATAGACTGTAGACAGTATTGCAGCTCAGCCCCATTCAAGTCGATGTTGCTGAACTGCAATACCAGACACAACCTACGGCTGAGAGAGGCGCTATTTCTGGAGGAAAGCCTTCATATTTTTTCTATTTTCATGCAACCTCTTTAAATGAAATATAAATACTAATTTACTTGTATACATTTTTTAAAATATTATTAAAGGGATATACTATTTTCAACACAGTTCCAGTGCCAGTGCAGTGATTTAATAGAGAAGTGCATGAAGCGGCCCAGAAACCTTTCACTAATTCATCCCTACTTCTAAATCCATACAAATATTTAGCTCTATCTCTTTCTAGATCAGGGATCAACAACCTCTGGCACTCCAGCTGTTTGGAAACTACAACTCCCAGAATCCTTCTTTCACTGCTATGGTAGTGACAAAAACTGCCTAGCAAGTGTGTACGCTGGGAGTTGTAGTTTCATGGCAGCAGGAGTGCGGAGAGTTGCTGAACCCTGATCTAGACAGTAGAAAGGGAAATTCTTGCAATATTACATACCACATGCTTTTCTGGGGCTCTGTGTGTGGGACTGTGGGGGAAGAAGGGGTTAACAATAGCTAATTGTAATGCAACCTGGGAGAGGCAGGCACTGGATGAGCTGCTGCCCACCTACAGAAAGGGAAGAAGGTCCTACAAACATAACATCAGCTCTAAAATCATGGGATAACTCCTTGAAGCATTGCATTTTTTAATGTTCAGTTATACAATTTTACAAGATAACTTTGCATCAGTTTTTTAATTTTTTTCAAGATCTCTGCTTGCTGTCATTCAATAGGAACCACCCTTGCTCATTCCCACGGGATAATAATCTTGCCGGAATTGCACGACTCATTACAGTGAGGCCTATTGCACACAAACGTGTGCGCCCCCGCAATACACGGGCACTATTCCGTGCACATTCCACATCACGGATGCGGACCCATTCATTTCAATGGGTCCGCAAATCCGGAGATGCGGAGCGGTGCGGAATGGAATGACGGAGCTGAACACTACAGAAGCACTATGGAGTGCTTCCGTGAGGTTCCGTTCCGTACTTCCGTCCCGCAAATAGATAGAACATGTCCTATCTTTTGGCGGAATGGGCAGATCGCAGACCCATTCAAGTGAATGGGTCCGCGATCCGCTGCGGCTGCCCCACGGTCGGTGCCCGTGCACTGCGACCTGCAATTTGCGTCCTGCAGCACGGGCACGGGGCTCACGCGTTCATGTGAAAGAGGCCTAGCAGTGGAATTATCAGAACTGTCTGTTGTAACAAGCAACTGTGTGTCCATCACATAACCAGTTACAGTGCCTTCACACACTACAGATTTTGTTACAGACATTTCCCGCGACTGACATAAGTTCCATTCACTTGACTTGGGCTTGCAGAAATCCACATGCTTTCCTCCCTATTCAAGTGAATGAAACTGATTTTCAGTCATGGAAATTTCTGCAACATAATGCTTAGCGTGTGAACACACTCTAAATAAAAATTACAGCAAGCAGCCTTCCCAGTAGTATCAGTGCAAGCATAGTAGAATGCCCTGAGTAGCTAGGGGGACCAACAATTGAAAAAAATAAAAAATCACCGAAAGGTAGTCTGAAAAGAACAGTTAGTATGTACCTGTATAATCGATACACATTGTGTTATAGGGAAATTTTAAGAAATTGGATAACCCCTTTAACCACTTCAGCCCCCCTAGCTTAAACACCCTTAATGACCAGGCCACTTTTTACAATTCCGCACTACACTACTTTCACCGTTTATTGCTCCGTCATGCAACTTACCACCCAAATGAATTTTACCTCCTTTTCTTCTCACTAATAGAGCTTTCATTTGGTGGTATTTCATTGTTGCTGACATTTTTACTTTTTTTGCCATTAATACAAATTTAACGAAATTTTTGCAAAAAAATGACATTTTTCACTTTCTGTTGTAAAATTTTTCAAAAAAAACTACATTTCTATATAAATTTTTCTCTAAATTTATTGTTCTACATGTCTTTGATAAAAAAAGTCCAATAAGTGTATATTTATTGGTTTGGGTAAAAGTTATAGCGTTTACAAACTATGGTGCAAAAAAGTGAATTTCTGCATTTTGAAGCAGCTCTGACTTTCTGAGCCCCTGTCATGTTTCTTCAGGTGCTAGAATGTCAGGATAGTATAAATACCCCCAAATCACACCATTTTAGAAAGAAGACACCCCAAAGTATTCAGCGGAGGGGCATGGTGAGTTCATGTATCATTTCATTTTTTTCACAAGTTAGCGGAAAATGACACTTTCTGAGAAAAAAAAAAAAAAAAAGTTTCAATTTCTGCTAACTTCTGGCAAAAAAAAGAAATCTCAGACGGACTCACTATGCCCTCAGTGAATACCTTGGGGTGTCTACTTTCCAAAATGGGGTCATTTGTGGGGTGTTTGTACTGTTCTGGCATTTTGGGCGGGCTAAATTGTGAGCAGCCATGTAAACCTAAAGGTACTGTTGAATTTGCCCTTTGCGCATTCAGGCTGCAAAAGTGTCACTCATGTGGATCGCTGTACTCAGAGAAGTAGGCAATGTGTTTGGGGTGTATTTTACATATACCCATGTTAGTGAGAGAAATATCTCTGTAAACTGACAACTTTGTATAAAATTTTTAAAAGTTGTCGTTTACAGAGATATTTTTCACACACAGTATGGGTATATATAAAAATACACCCCAAAACACATTGCCCTACTTCTCCTGAGTACGGGGATACCACATGTGTGACACTTTTTTGCAGGCTGGGTGCGCAAAGGGCCCTAAAACCAATGAGTACCTTTAGGATTTCACAGGGCATTTTTACGCATTTGGATTCCAGACTTCTTCTCACGCTTTAGGGGCCCCTAAAATGCCAGGACAGTATAAATACCCCACATGTGACCCCATTTTGGAAAGAAGACACCCCAAGGTATTCCGTGAGGGGCATGGCGAGTTCATGTAAAATTTTATTTTTGTCACAAGTTAGTGGAATATGAGACTTTGTAAAAAACAAAATAAAAAATATATATATCAATTTCCGCTAACTTGTGCCAAAAATAAAATTCTGTGAACTCGCCATGCTCCTCACGGAATACCTTGGGTGTCTTCTTTCCAAATGGGGTCACATGTGGGGTATTTATACTGCCCTGGCATTTTAGGGCCTCTAAAGCGTGAGAATCCAAATGCGTAAAAATGGCCTGTGAAATCCTAAAGGTACTCATTGTTTTAGGGCCTCTGTGACTTGGCTGCAAAAAGTGCCACTCATGTGGTATCGCCGAACTCAGGAGAAGTAGGCAATGTGTTTGGGGTGTATTTTACATATACCCATAGCTGCGTGTGAGAAATATTGCTGTAAACGACAACTTTTTACATTTTTTTATTCAAAGTTGTCAATTTACAGAGATATTTCTCACACAAAGTATGGGTATATGCAAAAATACACCCTAAAACACATTGCCCTACTTCTCCTGAGTACGGCGATACCACATGTGTGCCACTTTTTGCAGCCAAGATGCGCAAAGGGCCCTAAAACCAATGAGTACCTTTTAGGAGGGCATTTTTACGCATTTTTCTTCTCACGCTTTAGGGCCCCTAAAATGCCAGGGCAGTATAAATACCCCACATGTGACCCCATTTTGGAAAGAAGACACCCCAAGGTATTCTGTGAGGGGCATGGCGAGTTCATAGAAGATTTTTTTGGCACAAGTTAGCGGAAATTGATTTTTATTGTTTTTCTCATAAAGTCTACCTTTCTGCTAACTTTTGACAAAAAGTTAAATTGTTCATGGACTCACTATGCCCCTCAGCGAATACCTTGGGGTGTCTTCTTTCCAAAATGGGGTCACATGTGGGTATTTATACTGCCCTGGCATTTAGGGCCCTAAAGCGTGAGAAGAAAATGCGTAAAAATGCCCTCCTAAAGGTACTCATTGGTTTTAGGGCCCTTGCGCATCTTGGCTGCAAAAGTGGCACACATGGTATCGCCGCACTCAGGAGAAGTAGGCAATGTGTTTGGGGTGTATTTTACATATACCCATACTTGTGTGAGAAATATCTCTGTAAACTGACAACTTTGAATAAAAAATGTAAAAAGTTGTCGCTTACAGAGATATTTCACACCCAGCATGGGTATATATAAAAATACACCCCAAAACACATTGCCCTACTTCTCCTGAGTACGGCGACACCACATGTGTGACACTTTTTGCAGCCAAGATGCGCAAAGGGCCCTAAAACCAATGAGTACCTTTAGGATTTCACAGGGCATTTTTACGCATTTGGATTCTCATGCTTTAGGACCCCTAAAATGCCAGGGCAGTAGAAATACCCCACATGTGACCCCATTGTGGAAAGAAGACACCCCAAGGTAATCCGTGAGGGGCATGGCGAGTTCACAGAAAAAAAAAATTTGGCACAAGTTAGCGGAAATTGATTTTTTTTTTTTTTTTACAGTCTCATATTTCACTAACTTGTGACAAAAATAAAATTTTGCATGAACTCGCCATACCCCTCACGGAATACCTTGGGGTGTCTTCTTTCTAAAATGGGGTCACATGTGAGGTGTTTGTACTGCCCTGGCATTTGAGGGTCTCCGCAATCATTACACGTATGGCCAGCATTAGGAGTTTCTGCGATTCTCCTTATATTGAGCAGACGAGTAATGAGATTTTTTTCCCGTTCAGCCTCTGCACTGAAAAGAAAAAATGAACGGCACAGATTTCTTCATTCGCATCAATCAATGTGGATGAAAAATCTCTGCCCAAAAATGTGCAAAAAAACAAACGGCACAGATTTCCTCATTCACATCGATCAATGTGGATGAATAAATCTCTGCCAAAAATGTGCAAAAAAGTAGTAAGGCCCCATTCACACGTCCGCTAAAAATGTCCGCATCTATTCCGCAATTCTGCGGAATAGATGCGGACCCATTCAGTGTGAATGGGGCTGGCGGTGATGCGGAGAGCACACTATGCGCCGCCGCATCAGCATTTGCGGAGCTGCGGCCGCAAACTTCCGGGTTTCGGCCCCCAAGCATCCGGCCGCAGCTCCGCAAAAGATAGAGCATGTCCTATTCTTGTCCGCACTGCGGACAAGAAAAGGCATTTTCTATATAGTTCTGGCAATGTGCGGATCCGCAAAATGCGGAAAGCACATTGTTGGTGTCCGTGTTTTGCGGATCCGTGGATCCATGGATCCGCAAAACACATACGGACGTCTGAATGAACCTTACAGTGGGGTAATTAGTGTCAGGGGGTGACATGGGGTGATCGGGGTTAATCAGGGGTTAATCAGTGGGGGGTGGGGTGGATGGGTGGGGGGTCTGTGTGGTGTTTTGGTGCACTTATAAAGTTCTTTGGTGGTCCCAAGCAAATGGGACCACCAAAGGAACGATCAGCAAGCATATCAGACGCTGTTAACAAAACAGCGTCTGATATGCCATTTTTTTAACTTCTACAGCCTGCCAGCGCACGATCAGCGCTGGCAGGCTGTAGCTTACCTTCTCCCCGACGTGATCCTGTGAACGCGCGCACGTGCGCGCGCGCGTTCACAGGAAATCTCGCCTCTCGCGAGATGACGCGCGGGCGCGTCAAGGAGGAACAGACCGACCGCCCGCAGGACGCAATCCTGCGTGAGGCGGTCGGTAAGCGGTTAAAGGCTATGTACACCTTCGGGGGCCTTTTTATTTAAATTATTTCATTTTACTCATTTTGAGCTAAAAATCACTTTTTAAATTGGTCTTTATTAAAAATGTGGAGCCCTTTTCTCTGTACAGGGCTGAGATTCTCTAGTATCAGGATCTGTATTTTCACTCTGTTCCGTCAGGCAGCTCAGCTGACGGTTCCTTATCGCTGACCTCTGACCCCCGTTATAACTCAGTTCTTATCTTACTGATAAGAATGCGGCTTAAATAAGTGTTCATGACCTTTTAGTAATTTAGAGATAAGGTTTATGACCGGCACAAAGTGAAAGTAAATAGTCCCAGTCACACAGCTAGAACAACAGTTAACTCTTTGTGATAGAACGGCTCAATATTTTTAATAAAGACCAATTGAAAAAATGATTTTCAGCTCAAAATGAGTAAAATGCAATCATAAAAAAATTGCTCCCGAAGGTGTAAATAGCTTTTAAGTTCAATGTATAAACAGTATGCAGTAAGCTCTTAAGCTCCCCCTAGTGGTTGCTACAGCAGAGAGACTTTGAGAGATTTGGAGCTCTGGGTCAGAAATATAGGTCTCCAGTTGCTTCAAAGCTATATTAGGAATTAATTAGCATAGAAATTTGCACCTAAAAACCACATGGTGCTAAAATGTGAAGATTCACTTTAAATAGAAAAAAAAAAAAAACTGTGTTGCAGGAGGACGAGAGAACAGGCTGTTTGATGAGATGCATTCTGTAACCTGCTGCCGCTGCTTCCTCCTTCTGCCTTTTTAACACATTTATTAAATCACTCTGGTGACAAGAAAAGAGAAGAAGAGAAAGTAATAGGAAATCTCCTTAACACTCATGTCACTCTTAGAGGACAGTATCTTTAATATCACTTCTCGGAGCTAAGGAAACCGAGGGCTCAGAGGCACTTTTTTATTTCATAAGATCGCCTATCTTGACATTGTATATGTGACAAAATACATTCTACTTTATCACCTTACTGCCAGCTAGCAATATTGAGAGAAATTAATTTGGAAAATCAAAGATTAAAAAGTCAGAAGAGCAATGGGAAGACGCCTGAGAGATAAAGTAAGTTACTGAACTCAAAGGAGAACTTGGAAAAATCCCAATAGAAGAAGCTGATCTAAAAGGGTATGTACACATTTGCAACCAAAAAAAATTGTTCCATTAGATTTAAAGAAAATTTTTTTTTGAAGGAAATAACTTTGTAAATAATGGTAATTGAAATGTTCTAATTGTTTATGTCTACGACTCCTAGACAGATTTGTGTCTCCATGGTTACAGACTACAAACAAACCCCGTAGTCTGACCCTGCAGTCAACTCTTTAGAATAAAAATTTGACTGGAATGTTTCGAAAAACTTTGAATCATTAGAATGAGAATTTCGAGAATTTTGAGAGAGATTTGGACGAATCAGACCTGAAACAAATTTGCTCATCTCTACATCTGTCTGCTTCCTTATGGTAGCATGCACTTGTTAGGAGAGAAAGAAATAGTGGGCAGATGGGTTTGACTGCAGGATCAGATTGTGAAATGGTTTCTTTGTAGTCTGTAACCATGGAGATACATAAATCTATATGGCAGCTGTAGACGTAAAGCAGAAGGCGAATTTTCCTCACGGAGACACATACGTTTGCATAGAAGCTGTAGACATTTGAAGAGTTCTGCCATATATGCTCCAAACATATGCAACAGTTGTATATATCTGCCATTTACTTCCACTGTAAAATAATGCATACTGTGCTGTATACAATTTTTTTGGCATATATTTGGCTAGTGACATCACCTGGCCACATCAACTTATACATCAGAATGCACTGAATATATTTGACGAATGTGATGTATACAAAGCCTTGAAGCGTTCTTTCTGTAGATTAAAGATATTGTCCATGGTCGACAACAGTTTTTTCATAAATGTCCCTAACAAAAGGTTGATGACAAGGTACAGACGTGCCTTACTTACTTTTCCTTTTGACTGGATACATGTGTCACAAAATAATCATGGTTTAATGATATTGTGTCAGGAGATGCCTATCCTATATTTGTCTATGTGCAGCCACCCAGTGGTTGGGATATTATCTGCAGCCTATGCAAGTTTTTTTTAGCATGTCATAATATAGTTCAATTGTTTTCATGAGAATTTAGAAGTCCTTTCTTATCCAATAAGAGTTGAGGTAAGAGTGGACAGATCTATGTTCCTCTGCAGGGACCACAGGGAATTAGGTACTGTAAAAAAAATGGGGTTTTCCAATACTTCAGGATAGGTCATGAATATCCAGTTGATAGGAGCTGATTTTCAGTATCCCGACATTCCCATTACGCAGTGTATAAAACCTCCTGATTACGGCTCCATCCACTGTATAGTTTCAGGTACCGATGGCATGTTACTGAGCAGCTGATTGGTGTGGGGTGTCGGACCCCCACTGATCTGATATTGATGATATTGATGACCTATTCTGAGGATAGACCACCATTATCTCAGTACAGATGGGCAGGGTGCTCCAGATTGAAAGATGTTTTTTGTAGCTGTTCTCCACACAGTAGAGAGCAGTGGCCGGGTTTAGAGAGGCCTCAATGCTACGATAGATCCCCTGGACACCTCCAAGGTGTCACCATGTATTTCTGCTCTCCGGAAGGGATGGTTAGACATGGGGCACCCTAATGAGAAATAAGTCCAGAAAGTGAGGGAAGCCAGTGTGCTTCTTTACTGGAGGAGCTCAAGTGCAAAACAGTTCAGGCACTCAACTTCTCAAGTCTCCTCCAAGGCAGAAGAAGGTTTCTAGCTGAGGAAAGGCCTAAGCTAGCTGTCTCTCTCTCTCTCTCAGAAGGCTAGTACCCTGGCCAAAGAGCTGGTGATCCAGGGTCTGTGGCTCAGTTGTCTGGCGGGAGCCTTGGTTAACAGGCCAATAAACCAGTGTCTGTGGCTCAGCATCCCCATCTCAGCATCTTCTTCTGGTCACTCATACAGTCTGGCAGAATCTCTCCCACTACTCAATGGTCCCTATCTGCAGACTGGCAGAGTCTCTCATACTACTACTCACTGGTCCTTATTGATAGACAACTAGGAGCTCTGACTAATCTCCTTATATACAGTTTTCATCTGAAATAGAACATTCTAGTAGGAGTATTGGAGTGGAGAATCACAGCCAAAATAGAAACATTGTTACAATTTTAGTCTGTCATAGACTTGTGTGGAGTTTCAATGCAAGCGGGAGAAGCAGCTTTTCAAGACATAAACAAGAGAGCTAAACCAGACAGTGAAAATATCAGTGTGCCTGTTTTTTCCCCAGTAGCATGTCTGCTTATTGGTCAGTATTAATTGGCTGTGCATTAACCCTTTCCACAGTAAAGCATGGCTATAGTGTAATAACAGTGCAAATAAACAGGATATATATACAGTTTTCCATAGTCTAAAGTTCCCTTGCTCCAGGGTACTACAAGAGGAGGGTCTTGAAAATAACTCCCTTGGTTTTCTGCCCCTTTAAATGAATATCTGAGACTTAAAACAATTAAATGTAACTAGTCCCCGCATCCTATGGTTTGATCTTGATATTATAATGGAGAGCAATGGAAAGTGAAATAAAGGCTGAGCTTTTACATTCATCTCTTTTCCTTATACATTAGCATTTTACATTCTGACTGTAGTTGCCTTTTAATTGAAGTCAGTAATGACAAGGCCTCACTTGTCTGCGTACATCCAACCTGCGTGACAACAGGACCAATGCCATGAAATCTGGCTGTGCTCCAAACCTTTACACCTCAGAGGCGTGCTAATATTTATCTAATTACACTTCAAGGTCTGAGTTGCTGAACAGTATTTTAAAATCAATGGCAGTCCAGATTCTGGTCAAAAGTGAGCAAATACCAACGCCGTGTCAGCATTACCGTGAATAAATAGACTTTAATAACTACAAGGGTTCAGGTTTTACTCCATCCACGCAGAGCTTTACGGTTAAAGGGAGTGTTGTTCTCTTTAGAGGACCAGACATGTTTCTGCAGCACATGAGTAGCCCTTTGATATCAAAAGAATTTGTATAATGCTTTTCGGCCCCTGTGGTGGCACTGTAAGGCAAGTGAACACTTGCTGCAAGGTTCTCCTACTTATAAGAGCACAAGCATGATACTCTGATCTGCTGATTATTTGGAGAGGGAGGCTTTTAAACATAACAAGTTATCCAAAATGTTATTCCAAGAGGTCTTCAAAGATGGCAATTACTGACATGCGTCAATTTCTAACATTAATCTGTTTTCCCTTAGTCCTAATAGCAGCACAGTAATGAGGTATTTTTGCCCCTGTATACTGGTAGGACAGATGTAATTTTAATTAAACTAAGTAAAAAAAAAAAAAAAACACCCCCATTAAAGGCTGTGGACACCTTTAGAAGCAATATTTTTTTAATTATTGCATTGTACTCTAAAAATATTCAGCCAATTTCTTTGTACAGCCTTGAGAAGCTGAGCTTGCTACTAGTAGAATTAATAAATAAGGGAAGAGGTAAAGCGATTCAGTAGAATTGCAGGGTAAGTAGATGGGGTCTGCTATATAAATAAATGTAGCTATATAACATTGGCTTCTGCGCGCCGCTGTTCCCCTGCTTACTGCCGCAGTCCCGGGCGCCGTGTTCAGCGGTGATCTGCAGCCGGTGCGTCCCATTCACCGCTGCAGTCCTGGGCTCTGTCTGTGTGGGTGCTGAAGTTCTGGGATCCGCTCCACAGTTTGCTCTTAGCCCTGGCCACAGCATGCTTGCTGTTTGTTTCCTGCAGCACTTCCTTAAGGGCCAGCGCACATCACTTCCTGGGCTTTATTGTTAGGTCATGTGACCTCGCTGACCTATCCTAGCCCTCCTGCGCATATATAAGCGGCTTATACCTCTTCCCAGATGCCTCAGTGTCAAGATCCTAGTGTCCTGCTAAGGTTCCTGGTTTCTGCAAGTGTTCCTGTGTTCCTGACTCGTATCTGTATTCATGGACTCTGCTACCTGTTAGATCCCTATCTGCTTGCCTTGACTCTCCTGTTGCCGACCCGGATTGCCTGACCTGTACCTGTTCCGCCTTCCCTGACCTTTTGCCTGTCTGACTATGGCTCTGCCTCATCCTTCAGTCCTGCACCTCTTTTACCTTTCTCAGGTACCTCCTGGTCCACCTGGACCAGCTTCCTCGTGTGCCTATCCTGGTGTTCCCCTCGGGAAAGTCTATCCGCACCATCAGGGTTACTGTGAAGATCCAGGGGTTCACTTAGACAACGCCCTTAGAGGAGGTAGGACACGTGGCACAGTGGGTTCACACCTGCTGGTTTGTGACAAGCTGTGGCCGATGGGTGCGTTCCACCATGTAACGCTATAGCAGACAATGTCCGCCGGTGGAAGGAGGAGACAGAGGAGGAGGTCTCATTGATGCATCGATGGAGGAAGTTCTCCACAGGTGTGCTACAGCCAGGGACGCGTCATACATTAAAAATAAGTATAAGTTAATGTTGATATAAAATTGGGATACAATTATATATATATATATATATATATGATATAATGTAAGAGATATAGAAATATATAAATAAATCAATTAACTATTCATCCATATATAACAATAAATTAAATTAAATAAATAAGCAAGTGACAAATATATGTCATACATACAATAACATAAAATAATACTGCAATAAAAGGTTTCCAAATAAAAGACCATACCTATTACATATAGTCAATTACGCATGGGAAGTTCAGTAATTACTATATTCAAGTGCTTCATTAAGCCCGAAAGGAGCTAGAGTGTTAAAGTGGAATATCCAAAACATCTCTTTCCTGCATAATTTGCGAGTATTAATAGGGAATCCAGTCAATTGGTGTTAGTGACGACAAGCTCGGGTCACTCTCATGTTTAATAGAAAAGTGCTTAGATACACTATGTTTCAAATATTTTCGATTAATATTAGAGCGATGTTGGTTCAGTCTCTCCCTAAGTGTCTGGGTTGTGCGGCCAATATACTGGAGGCCACATGGGCATTGTAGCATATATATCACATAACTGGAACCACAATTTATAGAGTGTTGAAGCCTAATTTTTTCACCAGTATTTGTAATCAGTACTATATCTATTCCATGTGAAATTGTGTTACAAAATTTACAGCATTTGGAGCCGCACTTGTGTGAACCTCTTGTATCGTGATGGTTGGGTCCACAAGTATGTATGATAAGTACGAATGTACGTACAGTATGTTCGCACATTAGCTTCAGCCATTTTTTCTCCACACACCCACATACACCTCTCCTCTTCTCATGTATAGTGTTAGGCACCTATGGCTCCCTCAAGACTGGGTGCTGGTAGAAATGATATATGTACATACCCTATAGCTACAACACTGAGTAGAAATCAGCCAAGCTATGAGAAATGAGAATGCGAGAGGCGGCACTTAGGTGCCTGATACAGGACCCGTCATGCAAATTTGGCAAGTCGTGTTATTTTCTTGTGCTTTCTCGTGACATGTTTGACTGCCCCATGCTGTACTTATTTTTTGAAATATTCCGGTAATAAAATAGGACATTATGTCAATCATTGCTTTTCTACTCTGATGAAATGATGAAAACTGGAACCAGAACTCTCAATGGGAAAAACAATCACAATGAGATCAAAAGATTTGAACATTTCAGATTGATAATACTGACTATAAGGAAACGGTATACAGGGGGCCCTAAAATCTCACGTTCCACCGCCCCACCCCTTCCTGTTGCATCTGAAAACACAAACCAAACTGTGTAGAAATGCTCTGTTTTTGCAAATCTGTATCTTTCTGACTGGTGTAGAGAACAGACTAATGTACAGCTGGAGCCAATACTAAGCTTACAGTGGTTTTCCAATACTTACATATCGACGGCCCTTCCTCAGGATTGATAACCAATATCAGAATGGCAGAGGGTCGAAACCCAAACACCCAGTGGACCATAGTTGGCAAGAATCCCAAATTTTCAGGAACTGCCCTCAATTTTCATAGACAGGGTTGTACTGGATCAAAAATTATCAGGGCTTGTGTAAGCTCCACCCACAAGTGGGCAGTTCTAGGTGGTTTGGGGAGCGGGGGGTTCTTACTTGCCCCGAAGTTGCCAATTGCAATGGCAGTGACTATGGTAGATAGAGCCTGATGCAAAAGGCTCAATCCAGTGACTGTGACTAGTACTGTAGTTCAGCTGCCCTTCAAGTGAACGGTAGTTGAGCTGCAGTACACCGGCACCAGAAACTACACAGTGGACAGAACCTTCCATATCTAGTACATCTCTCGGCTGCGGCAGATGCCTAAAATAGCTGATTAGTGGGGTACAGGGTGTTAGACCCCTACAATCTGATATTGATTACTTATACTGAGGATCAGCCATCAATATCTAAGACCAGAAAAACCCTTTAATATTTGTCCCCTTATGTGTTAGACATTCAGCAGTATATAAAATATTGTATTACATATTGTATATATTATATATATTGTATTAAATATTTCATTTGCATATATTGTATAAATTCAATTGTATATTTTATATATTGTATGTATTGTATTATACAGTATATTGTACATATTGTATGTATTGTATACATTGTATTATGCAGTATATTGTATGTACTGTATATATTTTATTATACAATATATTATATATATTGTATTGTACAATATATTGTATGTATTGTATACGGTATATTGTATCATGTATTGTATACATTGTATTATACAGTATATTGTACTTAATATGTATATGTGTGTGTATATATATCATATTAAATATAAAGTAATGAATTTGATGCTTCATGTTTTCCACTCATTAACCAGATCCCTTTAATTGTGTAAATGAAATCTTATCTTTCTGTTTATTGCATGCGTCTGCTCCAACCATGTAATTCATGAAACGGAAAAGTATCTCAGCATCTGAAAGGTTTCCATTATGAAATTACTGCAAATGCTGATTACATTAATTAACTAATTTCCCCATTAATGAGGCATAATATGCAAATTAGCTGTGGTCGTTTGCCCCCGTTGCCGTGATTCAGTCTCCATGGCAGGGATGTTTTGTATGCTCCGGCGGCGCAGAATTCCATGTGAAATCACGGAGGAAGATTACGGGGAAATTGATGAAACCGTTGAAAAGGGAAAACAGCATATCTTTGTTGCCCTTAGCAACCAATCACAGTGCAGCTTTCATTTTTCCAGAGCAGTTTAAGATATGAAAGCTGAGCTCTGACTGGTTGCTAAGGGCAAGAAAGATCATAAATTTTCTCGCAATCTTCCTCCATGATTTTACATGGAATTCTGCGCCGCCGGAGCATAAAAAACATCTCTGCCATGGAAACTGAATCACAGCAATGGGGGCAAACAACCACAGCTAAAAAATACATTATGGGCGAGAGCCTGCTGCAGAGCTGACCATCTAAAAAATTAGGGGTGAGGGTATGCTGCTGAACTGACCATCTAAAACATTATGGGCGAGGGCCTGCTAAAGAGCTGACCATCTAAAAAATTAGGGGTGATGGTCTGCTGCTGAGCTGACCCTCTAAAACATTAGGTGTGAAGGCCTGCTGCCGAGCTGGCCATCTAAAACATTAGGGGTGAGGACCTGCTGCTGAGCTGACCCTCTAAAACATTAGGTGTGAAGGCCTGCTGCCGGGTTAACCATCTAAAACATTTGGGGTGATGTCCTGCTGCTGAGCTGCCCTCTAAAACATTAGGGGCGAGGGCCTGCTGCCGGGTTAACCATCTAAAACATTTGGGGTGATGTTCTGCTGCTGAGCTGACCCTCTAAAACATTAGGGGCGAGGGCCTGCTGCAGAGCTGACCATCTAAAAAATTAGGGGTGAGGGTCTGCTGCTGAGCTGACCCTCTAAAACATTAGGAGCGAGTGCCTGCTGCTGATCTGACCATCTAAAACATTATGGTTGAGGGCCTGCTGGTGACCCTCTAAAATATTATGAACAAGGACCTGCTGGTGACCCTCAAAAACATTATGGGTGAGGGTCTGCTGGTGACCCTCAAAAACATTATGGTTGAGGGCCTGCTGGTGACCCTCTAAAACATTATGGGCAAGGGCCTGCTGTTGACCCTCTAAAACATTAAGAACAAGGGCCTGCTGCTGACCCTCAAAAACATTATGGGTGAGGGCCTGCTGGTGACCCTCTAAAACATTATGGGTGAGGGACCACTGCTGAGCTGTCTCTCTAAAACATTACGAGTGAGGGCAGCCTGATAAGCATGTTGATATGATGGAGGATGGAGGACAAGAAAAGGGAGATTGAACCATATACCCTTTTTAGTGGTGGAAGGGGTGCATGGGAATACAGTGTATTTAATACACCATAAAAGCCACATTTAAAGTGTTTTTGTGTTCAGCTGCTTTCCTCTGGTGGAGTAGAGAAGTCAGGGGCAATCCAGGCCTTGTTCATTTTTATAAGAGTCAACCGGTCAGCATTTTCAGTTGACAGGCTTATGCGCTTATCAGTTATTATGCCCCCAGCAGAACTAAATACCCGCTCTGACAAAAGGTGCAAAAGGTGCAGGCCAGCACCTCCAAGACGTAGAGCGCCAAATCATGCCACGTGTCCAGCTTGGACACCCAATAGTTGTAAGGCACAGAGGGATCACTGAGGACGCTGACACGGTCTGCTATATACTCCTTCACCATCTTCCAAAACTTTTCCCTCCTTGTGACACTAGGCTGCGCATCAGGTTGAGGGTGCTGGCGGGGTGTCATAAAACTGTCCCAGGCCTTGAAGAGTGTTGTCCTGCTATGTTGGAACAGCTGTGTTTTCCTCTCGTCTCCTCTGCTCGGTTGGCCAAGGAACTACGTACTCTGCAGCCAGCGTTGTCAGTTGGAAATTTTTGGAGCAATTTTTCCACAAGGACCTTCTGGTATTGCACCATTTTGATCGTCCTCTCTACCACAGGAATGAGAGATGAGCAGTTCCCTTTGTAGCGGGGGTCGAGAAGGGTGAACAACCAGTAATCGGCCAAAATGCGTACAACACGAGGGTCATGGAAAAGGCAGCCTAACATAAAGTCAGCCATATTTGCCAAAGTCCGACTGACAAGATTTCGCTGTCCTCATCAGGAAGATGACTCTCAATCTCCTCATCCTCTTCCTCCTCTGCTACCCATCAACGCTGAACATATGGAATAAAACTTCCATGGGTACTACGCTCTGTAGTGGAGGCAACCGTCTCCTGCTCCTCCTCATCATCATCATCCAATTCACGCTGAAAAGCCAAACTGAGGGTGGTTGGGCTAACACCCTGTGTACTGTATTTCCCCATTTCCACCTCTTCCCCATGCAAAGTGTCCGCCTTCATTGCGAGCAGCGAGCGTTTGAGTAGACACAGAGGTGGGATGGTTACACTGATAATAGCGGCATCGCCACTCGCCATCTGTGTTGATTCCTCAAAGTTCCGTAAAACCTCACAGAGGTCAGACATCAATGCCCACTTGTCGCTTGTGAAGAGCGGAAGCTGAATGGAAAGGCGACAACCATGTTGCAGCTGGTATTCCACTACTGCCCTCTGCTGCTCACCAACCCTGGCCAACATGTGGAATGTCGAGTTCCAGCGCGTGCTCACGTCACACAATAGTCAGTGAGCTGGCAGCGTTGCCAGACCGGCAGAAGCTGTCGATGACTTGTGGAAATGGGCACACACGAGGCGCACCTTTACCACTAGCTCAGGCAAATTGGGGTAGGTTTTGAGAAACCGGTGAACCACTAAGTTGAACACGTGCACTAGGCATGGTATGTGTGTGAGAGTGCTGAGCTCCAAAGCTGCCACCAAGTTACGGTGATTATCAGACACAGCCATGCCTGGTTGTAGGTTGAGTGGCGAGAGCCACAGCTAAGTCTGGTCCCTTATCCCCTGCCACAGCTCTGCGGCAGTGTACTATTTGTCACCTAAGCAGATCAGTTTAAGCACGGTCTGTTGCAGTTTTTCCACTGCGTTGCTACACTGCTTCCAGCAACTGACTGATTGCTGACTGGTGCTGCAAGATGATAATTCAGAGGTGGAAGTGGAGGAGGAGGCGGAGGAGGAGAAGAGGGGGTTGCAGCCACTAACGTAGGTGGTGGCGGAAACCCGGATGGAAGTAGGTCCCGTCGGTAGCATCTGTTCCATCTCAGGGTACGACTCGCTCCCAACCTCCACAACGTTCACCCAGTGTGCTGTTAGGGAAATGTAGCGCCCCTGGCCAAAAGCACTTGTTCATGTGTCGTTAAGTGGACCTTCCCAATAACTGCGTTGGTCAGGGCATGGGTGATGTTTTGGGACACATGCTGGTGTAAGGCTGGGACTGCATATTGTGAAAAATATTGGCGGCCGGGGACAGAGTAACACGGGACGGCCGCTGCCTTCAGGCTGCGGAAAGCCTCAGTGTCCATAAGCCTAAATGGCAACATTTCCAGGGCCAGCAATTTTGAAAGGTGCGCATTTAGTGCTATGGCCTGTGGGTAGGTGGCTGGATATTTGCGCTTTTGTTCAAAGGCCCCTGCTCATTTTGGTAGGGCACTTGTTGCAAATGACAATTCTTTTATCATCAGCACATTCCTCAAAAAAGCGCCAGACTGCGGAACACCTACCCCTTGGCAAAGGAGATTTCCGCAAGGGGGTGCTCCGGGGAACAGTTGCGGGCCTGTTTGGTGTGGCCCGCAGTCTATCTTTTGCCACCCTACTGCCTCTTCCAGCCTGTGGCGGTGCTGTGGATATCTCCCCCTCTGTATTGCTGTCCTCCCTCGGCTTGCCACCTTCCCAGGTTGGGTCAGTGACTTCATCTCCACCACCTCCTCTTCCACTTCCTTACTCTGGTCATCCTCATGAGTTGTTGACCTAACAATAACCTCAGTTATTGACAACTGTGTCTCATCCTCATCATGAACCTCTTGAGACACTAATTGCAGTTGACTTATTGGCAACTATGGCTCATCATGGTTATCCACCTCATGAAACACTAATTGCCATTCCCCACGTCATCTTCTTCTGACTGTGGATGCTTAAGAGTTTGGGAATCAGGGCACTAGATCTCCTCATGTCCCTCTTCAAGCGGGCTTGTCGAGATGCCCAAATTAAGGAATAGCGATGAAAAGAGCTCCTCGGAATATCCAAGTATGGTATCACTTGATTGCCAAGACTTTCCATGGTGGGTGGAAGGAGTAGCAGGGTGAGGATTCTGTTAACCAGACTCTTGGCTACTGAGACTGGACTTTGTGGAAGACAGGGTGGTGCTTAACAGACTGGAAGCATTATCTGCTGCAATCCAACCGACCACCTGGTCTGACTTCGAGAGTGGTGTCCTGCAAACTGGGAACTGAAGCTAGGTATTATGGATGAGTGTGTTTCTTGTGCTCTGGCAGCAGACACAGTTTTACCACGCCCAGGGCCATGGCCTCTGCATGCACCATCAGCAGCACGCCCACTTCCCCGTCCCTTATTGCTCGCCTTGCGCATATTAAATCGTATATATGCTTGCAAGTATGTCACACGTACAGTAGCGCAGGTTTTGTAAGTGTATGCACAAATAAAGTACACAGAATGTCACAGATATTTTTAGGATACGCACACGTTAAACAGGAGATGTAGCACAGATAATGTCGCTGTCCGACCAGCCAATCACTGTTATGCCAGTAACCAACATGGCTACAGCATTAAAGTTAGTGGCAGTACTTACCCGCATGTTTATTGGCTGCCAACAGCCAACAAACGTGCGGGGAGAAGAGTCGAGCAATGCGCTCGAACACATGCAGTGTTCGGCCGAGCATGCTTGCCCAACACTAGTGAGGAAATTCTGCTTGGCGGTGAGTCAAATATTTCCTGAACTTCGGTTTGAATTCAGCTTCGGATTCTTCAATTCACTCATCACTAGTTGTTGGCAAGAGGATATGATGTGCATCTCAAGTCCTAATAACTCTCCCCTTTTTTGCATATATTTCCAGCAATTACAGTAAAAATGGCAGGATAAATGTTTAGGTTTGAGTAATGTTCTTGGATTTATTCACAGCACTGGTAGAGCTGGTTGCACATACATTGAACTTCTACTGACTGAATATCTTCATTTTTGGAAGAGAGAGCACAGTCGATTGCTGAACGTCTGGGTTGTTTGTGATGCATCATTAAATATTCTGAATGTCATGGCAGTGTTCCCGGGTTCACCACACAAATCACACGTCGTAAGAGGATCTGCATTCTGAAAACTACTGTGAAATCAGCAATTGATAATGCTGTGTGCTCCAAATTTAACTTTGCTTTGTACTTTATCCATACATTATGCTGACTTGTATGTATACTCCACCTGTATGGTACGCAGATCCACCATAGAAAAAGCAAAAGTGCACCTGTCACAGTGTGGTCCACTGTGATAGTTGTGGTCGTGCAGGCTGGCTGCATGCTCTCTCGCATACTGGCTGCAGACTGACACCTGTGTATGCTGATTGCTTGGGGCTGCGTGCTGGCTGTGGTGTTTGTGTGTGAACTGTTGCCTGTGTTTGTCTCCCCTTGTCCTTATCTCTGTGGCTCCTGTCACCGGTGCTGTGCAGGCTGGCTGCATGCGCTTTGTGTACTGGCTGTGGGTGTTCCCATGCATGCTGGTTCTGCGATGCGTGCTGGCTGCGGCCTTGTGTGTGAACAGGATCTGAGTATGGATGCATTTGTGTTTGTATCACTGTGCGGTTCAGTCACTCCTTGTTGTGTAGGCTGGCTGCCTATAACCTCGTACTGGCTACAGTTTCCTGTTTATGCTGGTTGTCGTTTGGAACGTACTGGCTGCAGCATTATGTGACTGGTGTGAACTGACACTTGTGATTGTGTGTTCTGTGCTTCTGGTACTCCTGGTTCTGGTGGGGTTTACATTCCCTGGTCTGTTCCTGGGTGTGGCTTATCAGGTGCCCTCATTATGCAGCTATTTCTACTTGTGAGCTGTGGGGCTTGTGGTCAGTCTGTCTTGTGCTTTGCTGGGTGTAGCCCCTTGCTACTGAGCTAGGGTGGCCAGAAGCCCAGTTTTAGGCCAGACAGTACGGTTTTCAGGCTCCCTGTCCTGCGTCCGGCGCATTAACTGGACGAACATAGGGATGTCCTCCCTTTCAGTAGCTCACGCTCAGACAGCAGCATTGCGCTGTGTGAGCTGCAGCAACTGACTGAGGCTTCTCTCACCTCCAGTCAGTCACTAGAGCTGCAGACGTGGCTGACTGAGGGGGAGAGAAGCGCCCTGGCTGCCCCCAGCTCACCTTCCATGCGAAAAGTTCTTCCCTCTTCGCCTGGCCGGCGATGGGGGTGTGGCTTCACGGATGCAGGGGCCTGGCTTCAGAACCTGATAGGTCCATGACTTGGCACACCATTAGTCAGAAACACTAGTACACAGTAATAAAGCAGCTGAGCAATCAGCCCACTACTACTCTCCCCCAGCACACGCCCGCAGTGGAGAGAAACAGAGCATTGCATCTTGTTACTAAGGAAACGGTCATGTCTCTGGGGGGCATCACTCAGCGGTGCTTCTCTCCCGGTGAGGCTGAAGATCAGGCCGCTGGAGCCCAGACAAGTGTATTACAAAAATGCAATAATAAAAAATAGCCCCCAAAGTTGTATATAACCTTTAAAAATGTGAAAAATAAGACACGATCACTAGAATTTATGAGCCAAAACACGGGCATAACTTTGAAGAAGGTAGAAGTTCAACCTGGGTCCTGTTGCCAATTGCATATACTTTGCAACTTTTTAAAGTTGGCCTTTGGGAGATAGTAGAGTTGTGCACACAAAACTGAATGGAATAGGACATGTCATGTGGTCCTTATACTGTCCCAAGTTTAAAAGCCCCACTTCCTTTTCTACACAACTAACCATTTTGTATGACACCCTGCCTCCTTTGTGTGCCCTACCACTCCCTCAATGCACTTCTGGCATCGCGTCTGCATCTAATGACGCAGAATCCCACCATCACATGTGGGAGAAAGCAACCCTCCATGCTGGGCCCACAAGGTTTACCAACTCCTCTCGGAGTCAGGGAGGTCTCCCTGATTTGTGGGCATCAGTCTAGTGTGTATAGAGAATTAGGACACAGTATATACCTTGTACATGAGACACCTAAACAGTAAACACAGATGTCTGGTAAGAGAAGACCGGCTTTTGGAAAAATATTTCACAATATTCTGTCACAAGATGCTATCTGTGTTGTCATATGTCCACCCAATGGTTGTGCTGGGCTTTGCAGCCTGTCTAGGATTTTGCTAGCATGCCATTATAATGTCAGATAGGTGCAGGTCCCACCTCTGCGACCCACTCCTATCTTCTGAATGTGCCCCCTGCAGTGAAGAAGAATGCACTGTGAAAGCATGGCCCTCCTTTATTCACTGCAGTGGGAATTCAAAAAATAGCCAAGTGAAGCCTCAATTATGTAGAGGAGTCTCATAGCATTGAATGTGGTGGTGGCCGTTCATGAGCAGTGCGCTCTCAACTTACCACAATGGGACTTCCGAAAACAGCCAAGTACACTTTGTTGGCTATTTTCAGAACTCCCACAGTAATGAATTGAGAGCATGCAGCGCATTCGCAGTGTCATCTCTTTCCTTTCGGAGGCCAAGTTCTGGAGGTAGAAGTGGCTCCCATTGTTGTAATATCCTATAACTATTTAACCACATTTGGGTCAAGGTTGGACACCTCTGTAATGTATTTGTCAAGTTATGGCACTTTCTAGTCATTCGACTGCCTTTCTCAATTAGAATGGCATGTACAAGAAATCTCCGGCATTAAATATTGGTCATTTATGCTTCAATCATGGAGGTAAGATGTTAATTGCATTTGCATGACCAGAGCTATTAGGTGTAATTAAACTGCCTTGGGAAAGGTGTTAGAACGGCATTGTAAGCTTGTCATGAAAATGCATTCAACATCTTACCCTCAGGACCTCCAAATTCAATCAACATCTTGCCACCAGTATTTAGTGCTGGAGATTTTCGTACAAGCCATTCTAATGGATGACTAGTCAAACACTTATATATACAAGTCCAATGACTGAATTATTTCTACTGAGTACCATGATCTGGAAGAATAAGAACCTTCACACACATGTTACATGGTAGGTACCTATGAAAGACAATAAACAACCCATCAAATTCCCAGATGGGTCCTCCAGAGTGAAAGGTGCTCTTGGAAGCCACTCTGCCTAATAGATGAGGGTTCTGAATAGTGGATGACATTCTGTCATCTCCAAATTCTCTAGCAGGGCTCTTTAAGATGATATGAAAATAGTAATAATTGGTATGGTGCTGTCATATTGGAGATGTCCTCGAACCATCTGTAGATTCTGAACTCTTAGATACACGTTCACAGTGACAAAGGATCTTTGAAAATGGCATTCAAATAGTAGTAACCCAGCAAGCGAGCGCGCTATGAAATTCTGGGTAGTCTATAATGCTATCATTCTTCTGATGCTCACAAGGACAAATGCAGTATGCAGAACAACACAACGATCCATCTTTTTCTTTTCATACTTTCTCAAGATTTCTCTACGGTATCCAACAAATGATTAAACCAAGAAGAAGACTTCCATTAAGATTCCGCATGAAAAATATAAAATATATATATATATATATATATATATATATATATATATATGCCTTTCCGAGTGATAAATTAATTACTGCGTTGGACAAATAAGTACCGCTCAACCCAAGGGTTTAGCCTTCGTCCAAGCTGAGAGCTCTTTTGTACGCTTGATGATGAACAGAGAAGCGAGTTTAATATTTTATCTTCCTTCCGCCTGAGCCCGCTTGCCTTTGTCTCTCAGCAGGAGCTTGGCTACTATCACACAATACTGTCTGCGAGGGGGTCATAAACAGGCAGAATTATCCAATGGTTACCAAAGTCATGCTGCGGATTATTGCTATTAAAACAATAAGCAGAACTACAATTCTGCAGTTACAAAGGCATGTAAAAACATCAGCATCACGCTGAGGCCCGGGGGCAGTTTTTTAAGACTTTCTGAAACTTAAAGAAGCAAAAAAAACAAAAAAAACATTTTTTAAATCAAAAAGTGCAGTTTGTAAAGACAGTTTTGAATTTTTAGTAGTGGCTGGAAGACGGATGAAAGTGGCGTTTTTTTATATTTCTCGTCCAGTACAGTTAAAGCGCGGGGGCACAAAGTGGAAGCAGAGCTGACGAGAAGAGAAGGATGACATTTACATCACCAAGTTGGACTTCATATTTATCTCTGTCTTTTTTTATAGTCCTCTATTGGATTGACAACATAGATATTCCTCTGACCTAAAGCCAGAATTTAAAGTTTTTATTTTATTTTTTGGAGTGTGGGCAGACCTGCAAAGTGACGCATACTTAACCTGCTCCCTGCCACCGCTGCCTCGCTCAGTTGCCCATTTTTAACATCAACTTTGACACTGTTGCAGACAATGAATGGCCGTAGCGGTGACCCGCTCCTCTTGCATCGCGTGACCAATTGACATGATAGCAGGTCACCCCTGAGGCGAGTCAATGGCTAAAACAGTATCAGAGTGGATGTTTACAATGGCGGACCTCAGCGAGGCAGTAGCAGAGGAGCGAAGGAGCCGGGACACAGCTGCGGGGAGCAGGTATGCTTCTCTTTGCAGGGAGTGTCTGCCCAAAGACACCTAAAGCATGAACAACCCCTTTAAGACTGATAATCATATATAGTTCATTCATAGCTTGCAATCCTCGCAAACTTTGAGAAAGTACAAATGTGTGCCTATATGTATATAGAAATAATATTGGCATGGTTCGCACATAATACCACCGCACCATACTCAAGCAATAATGTCAAATAAAGCTCACGTAATACTTTTCATATGCAAATCAAATAAAGCCGTGATGCAGAGCTCAGATCATACTGCAATACAATAGCATGAAATAGTGCCACCATATAATGCTCAATACTAGTAATGAGCGAGCATGCTCGGCTGAGTACCTCATGTCCTTTGGCAGAATGCTCGAGTCTCCGCCTCGCACGTTTTGAGGGTTTTAAGTAGCCAATAAAGGTGCAGGTAAGTACTGCTCTCATTGTAATGCCAGTAGCCATGTTAGCCGCTGGCATTACAGTGATTGGCTGGTCGGAACGCGTCATCGGAGGTTATATAGCACCCGATGACACATGTTCGGCTCATGTAGTTAGGGAGAGCATCGGGTAGGAAGGGAAAGACAGAGCAGGGAGCGAATTTCAGCGATTTTAGTTAGAGAAAGCTTTTCAAAGACCCAAAAGTCCTTTTAAGGACTACTGTGTGTGTGTGTTTTAGATGAACAATATATTTAACAGCAGTGTCAGGGACATTCGTGCTAAGGAAGGGTCAGAGAGTGCAGGGAGAGAAGTTTGCTGTATTTAATACCAAAAGCTTTTCAAAGTCCCCACAATGCCTTTTAACCCCTTAAGGACACGGCCCTATTTCACCTTAAGGACCAGGCCATTTTTTCAAAATCTGACCATTGTCACTTTATGTGGTGATAACTTTAAAACGCTTTTTCTTATCCAGTCCATTCTGAGATTGTTTTTTCGTCACATATTGTACTTCATGACAGTGGTAAAATGAAGTCGAAAAATTTCATTTTTATTTTAAAAAAATACCAAATTTACCAAAAATTTTGAAAAATTTGCAATTTTCCAAGTTTCAATTACTCTACTTCTATAATACATAGTAATACTGCCAAAAAAAGTTATTGATTTACATTCCCCATATGTCTACTTCATGTATCGATCATTTTGGGAATGCTATTTCATTTTTTGGGGACGTTACAAGGCTTAGAAGTTTAGAAGCAAATCTTGACATTTTTCAGAAATTTTCAAAACCCACTTTTAGGGACCAGTTCAGGTCTGAAGTCACTTTGTGAGGCTTACATAATAGAAACCACCCAAAAATTACCCCATTCTAGAAACTACACCCCTCAAGGTATTCAAAACTGATTTTACAAACGTCATTAACCCTTTAGGTTTTCCACAAGAGTTAATGGCAAATAAAGATAAAATTTCAGAATTTCGATTTTTTGAAAATTTTTCCGTTTGAATCCATTTTTTCCAGTAACAAAGCAAGGGTTAACAGCCAAACAAAACTCAATTTTTATTGCCCCGATTCTGTAGTTTTCAGAAACACCCTATATGTGGTCGTAAACTGCTGTATGGCCAAACTGCAGGGCGCAGAAGGAAAGGAGCGCCATATGGTTTTTGGAAGGCAGATTTTGCTGGACTGGATTTTTGACACCATGTCCCATTTGAAGCCCCCGATGCACCCCTAGAGTAGAAACTCCATAAAAGTGACTCCATCTAAGAAACTACGCCCCTCAAGGTATTCAAAACCAGTTTTACAAACTTTTTAACCCTTTAGGTGTTCCACAAGAGTTATTGGCAAATGGAGATGAAATTTCCGAATTTCTATTTTTTGTTACCTTGTCTCAAAAAAAAGTGTAATATAGAGCAACCAAAAATCATGTTTACCCTAGAATAGTACCAACAAAACTGACACCTTATCCCGTAGTTTCCAAAATGGGGTCACTTTTTTGGAGTTTCTACTGTAGGGGTGCATCAGGGGGGCTTCAAATGGGACATAGTGTCAAAAAACAAGTCCAGCAATATCTGCCTTCCAAAAACCATATGGCGTTCCCTTCCTTCTGTGCCCTGCCGTTTGGCCATACAGTAGTTTACGACCACATATGGGGTGTTTTTGCAAACAAGAGAATCAGGGCAATAACTATTGAGTTTTGCTTGGCTGTTAACCCTTGCTTTCTTACTGCAAAAATTGATTAAAATGGAAAATTTGCAAAAAAATAGCTGTTTTGGGACTGTTTTTATTTTTTGTTATTTACATAGTTGAACTGACAGGTTAGATTGTGTGCTATTTCTATAGAGCAGGTTGTTACGGACGCGACAATACCAAATATGACTACTTTTTGGGGTTTTTTGTTTCAGTTTTACATAATAAAGCCTTTTTGAAAATAATTTTTTTAGTGTCTCCACATTCTGAAAGCCATAGTTTTATTTTATTTTTTGGGCGACTGTGTTATGTAGGGGCTCATTTTTTGCGGGATGAGATGGCGGTTTGATTGGCACCATCTTGGGGTGCATATGACATTTTGGTCGCTTGCTATGACACTTTTTGTGATGTAAGGTGACAAAAATGGCTCTTGACACCGTATTTTATTTTTTTTTTTGCTGTGTTCAGCTGAGGGGTTAGGTCATGTGTTATTTATATAGATCAGGTTGTGACGGACGCGGCGATACATAATATGTATACTTTTTATTTATTTATATAAGTTTTACACAATAATATAATTTTTTAAAACAAAAAAAAATCATGTTTTAGTGTCTCCATAGTTTGAGAGCCATATATATTTTTTTTTTTGGCCGATTGTCCTATGTAGGGGCTCATTTTTTGCGGGATGAGATGGCGGTTCGAATGGTACGATCTTGGGGTGCATATGACTTTTTGATCGCTTACTATTACACTTTTTGTGATGTAAGGTGACAGAAAAATGGCTTGTTTGACAACGTTTTTATTTTTTATGTTTACGGCGTTCATTTGAGGGGTTAGGTCATGTTATATTTTTATAGAGCAGGTCCTTACGGACGCGGCGATACATAATATGTATACCTTTTTTTTATTTATTTTGGTTTTACACAATAATATCCTTTTTGAATGAAAAAAAAACATGTTTTAGTATCTCCATAGTCTGAGAGCCATATATTTTTCAGTTTTTAGGCAATTGTCTCAGGTTGGGTATCATTTTTGCGGGAGGAGGTGACGGTTAGATTGGCACTATTTGGGGGGTCATATGACTTTTTGATCGCTTGCTATTACACTTTTTGTGATGTAAGGTGGCAAAAAAATGGCTTTTTGACAAAGTTTTTATTATTTTTTTTTACAGTGTTTACTTGAGGGGTTAGGTCATGTGATATTTTTATAGAGCAGATTCTTACGGATGTGTAGATACCAAATATGTCTACTTTTTTTTTTTTTTTTTTACATTTAACACTAAAAGCATTTTTGAAACAAAAAAATCATGTTTTAGTCTGAGAGGCATAGTTTTTTTATTTTTGGCCAATTGTTTTAGGTAGGGGCTCGTTTTTGCGGGATGAGATGGCGGTTTGATTGGTACTATTTTGGGAGGCAAACGCCTTTTGATCGCTTTGTATTACACTTTTAGTGATGTAATGTGCCAAAAATGGCTTATTTACACCATTTTTTTATTTTTTTTATGGCGTTCACCTGAGGAGTTCAGTCATGTGATATTTTTATAGAGCAGGTTTTTACGGATGCGGCGATACCTAATATGTGTAGTGTATTTTATTTTTTTAGTTTTTATTCAGTGTTATGTGTTTGTTTCATTTTTACTTTTTTTTCACTTTTTACATTTTTTTGACCCAGACCCACTTGGTTCTGAAAGATCCAGTGGATCTGGTGTCTGTATAATACAGTACAGTACACTATATAGTGCACTGTACTGTATTTTGTACTTTAGAAAGTCTGAATAGACCTTTAGCAGGTCTATTCAGACTTTCAGCACCATGGAGAGCAGGACGCTTCTGAAAGCGTCCTGTCTCCATGGCAACCATCACCCCCTGCCATAACTGGGCAGGGGGTGATGGATAGGAGGAGGGGAGCACCCTCCCTCTTCGATCCCATCCTGTTGGGGGCTGCAAAGGCACAGCAGCCCCCGATGGGAGAGGGAGGAGCGCTCCCTCCGGTTAACCCTTCCATACCGCGGTCCGTACGGACCGCGTGCACGGAAGAGGTTAAACGGCTGGCATCTGCAGCACAGATGCCAGCCGTTTCTATCAGAGTGTCAGCAATGTGCTGACACTCTGATAGAACCACTAGACACCAGGGATAGATTACAGGGAGGCGGGCAGGGGATCGCAATCGCGATCCCGCCCGCCGCACCGCCCGCCTCCCGCCCGCCTCGCGCCGCCCGCAACCACCCTCTGCACCCCCGCAGCCACAGTATGATTGGGGGCTGCAGGGGGTTAAAAACTATTTGGGGACATTAACTCTCTGATCCCCGCGGTCATAGACCGCGGGGATCAGAGATCGCATGAGCGCTGCAAACCGCAGGTCTGAATTGACCTGCGGTTTGCAGCGATCGCTCATATGGGGGGGTCACAGGACCCCCCTGGGCATTGTAACAAGGTACCTGCTGAATGATTTCAGCAGGTACCTTGTTCCGATCACTGCCAGCTGAGCAGCAGTGATCGGAACAACTCATGACGTACCGGTACGTCATGTGTCCTTAAGGACTCGGGAAACATGCCGTACCGGTACGTCATGTGTCCCAAAGGGGTTAATGACTACTGGGTTTGTTTCACAGCAGTAAGATATTTTTATTTTGTACCTATTAGTGACATATCGTGTACATCATCTGCAGACGGTGTCTTTAATAATCTGGCTCACATCTAGTGACCATAGTGTGTGGCTTTGTGTACAAAATACTGTATAACATCTGTAAATAGTGTCTGCAGTGCAAATTCCATTATTCTGGGTCTAATAGTGACCATATTCTGTGGATTTATGGGACATATACTGTCCATCATCCAAAAAGAGTGTCTGATGCGCAAATCTAAATAATCTGGGCCTAATCTAGTGTCCACAGCATGTGCCTCTCTGTGTCAAATACTGTACCACAGGTGAAACCAGTGTATTTTGGGAAAATTTTCATTTTTTATGCAACATCTACTGTCCACAGCGTGTGCGTCTCTGTCAAGTACTGTACCACAGGTGAAACCAGTGTATTTTGGGGAAATTTACATTATTTGTGCAACATTTAGTGTCCACAGCGTGTGCCTCTCTGTGTCAAATACTGTACCACAGGTGAAACCAGTGTATTTTGGGGAAATTTACATTATTTGTGCAACATTTTGTGTCCACAGCGTGTGCCTCTCTGTGTCAAATACTGTACCACAGGTGAAACCAGTGTATTTTGGGGAAATTTACATTTTTTGTGCAACATTTAGTGTCCAGAGCGTGTGCCTCTCTGTGTCAAATACTGTACCACAGGTGAAACCAGTGTATTTTGGGGAAATTTTCATTACTTGTGCAACATTTAGTGTCCACAGCCTGTGCCTCTCTGTGTCAAATACTGTACCACAGGTGAAACCAGTGTATTTTTGGGGAATTTTCATTATTTGTGCAACATCTACTGTCCACAGCATGAGCCTCTCTGTGTCAAATACTGTACCACAAGAGAAACCAGTGTATTTTGGGGATATTTACATTATTTGTGCAACATTTAGTGTCCACAGCGTGTGCCTCTCTGTCAAATACTGTACCACAGGTGAAACCAGTGTATTTTTGGTGAATTTTCATTATTTGTGCAACATCTACTGTCCACAGCGTGTGCCTCTCTGTCAAATACTGTACCACAGGTGAAACCAGTGTATTTGGGGGAAATTTACATTATTTGTGCAACATCTAGTGTGTTTGCATTTCATACATATCACTGACATATACTGTACTTTATCCGCAGACGGTGTATTCTACTCTGTGAAATTATCAGGGCTACATCTCCTGTGTAAAGTGTGCGCATCCCAAATACCTATTTTAATTTATTGGCGCATACACTTACAAATCCTACGCTACTGTACGTGTGACATACTTTTGAGCATATATAGCATTTAGTATTAAGAATGTGGCCAGTAAGGGACGTGCAAGTGGCCGTGATGCTGATGGTGCACGCAGAGGCCGTGGCCCTGGGCGCAATTAAACTGAGTAAAAGAATGTAGCTGAGGGCCTGCAGGTGCGCTAACCCTCTAAAACAGTGATGTCGATGGCGAACCTTTTAGAGACTGAGTGCCGAAACTTAAACCCAAAACCCACTTATTTATCGCAAAGTGCCCACATGGTCATTTACCCTGAATACTACAGTCCAATATAGTATATCTTCCATGTTCCTTATCATTTAGTTATAGCTGTAGAGGGCCAGTTCGTGCCATGTGTCCTGTTCGGACACCCAGTAGTTGTAAGGCACAGAGGGATCACTGAGGACACTGACACGGTCTGCTATGTACTCCACCATCTTCAACAATTTTTACAACCTTGTGACACTAGGCGCGCATCATAGTGAGGGTGCTGGCGGGGTGTCATGAAACTGTACCAGGCCTTGGAGAGTGTTGTCCTGCCTCTGTTGGAACTGGTGTCTGTTCTCCTCGTCGTCCCTCCTGGGTTGCCCAAGTAACTACGTACTCTGCCGCCAGTGTTGTCGGCTGTACATTTTTCCACAGTGACATTCTGTTCTATTATTATTACGGTTTGTGGTTGTATTACTGTTGGTATTATTAGTGTTGTTATGGTTTATAGTTATAAAATATGTTATGGTCCTTTTGTTATTTATGAGTTAATTAACAGACCAAGTCATTATGTTTTTAGTTATATTAATGTATAAGTTTGAGATGTTTGTTGTGCATGGGACATATATGCTTGATGATTGCCCTGTGTGTGAGCTTGCTGATCTCAAAAGCCACCACCAATTTACGGACATTATCAGACACAACTATGCCTGGTTGTAGGTTGATGTTTCTCACAGAAGCAAATCAGTTTCAGCACGGCCTGTTGCCGCTTCCCCACTGCCATGCTACACTGCTTCCAGCTACTGACTGATGGTTGACTGCTGCTGCAAGATGAGATTTCAGAGTTTGAAGTGTAAGCGGAGGTGGAGAAGGGGGGTGTGCAGCCACTAATGTAGGTGGTGGCGGAAATCCTGATGGAAGTAGTGCCCGAAATCCTTGGTGTCGGTAGCACCTGTGCCATCCCAGGGTACGACTTGCTACCGGCCTCCACAAGGTTAACCCAGTGTGCCGTCATGGAAATGTAGTGTCCCTGGCCAAGAGCACTTGTCCATGTGTCCATGGTTAAGTGGACCTTCCCAATAACTGGGTTTGTCAGGGCACGGGTGATGTTACGGGATGCAATTGGCATTGTAATGAGGAGATGGCACACCGAGAAAAATAGTGTCGGCTGGGGACTGAGTAACAAAGGATGTCCACCGCCATAAGGCTAAGGAAAGCCTCAGTGTCCACAGGCCTAAATGGCAACATTTCCATGGCCATAAATTTTGAAAGGTGCGCATTTAGTGCTATAGCCTGTGGGTGGGTGGCTGGGTATTTGCGCTTACGATCAAAGGCCTGGGGTAAGGACATCTGTATGCTGTGCTTGAGCACAGAAGTGGGTGTGCTAGCTGATGGTGCTTGCGAAGGCCCCGTTGCAGGGCGGAAGTCATCCAGGCCTGTGTCTAGGACAGAGGGTTTGAGTTTTTATTGTTATGGTTTGAGTTAGAGTTAATGAATAGGATGTAAAATATGTTATGGTTATTTGGTTATTTATGAGTTCTTATTTAGGTAAAGCACAAATTACAATTATTTTATCGTCCCCTGCTTTCCTCAAAAAAGCGCCAGACTGCGGAACACCTACCCCTTGGCAAGGAAGATTTCCGCAAGGGGGAACAGTTGCGGGCCTGTTTGGTGTAACCTGCCTTCTCCCTTCCAGCCTGTTGCGGTGCTGTGGATCCCTCCCCCTCTGTCCTGCTGTCCTCACTCGGCTTGCCACCTTTCCAGGTTGGGTCAGTGATGTCATCGTCCCCCATCTCCTCTTCCTCTTCCTCACTCTGGTCATCCTCCTGACTTGTGTTGACCTAACAAGACCCTCACTCATTGACAACTGTGTCTCATCTGCATCATCCACCAAGTGAAACACTAATTGCCATTCCCCTCATCATCTTTTTCTGAGTGTAGATGCTGATGAGTTTGGGGATCAGTGCATTAGATATCCTCATGTCCCTTAGCTCACCTGCAGGCCCTCACCTACAATTTTTTTGGGGGTCAGCTCACATGGTATATTCTTTTCTATGTTTTAGACTTGGAAGGAAACATAATTTGCTTTCCTTCGGTGGTGAATCATTAACGCATGTGTTTTTTATAGGATTCTGTTTTTTATATTGTGGCACAGGGGTAAATATTTCAAACTTTTTTTTTTTTTTTATGTCTGGCTTGACTCCATTTTCTCCTCTGAAGATGCCTTTTCAGGAGATATTGGACCCTTTCGCATTTCGGGCCTTGAGGAATTACAATTATCAGCAGACACTTGAAAGCATGTCTGTTTCCACGGGGGAAATGACCATTCAGGAATTCTCTTTTATCCTGGATTTGTCTTTTTAAGGATTGACCATGTTTCTTTCTATTGTGGAGAACATTACAGGTAATACAGTCAAATGTTGATATCCCTGGTTTAAAATTATTTTCAAAATTCTATCAATTTGTATTGTACCTGTTGCTGACCGCCATTCCCTGCGCTAACCCTGCTATGTGACATTATCTGGAACCAAAACGAAAAATTTGATTAGAAATTGGTCTTTTTTTTTCGTAGCCAGTGCTGACTGACATTCCCTGCGCTAACTCTGCTATGTGACGTTGTCTCAAACCAAAAAAAATAATTTGATTTCAATTTGTTCTGTTTTCCTTGCCTCTGCTGACCGCCATTTCCTGGCGCTAAGTCTGCTATGTAACGTTATCTATAACCCCCAAAAAATATTTAATTTGAAAATGGTCATTCTTTCTTGGTAGCCTGTGATGACCGGGTCATTTAACTTCTTAGGTGGTCAGATCAGCAGGCCCTCACTCCCAATGTTTTTGAGGGTCACCAGCAGGCCATCAATCATAATTTTTCAAGGGTGTGTATGATGCCCTCCATTATGTGTAATAAAGGGTGTATTGCAGTGACGTTTCCTTGTAATTTTTGACAGCCCTTTCACTTAGTGCATAGGCTTTATGAGTGTAGGGGTCCCACTACCTGAACAATTGTAGCACAATTGTAGCATTCACAATTGTAGCATGTGAATGAGGCCCTCCTTTATGTGATATACAGGCTGTATCTGAGTGATTCTTTCTTGTAAGTTTTGGCAGCACTTGCACTGTATATACAATTGAATATACAGGAAAGAATGTTTCCTAACAATTTTTCCTCTAAAAATGTTTATATTTTTTTTAGGGGGCGGGGTTTTGGGCATACTTTTAGCGGTCTGTAAAAGTGGCGTACAACTGGGACAACATTGTTCACCGGCAGCAACTTTGGAGTTCAAGATGCATCCAGACATGGTCCCCATGCTGTTCCTGATCCATTTTGGTGGTGTTTCTGTCACTTTCTGACCTTTCCCTATGAACCAGGCATGCTTCCCTCATCCGAACAGGGGCTACCTGGTTGTCTTTCATTGACTTCCATTATACTCCGGTGCTCGGCCGAGCGCACGAATATCGCGTTGTGTTCGGACCGAACACCCGAACATTTTGGTGCTCACCCATCATTACTCAATACTGCTATACATCTTTTTGATGCTATACATCTTTCAGTCTGACTACTCATTTAACGTATTAGGTTTAGGCCCCTGCACTTAGTCAAGTCAGGGACCGCCGCCAAGTTGTGGGCCGTCATTTAGGTTGGATTGTGGAAGTAGGGGGGGACAGTTGTGTGGGTGGAATATAGGGCTGCACTGTTCCCTACCTGGCATTACACTATCAACATAAGTCTTCCAAAAAATCCAGACCTCCCAACATTAAAGCCAATGTCAGCAGACACAGATTGTGTTCATGGGATATTAGCAAGACCAGTGATGACCTCACGCTTGATGATCTTGATGATCATAAGTCACAATATGTTACACGTTTCCTTCATCTAATATTAGAATCTGTTCAAAAATAAGAAGGGGGCAGATACTTTTTAACATCACATCCTTATACTTGTTGAGTTGACAACATGGGGAGTGCATTGTGTAATTATTTTTGTCTTTTCCCAGTGTTTTCCGCTGTTAGTTATGCCCGTTCACTTGGACTCCTATTGCCCCCTACCCTGCATTTATTTTTAGGGGGAATTAAGTGTATTCTGATGACATCGGTCCTGCCGAGAAGGATTTGGAAGTGCTTGTCGTTGTAGTGTTATGAATCTTTGCAGACACAGCGTGAGAAGATTCATTGTGTGTATCAATCTTCCCTGGACTCTCTGGCTGAAGTCTGTACTACATAATAATGTTTAAGTCAATTTCCCGGCACAGCCAGCCCCTCTCTACAAATATTTGCTCTAATTGGTAGGTAAAATAAAATTTCCTTGCTAAGTTGCTAATACCTCAAAATATGTATTTATGGTAAGAAATTAAAAATATAATAATGCAGTTAATAGTAAAAATCTATAATAATAGCAACAAAAAACGTAAATGCAAAATTATAATACAAGTAAAGGGATTTTTGATATTGATGTGGTCTATCCTCCGGATTGGTCAAATATCATATTGGCAGTGTCTGACTGACAACCCCCCCGCCCAAATCAGCCATTTGAAGAGTGAGCACTGTTCTTCTTCATAGTGCAGTGACGTCACGTTCATTGGTTACATGTCCTAGGACAGTGATGGCGAACCTATGGCACGGATGCCAGAGACGGCACTCAGAGCCCTATCTGTGGGCACCCGCACCCTGGAATACGTCCATGGTGTACCAATATTCCTTAGACTTTTCCTGCCATTCATCAGTGCAGGACGCACTATTAACAGCACAGGCAGTGCACTGAATGTAGGCAGGATATTATAGCTAAATGATAAAGTACATGGAAGATAGACTATATTGGACTGTGGTATTCAGATTAAATTGCCATATTGGCACTTTTCGATAAATAAGTGGGTTTTTGATTGCAGTTTGGACACTCGGTCTGTAAAAGGTTCACCATCACTGTCCTAGAAGCAGCTCAGTTTCATTCACGTGAATGGGGCTGAACTGCAATACCAAGCACAGCCGCTATCCAATGGATGGCGCTCTGTTTGGTAATCTGCAAGGAGGCCGCAGTGCTCAATGGAGCGCCATGACCTCTTCAAACAGCTGATTGGTGCCAGAAGTTGGACCCACGTCTATCAGATATTGATAGGTCATCATAAATGAAGACTAGGAAAATCTCTTTAATAACTATAAAAATAATAGCATAAAATATAAATAATTACAAAATAAAAAAAAATAACACAACTAATTCTAATATTCAAAACTATTAATAATAATACAAAAATACTAGGTCAATGGAAGTTGCCCTAGTGCTAGTTTAGCAGTGCAGTGCAAGATAATAGGGCAAAGTACTCAACAGTTCTTTCTGCTCTGTCTTCACGCCTCTATCTTGAGGTCCAACACTTTCCTCTCGTAAGAGGTAGCTTTTTTTTAAATTATTTAAAAAAATTTGCATACTTTCTTCCCATAGATCATTGCCTGAAACTAAATCTCCATAGACCTGCTGGGTGTTTTCAATGAGAACCAGAGTCATGTCATCCAGCCAACCAGTCTCCTGCTCTTTACAGACAAGAACCCTGAGCGGTTGTCCA
Source organism: Bufotes viridis (assembly GCA_033119425.1). Taxonomy (NCBI): domain Eukaryota; kingdom Metazoa; phylum Chordata; class Amphibia; order Anura; family Bufonidae; genus Bufotes; species Bufotes viridis. Next base: position 18,669,827 of record CM065595.1, read on the forward strand.
CAGATGGGTGTCTCTTCTTTTTGGAGGAGTCTCTGTTTTGGCCGGTAGGGGTAATTCTCCTTGTTTGGATGGAGAGATAATGTGCTGGTGCTGAACCCAAACCTATACTCAACAAGCAAAAATATTGGCATCCCTGTCACTTATGCTTTTCTGCTGAATCATTCCTGGACCATCAATCACTTTTCTGGGCATCCAAAACTTTATGGGTATTTTATACCAATGCTAGATTGCTAAAACTTTTCAGATCATCTGGTTCCACGCCAATGGATCTTCACTGTCTTATCATTATTTCTTTGCATCATCATTTTTTCTGCTGTTACTTGTCAATGATTATTAAAAGTTGAACAGATCGATTAAATGACTCTTTAGCCATAACTCGAGAAGAATGTGTTCTCTAAATGTCAAAATTGGAGTAGAAAATTTCAAGTCCAGCCATCGATTTGACCATCTCTGAAGGTGAAAATGATTCACAAACTAATAAGTATAATTAGTGTCAACTTTAATATTATAGTGTTTGACCTTTTATTTAATTCTATTTACATTTTTGCTTCATACATAATATGGAGATGCACTACTACTAGTATTATGAGTCCTCATGGACATCATGGGGCCTGATGTTTAGCTCTGTCCTGCCTGGCAGTCCTGGGATCGAACCCTACTAGGGCACTCTGTACATGAAAGTTGTATGTTCTCCCAGTAGGCTTCCTAAAAGTGCTCAGATTTCAATCCACACTCAAAAGCCCCACCAAAAGATTAACTTCCTATTAATGAGCCTTAAAGGGAGTGTCGTAATTAAAAACAACTAAGTGTCTGATTGGACAGTGGTCCCCCAATTGAATGGAGCGGCGAACATGCGTGACTTGAATGTGTGTTTGCCACTCCATTAAAATGGAAAGCATAGGCCTCATTCTCAACCTTTGGGACCCCTGCCGTCCAGACACCTATCCCCTGTGGAGAGGAGATAAACTGTCTTAAATGGGTTGTCCTGGTGTTTAATACTGAAGACTTGTCCTTGCCTCTGGATCTGTCATCAGTATGTAATTGGCCGGGGTCCCGTGCCTGCATGCACCAACAAAGAGCTGTTTGATGAGGCTACAGCCCTCCAATGAGCACTGTGGCCTCCTCGCAACTTACCAAGCACAGTGCCGTACATTGTATAGGGGCTGTGCCTGGTATTGCAGCTTAGCCCCATTCACTTGAATGGGACTGAGCTTCGCCTAGGCCATGTGACTGACGAACTGGGCAGAGGCTGCATCACTCACTGGAGCTCCTTGGCCTCTTCAAACAGGTGATGGGTGGGAGTGGCGGGAGTCAGATCCCCGCCGATCAGATATTGATGACCTATCAATTGTTAGGATAGCTCAGTGATGGGCAACGTGCGGCTCTCCAGCTGTTGCTAAACTACAACTCCCACCATGCCCTGCAGTAGGCTGATAGCTATAGACAGGCTTTGCATGCTGGGAGTTGTAGTTCTGCAACAGCTGGAGAGCCGCACGTTGCCCATCACTGGGATAGCTGATCAGTACACTCAGACAACCCCTTTAATGGGACAACTCTTTTGAAGCTCATCCACATGACCATATTACAGATTTGCCTGTAGCCTGATATATAATGTACCTTGGAAATTTTGGGGGCCTCCGATTTATCCCTGAGGAACAGACGTACTGTATGTGGCTGTATGACGAATCATATAGAAATCCTTCTACTTCCATATTTGCCTATGGGTGGTGATGAGACAAGTATTGGAAAATTCGATTCGGCTGCTTCGTCGAATTAAAAAAAAAAAAATCGGCTTGTGATGAATTACTTCGTCACAAGCGCATTGCTTTGTAAGTAGTGGGTGCAATGACAGGGAGCGATTATTGCGCCGCTCCACTCTGTACCCCTCTGATGCCGCGTTCATACATGATCGCTGCATCTCACATTAACATTAACGTGTAAAATAAAAAATAAATAAATAAAATCATTCTTACCTCATCCATTTGATCGTGAAGAGCTGGCCCCCGTCATCTTGATTGAAGATCCAGCACGAAATCTTGCGCAGCCCATGATGACATCACCGCGTTGGCCGGCTTGGTGACCTCATACAGTACGTCCCTGTGCACAGGATTTTACATGGGATCTTCAATCAAGATGGAAGCGGACGGCTCTTCGTGCTCAAATGGATGAAGTAAGTTTTTTTACCGTCATTCAGGAAAAGCACAAGGAAATTCGATTTTGTCGCTCAACACTACCTATGGGTCATAAGATGAACCGTAGGGTCTCTATATCCCTCCTTCCACGCACCCAGCAAAGTTTGTAATCTGTGTAAATTAGCGGTGTATTGGTGGTGCATGAAAATTAGATAATAATAATCCACCCCCTTACCCATTGTGGCTATAGTAGGGTTAGAGGTAACAGTTGCACCCAGGCGCAAAGGTCCTTCTTCACATAAGACGACAACAGTGTTCTAAATGGAGGGCAGGGGGTCCCTGCTACACATATTGAATTTGGGCTATGCCTCTGATTGTAAGCTTTGTACTGCACTACGGAATATATCCACTCTATATATGCAGCAGGAAATAAATATATATACCTTCTAGCAAGCCGCACGGCCATCACGATTTTATTCTTATGCTTAGATTACTTTCATATCTAAAATATTTAAAACTCCCGACGCAAAGTAGAGATTTGAGTCCCTGAGCTCCCACATATTGAGGCTGTTTGTCATAGCCGGGCATATTTATGTTCCTTCTGGCCCCTGCCAATACCCCGCTCTAACAAGTTGAATATTCCCCACTTATGTATTATCCTGACTTAATAGTTCCCACTTTAGCCGGTAATACTCTAAAATAGCTCCGCTTAAATCCGCAGTTTTTTCTTTTTGCTAGCAAGAGAACACTTTCTCCACGATGTTGTTATTGCAAAAAGTCACTATCCGTAAAAAAAATGTGCAGCCATACATACAGGCCGGACGCGTTTAGTGTCGGAGCAGGAATTATGACAGCGTGATTATAATCCACAACATTGCAGAAAAATGTGATTGTTCCAATGGATCAATAGGGAAAATCTAAGATTCACTTTCACTCCTCCTTCCGTCTTCTCCCCTCCGCTTGGTTGAACCCGTCTTCCTTCAGCCATACATAGGAGTCATGTGTAGGAGACGGCGCAACGGGTGCCTCCCCCCAGGGCGCTACTATATAATGCGCGTCCCAGGTGTTGGAGATGTCGAGTGGCATGTTGCGGCCTAAAATGTCTCTTTATGCGTGTCACGGTGCTCCTGCCTGGATACGGCTGGACCCCAGGCTTTGGCCCTGAAGCAATAAATAAAAGGGATAATTGAGGGATAAAAGAAGACCTTGAGATGAAGTTCAATGGCAGCTTTACTTTGCATAAACATTCTCCAAAATGGTTTACAGGCTTTGTCTTTGTTCCAGCAGGCTTTAGAATGAAACTGGCAGGCAAACTCCACTCTGCTACATCTGACTCTGCTGTACTGACAGGCTGACTGTATAACTCAGCTTCTTCTGTATGCTGCACTTCTTCTCTGTAGTCTGACTCTAGGTTATGCCAGAGAACTTTCCCCCTGACTCCTGAAGCTTCAAGCTTTGGCCTCCATGGCCAGTAGAGCTCAGGGTCCTCTGGCTGGCATGGGCACGTCCAGCAGAGACATGCCCCTGCACACCCTTCCCCTAGCAGGGGGTAGGCTAGACTAACTAACTGGTCCCCACCCTTCCTGCAGGAAGTAGGACTCATCCACTTCTCTCCAGAGGGGAGTTAGAATGGAATGGACAGTTCCATTCTACCTAAGTATATATCTGACATGTTTGATGCCACCTGCTGGTGAACCAGGTACATTATATGGACATAACAGTTGCAAACAGATTAGGAATGCACATTGTGGAGGATCTGGAAAGACATACATAAGATGACTTTGTATTAGCCCATTCGAGATAGTAGCAGGGTGCAGTAGTGGTAACACCACTCTGAGGTGTTACAGAGGTATGGTCCCCTAGTGGGCTGCTGTATCAAGCTTCATATGACGGAGGTGTCCTCCCATACATGCATTGCTTCTAAGACCATGAGGTGCATATGGTACAGTAAAGCCCAAAACACCCCAGTGTGTGACCTGTAATATGGTCCCATGCATGAGGCCTAGCTATCTAAATGGAGGGGTACGTACTTAGGCAAGAGACCGTTCTGCACCGAGCCCATGTCCCAATGTTCTGATACTGTAAGATGCCATGTGGGATCAAATGGCTCATGCAGGTGCAGCGGCCTGGGAGGAGCACGAGCGAAGAATCGGAGAGGTAGTGGCTCTGGCTGCTACATTCACAGTAGCTTTCCTCACACCATTGCTCTCTAGGGCCGTGCAATAAAAGGAGGGCACACCCTTTCTTCCCAGATAACTATGTATGGACTTAGGCAAGATGGGAGATATGTCCCTCTTCTTCCCTATCTGTCTCAAGTCTCTCTCAGTAGAATCTATGGCAGGCAATCATACACTTTCAATGGTGGCTGTCATGTCCACTGAGGGATACAGGGTTTTACAGATAAGACTAGCGTCCAGGTTTGTGTCTAGGTGTGAATGGTGTCTTAACAGTATTCCCCTCGCTGCAGTAAAGTCTTAACAACTTTTGGTAGCAGGTTACCTTTCTTTGCTTCATGTGTACTGATTTTGGGTTACATTTGCTCCTCTCCAGTCACTTCTAAAGCTGCATACAAAATTCTGCTGAATTCTTCTAGTCCCCAGGCTTTTCAACTTCATATCAATATCTGTAGAGAGCATGTTCTGCAGGTTGTGAGTTCTGCCTTGTGCAGTGGCGTACATAGAGAAGTAAGGGCCCCATAGCAAGGATCAAACCGGCCCCCCACACAGGAAAGAAAAGTTTCCTTCTAAACCCCTTCCAATGATCCTTGGGCCATATTTTCCACTGCCTCATTTGTTCCTTTAGAGGGTAGAGTCCTGACCAAGTTTTCATCCTCAGTAAAAGGGGGGATGATTCCAACTGGGCCCATAAGCAGTCGCATGGTCTGCCGCTATGGTAGTTGCGCCCCTGGCCTTGTGTAAATGATGACCATTCAGCTCTCCTGACATGTCTGGTTTATTAAAAAATGATATTCCCTATGCAATTACAACTCTGAAGCATTGTTTCTTATACCTGTATGCTGTGCTGTTCCTCTGCTATTCCTGACAGAAGTTTAAGGTCTCACTGCTACCATTTGGGGTGGGGGTGTCTCTGCACTATCCAATCAGAGCTGCCAATCTTAGCACTGTCTGGAACATAATTTCTTATAACTGTATGCTGTGTTGTTCCTCTGTTATTCCTGCTATAAATTTAAGGTTCAACGGCTACCAATCGGTGTGTGCGTGTGTGTGTGTGGGGGGGGGGGGGTGTTGTCTCTACATAATCCAATCATTACTGCTAGTGTCCTACTGTGCAACATCCAGTTGGATTCATAAACTTCTAGGAGGAATAATGAAGGAACGGCAAACATAGAGTTTTGAGAAAAGTTGTTCCAGAATCATTATTACATGGGGAATGCAAGTAGTTACTAAAGCAGACATGTCAGGAGAGGCGAGACAAGGATTCCAGCAGAGTGATACAGTCCTGGATGTGGCATAAATCAAGATTAAAGGGGTATTCTCAGCAAAGTGTAATAGCGGTGGACAGATCTGCTGGGACCTTCAGTGAACCCAATAATTGGGCTGTCCAGCGGGTACGCAGGGGGCTGTAGTCACAGCTTTCTCTTTGCACACACAGGAATGAACCAATCAATTTCATGGCTCACAATTACTAATGGATTGTTACAAACATAAGTAGACAGGGTTCTCTATGATGACTTAATGGAGAGTATGGGGCCCATACATTGGTCTTGCACAGGGGCCCTTGGTATCCAATTCTCATTCCCAGCATTGACGTAATTGCAAGTGCCTACTGTAGAATCGGCCATGTCTACACATAGCTGATGCTTTTTCATTTATTTTCTGTAATTTATTATTATTATTATTATTATTTACTTTTAAGCTCAAACATGTATGTATTCATATTTTTTATAATAAATGAATGCCCAGATTGTAGACAATGATAATTTTATTCTATCACAGTCTTCGTTCTCTTTTCAGCACTGGACAGCAATGGTGACACCTGCAGGCACAGAAACAAACTGGTGAAAGCCAAAATAAAATGGATGGTCATAGCCCCATGCATTAAGTATAATACATCCATATATGTGTAAATACTACTAATAATACTAATAATAATAGTATCTGATTAGATAGAACATTGATTATTGGCCAGGGGATTCTGTGGAAGGAGTAAACTGCTGTCTGCATGCAGGGAGAATATGTATCTACTTATATACACTCTATGAAACCTCTTACAAAATAAGGAGAATGCACATGTAGGCCCCATTCACACGTCCGTGGTGTGTTGCGGATCCGCAACTCACCATGCCGGCACTCCCCATAGAGATGCCTATTTATTTCTGCAGGCTGCGGACAAGAATAGGACATGCTCTATCTTTTGCGGAGCCGCGGCCGGATGTTTCGGGCACCAAACCCGGAAGTTCGGGCCGCGGCTCCGCAAATGCGGAAGTGGAGAGCACATAGTGTGCTCTCCGCATCATGTCCGGTCCCATTCACAATGAATGGGTCCGCATCTATTCCGCAGAATTGTGGAATAGATGCGGGCGTGTGAATGGGGCCTTAAGGGGAGGTACAGTCTAAAGAGAGTATCCCATTGTAGCTAGTTATATCCCATTGTAGCTAGTTATATCCCATTGTAGCTAGTTATTTCCCATTGTAGCTAGTTATATCCCATTGTAGCTAGTTATTTCCCATTGTAGCTAGTTATATCCCATTGTCGCTAGTTATATCCCATTGTAGCTAGTTATATCCCATTGTAGCTAGTTATTTCCCATTGTAGCTAGTTATATCCCATTGTAGTTAGTTATTTCCCATTGTAGTTAGTTATATCCCATTGTAGCTAGTTATATCCCATTGTAGCTAGTTATATCCCATTGTAGTTACGGTAGTTATGGGAGACCTGCAGGTTATAGAGAACGATTTCGGCAGCCACTGTGCTTTCTAGCAAGTACTTGGGTAAGTTGCCAGCCTAGAAACAGAGTCAACCGGCAGCAGGTGACATCTCTAGGTTTTCATGCAGATCCAGGGTGGTCACTGACTATAAGGTCAAGCTGCTGGTAGCACACAGTATAAGTAGAATTGAATGAATCAAATCCAAAGAAGTGGAATTCGATCCGAATTTCAGGATAAATTTGACTCGCCGCGAAGCCGGATTTCCTCGTGCATCGATTTAGCGAATCGTGGTAGTGACCTCCTGACGAAGACTAAGGGGCGAAACTCGTGTCGAGGTGCTGGTGCGTGTGGTGACATCTCAGTGTACTGTATGCCATGTCTGTGGGTAGGTTGCTACAGCTTCATACAGCTTATATCTATTTATTAACTGGTTACTTCTTTCCATATATAAGGTGTGCTGTGTGGAGCATATGACTACTATTATATAAGCGCTTGTTGTTAAGCCTCATTCACACGTCAGTGTTTGGTCAGTGATTTCCATCAGTGATTTTGAGCCAAAACAATGATTGGAGCCTCCACAGACATAAGGTATAGGGGAAAGATCTGCACCTGTTCTGTGTTTAGAGCCGCACCTGGTTTTGGCTCAAAAATCACGGATGGAAATCACTGACTGAACACTGACGTGTAAATGAGGCATTACTCTGTATGTTCCATACAAGCACATAGGCTCATCAATAAATCTGACTTAGCCAAAGGTGACTTTGGGCATATGTAAAAGTGGAGTAATATGTAAGTGTAATGATAAATCTTGCCCTTTGAGTTGCCCCGAGTGAACGATATATTATTATATATGTATTCAGCTGTACGCGTTTAGCCAGATTGACCATTTTTGGTGCAGTATAATAATTTAGGCTCTCTTTTCTATCTTTATACACCTAGCTCTGTACAATTGTACTCAGGTAACTATAACATGGAGTGCTTTACCTGAATTGTGTCCCTCATACAATGTTTTTCTGTACCTATTTACATCGTAGCTTCTATGTTTTGTATTGAAGTTATATATTATGATTAAATAAAGATTACTATATATTTTATTATTATAGTCCCATGATCTTTCTTTCTTTTTGGAGCGAATCGATTTAACCTAAAATAGTGTAAAAAAAAAATATTTTTTAAATCATACTTACCTCCTCTATTTGTTCGCCGCCATCTTAATTGAAGATCTTGTCCGAAATCCTGTGTGTGGTGACGTATGAAGTCACCACTCCGGCCGGCATGATCTTCAAGCAAGATGGTGGTGGACGGCCAGTCGCGAGCCAATGGAGGCGCGGTAAGTATTTAAACAGTTTTTACTCTCAGATGCCGCGATCTTGTATGAAAGCGGGGAAATAGAGCTATGTGATATGGGGGAAGGAGGGGGCTATCACTATGTAGCATGGGATGGGGGAGAGGTCTATCACTATGTGATATAGGATGAGGGGACGGGAGACACTGAGGCTACTTGTTATGGTATGTGCAGGGGGCACTGAGGCAGCAAAGCCAGACCTAGAATCCGCGGGCCAGGGTCCACCACCTCCCTGCCCCAGTATCGTAGCCCTAGCGCCCCCCACACATCCATATTACACAGGAAGCTCCAGCCATAGCCAAGTCCAGGATCGGTGTGGACAGACTTAGACTGTGGGGCCTGGCTGTGGATGGGATCTGACCTGTGGCATTGGCATGTTCACTGGGCCCCTGAATTTAGTAACCAGTAGATTTAGTGGCAATCAATTTGAACAAACATTTTCTACAGCTGCAAAAACAAAAACAAAAAGATTTGCACAACATTTAGGTGGATTTTGGACCATTCTTCCCTGTAAATGTGTTTGCGTACACAGTCTTCTATGATTTATAGCATTGGGCATTTGTGCTAATAAGGTTTCACTTTTTTCTCACCTGTCCATAGAAAGTTTATCCAGAAGCATTGTGAAACAATCAGTTAAATGTCCTACAAGACTGCTGTTATGACTGTAGGTAGGGACAGTCGAGGACAGTGAGTCATAAGACTAGAACCCAGCCCACTTTCCCTACCAACTTGCAGTGCAAGTCCTAGGTAGCTAGACCACAACTGGTCGACGGTCCCTACACTATTTAAGTGCAGAGATGGACAAATAACAAAGACAGATAAACACAATACCATTGTCGTACGTAAATGGGTCAGAACCAAACAAGCTATACAGTACAAAATGAGAGTGTTCAGAGACAAGCTGGGATCAGAGGAATGAGCAATCCAATAACCACAGGAACCAGGAAAACAGCTAGTGAGTCAGAGAATATCACTGGTACTGGTGTATGGCAAGGAAGGGGTTTAAATAAACCCCCAAGTCCCTGGATCCGATCCTGGTAGGTTCATGACTCGGCGCTCCATTAGTCAGAAACACTAGCATACCCAAATAGAGCAGCTGAGCAATCAGCCCACTGTTAATCCCCTCCAGCATATGCCCACTGCAGGGAGAAATAGAGCATTGCATCCTGTTGCTAAGAATACTGTTGTGGTACCTTTGGGCCTGGCTCAGCAGCGAGTCTCTCCTGGTGTGGCCAAAGCTGAGGATTTTGTCACTGGAGCTAGGACAGTTAAGTTTCTTTAAACTGCAATTTTTTTTTTTTGAAGGCAGCGACATCCTTCCTTAACAATGATATTGAATCCTGAATTCCACCCACACCACTGTCCCTGCTTACTGTCCTAAATGGAGGACTCCAACTTGGCGACGGCCCCAATTATAAGTGCACGGGGCTTAACCAGGAAGAAAAGGGTAGAGAGACTAATCAGGTCAGAAAGCAACGCCATTGTCTGAGGCAATAGCACACAAAAGGGAATGTACTGTGCAGGGGCTGGAAGCGCAGCACAGGGTGCATGCGCAAGAAATGGAGCTACATCGCTATGACATTATTGGAGAGGGGAGGAAGACTTGGGTGGTTGAGGGAGGACTAGACAACAGGGAAGAGCACTTTGAAAAGGAAAGCCCGCCCAACCGTGCGTTTCTTAAACATGGAATAAACGCCCAAACGACAATTAAGCTTTTACAATGGCTATTACTGGTAGTTATATTACTGAAAAGTATGTGACTCCCTTTAAAGGACACACATTACTAAATATATACCTAGGCAGTTCATTCCTCTAATTAAAGCTCGTCTGCAGAAGACTTGTTAGTTGGTCTCCGCGGGGACGGATGTGGCTGCAGGGCTTTTGAGTCCTAGCCCAGTCTGCCCATGGGCAACGGTCGCAATCTCAAGACTGACTCTCAGTGACATGCCGGAACGTTCTTTCAATTATTTCCTGCCTGTGTGTAGTTTTTGCCTCATTGTAACGAGATCTTTGTATCTCTGTTCTATGGAACGGACATGATTATTTTTTGTTATCTATTAAGAATTGCCGTTTTTTTTTTCCTGCGATACCCATATAATAGCTGCACATATTAATAATGCGGAGAAGGACATCGTGGGCGTCGTGTTTTATCACTGATTGGCATGAACTGTGGCATGATAGCTACTCTAAATCCGTCCAATGTGGTATTATAGCTAATTTACGCTTTTAAATAATAATAATAAAAAAAACTCCCCAGTAAAAAGAAGCCCTTGAGACGTCCTCTGCGTCACTTCTAAGGCTCTGCTCGCACTAGCTGCTTGGCTTATATATCTTCTGCTGCTCTTCGCATGATTAATGAATATTTATAATTGCAATGCAGATCTGTATGCAATGAGCTCCCTCTAGTGGTAGCTGAATGCGCCCTTAAAGGGATTGGCCACCAATTGTGGGGTGTTTGAGAAAACCACCTCCTGGCTAGACCTGCAAAAGGTAAGTATACTTACCTGCTTCCCGTCCTTTTGTCCTGGCTCCTTTTTTTCCCTACCTTTGACATCGCAGAAGCTAATGACTGGCTGCAGCGATGACATGACCCCTTTCCATCACGTGAAGCAAGGGGGTCAGGTCACTACTGCAGTCAGTTATTGGCTGCAGCGGCGTCAAAGAGGATATTTACAAGAGCATGGCAGTCGAAGCCAGGGGGGGGGGGGGGTCGGGAGGAGCTGGACCCAGCAGCAGGAAACAGGTAAGTATACTTCCCTTTTGCGCTTCCTGACAAGAATAGGTCTTGCCCAAACCCCATCATAAGTGGTCAATCCCCCCCCCCCCCCACACACACACACAAACAAGGGGTTCTACACTTTGACAATCTCTAGTGATTTGAAGGCTTCCTTGGAAATAGGCTGCTGTGGCCCCCCAGCGATTAGCAATAAGTGTTCACTCCCCCTGCAGCGCCACCGCAGGTGAAATTGAGTATTACAGCGCCCATGTAAATCAGTGAGTTTTCTGTCCCCAGAGTGTGAGACGCTCTTTGTAGCCATTTCCACTCTGGCCAAGAGATGAGAATCCTAAAAAAGAAGCCCCCACCCTTTATCTCAGAATTGTTTAATGGGGTGTATGAAAGCTATTCTTCTAAACTGGACAACCCTTTTATTCATACAGAGTCAATTGTTAAAGATTAGGAAAAAGGGTCTTTTTGGCAGAAATACCAGCACTTTTGTCCAGCATTCAAATGGCGCTGTTTCTGGAAAATAAATTGCTGCAATCATGTAAATCCCCTTGAATTCTAAGCTATAGGACTCCTTTAGTCAGTATAGAATTTGGATGGGAAAAAAGGAAACAAACAATAGACTTTAAGGCGAAATAACCTGTTATTTCAGATGCAGCAGAGACAAGTTTGTGGTAAGGTACAACGTATTGTGATAACACAATGGGGGCAATTTAGTGGAGTGGTGCTAAAGAAAGCCGGAGGAACTGGCTTTTTCAGAGGTCTTTTTAAAATATAAAAAAGCAGGTCATCTTGCGTCACCCATCCTGAGATATCTTTAGGAAAAGAAAGGCAGAGCATGTCTGTAGAGAGAGATAGATAGATAGATAGATAGATAGATAGATAGATAGATAATGGATGGATAATAGATAGACAATAGAATAGATAGATAGATAGATAGATAGATAGATAGATAGATAGATAGATAATGGATGGATAATAGATAGACAATAGAATAGATAGATACTGTAGATAGATAGATAGATAGATATTCCAATAGATAGATATGAGATAGATGGATATTAGCTTTACAAAGGCTCCATTGAGTAGAGCGGACAGGTTGTTGATACATGGGTGAATAAAGACATCCACTTTTTTCACGTATTTTTGAAGAGCTGCCACTTTATCCTGTTTTATACACAGCGGGTCTTGGTCACCGATCCCTGGAGGGATCAGTGTGCTGCATTTTGCTTTCTTTATTTAGATAGATAGATAGATAGATAGATAGATATGATAGATAGATAGATAGATAGATATGATAGATTAGATAAAGAGATTAGATAAAGAGATTAAATAGATAGATAGATAGATAGATAGATAGATAGATAGATATACTAGATAGATATGATAGATAGATAGATAGATAGATAGATAGATAGATAGATAGATAGATAGATAGATAGACTAGATAGATATGATAGATAGATAGATAGGTAGATAGATGGTTTACCCCCATCTTCTCTCCTTAAACCTGAGACGACATAATCTGCCTCAGCCATGGAGAAGGACGCAGTTTGCTCGCTTGCTGTGCACATAAATAAATGGATTTTGGTATAATTCGGGCTCGGCAGGATAATGCACCGCCTGTGACTCACAGCACAGAACCACAACCAGCTTCTCAGTCCCCAAAGCAAACCTGTCTGGATCAAAGCAGCGCAGAGTAAATATGGCTCCTCGGTCCAGGGACATGAAAGAGAAGCGAAACTTTTATTCTTTTATTCTGTTTGATTTTGTATACAGGTCACAGGAGATTACAGGAGCAGAAAAACAAATGGAAAAAATATCGGAGGGTGTAAAAAGCAGGGGTTTTATCAGGAGTTACAGGATTGCTCAGCATATGGACGTGGTTGTCCATGTCCGAAACTACAGCGGAGGAAGTTAACGGGTTAACAAATTCTCTTTTAACCATGTGCTGACCAGATTAATTAAATTAAGTTGTTATTTTTTTTACAGAATAAGAAAAACATAGCTGCTTTCTTCCTAATATAGCGCCTCACCTGCCCACAGGTTGTGTGTGGTATTGCAGCTTAGCCACATTCACATCAATACTATACAAAACTATAATTTTTGGCTAACAGACACTTTGGGGAATGACTAGATAAAATAGATAGAGCAGTGAGGTGGGGTCTCCTGCTGCAGCCAGTTGCCTTACAGTTAGAGAGAGTTGTGTTAGGAGGAGGAGGGAACAACAAATATAATTCTTTATATACAGAACATCTCACAGTTTTCATTGCAGTACGAGACAGGAAAGGATCCTAACAGTGGAGGACGTCAGCAGTAGAATAGCTATGCCCTGTCGCAGACAGAACAGAGGGGGAGGCTCCTTCTGCAGCCTGTTGTCTTACAGCCAGACCACAGGGGGGTTTTAATAGGTGATCTTTTGAATGCTTTTACAATGCAGTACAAGAGAATTATACTATCAGTGCTACATTGACAGTCACCAGCAGGCTGCGCCAGAGAGGCATACCCTGCTAGGATACCCTGCAGACAACACTGGAGCCGCATCCCGAGCTGTCATTTGTGGGATGCAGATGTATACCTTTGTTCTCCCTTATTATACCGCTTAGATGCCTTGGTCGCTGTGGACTGCGGCATCTAAGGGGTTAAACAGCCGGGATCAACGCTTCTGCCAGTCTCAGCTGTTAGAGCAGAAGGCCGACTCTTGTGAGCCGAGCCTCCTCCTCACAGGAGACCCGTGTAGCTTTTAGACTGGGCCACCATAAAAGATGACCCCTTAGTAACCACTGTAAAAAGGTTTATGGGTGGTCACTAAGGAGGTAATGGGGAACAAAAAGGAATTGGATTTTGGCTTTTTTATTTGTTTTATTTTATTTATAGATTTTATTTGACTGTGTCTTATAACTGTTTTTGTTCCACTGGGGGGCTTAATCACTGATATAATACACTGGAATACATTTGCAATGCAGTGTATTATGACTGTCAGTGTCATTCTAGCAGGTACTCAATTAGACCCTGCTCTCAAAGCCTAAAAGAAGTCCCCCAGCTACTATAGAAACCCATTGGCACCCCACATTTGCATCTCTCCAACTCCTTAGTTGCCGTTGTCATTATTGAACCTGATTACAGAGAGAGAATGAAGCAAGGGGGCCTTTCTCCTGATGTTCCTGTACATGGAGATAATTGGCAAGGGGTCAATGATTTTTGCAGGTTCCCTACCCACAACACTTAGTGGCGGAGGCCAACCTCTTGATGGATACTGTTACATTTTGGGTTCTAGCCTTATCCCGTGTATGGACTGAATTCATAGCCTGAGTTAAGTGGATGGGTTAATGCAGGTCAAGGCATCCACTAATCCTTTAATATAGTAGAAACTTAGAAGGAGTTTCCTACAAATCCGATTATATGCTCACCTATCACTGTCAACCTGTTCTCTCCAGTAGAGATATGGTTAAATGATAACGGACAATTTGCAAATACCTACTGCCGTTATCCACTTGAGGAATCACTGGGTGAATGATAATGATTAAAACAGGCTCTATGGCTAGATTCATCACCTGGTGGACATCCTCACTGCCGGTGGTTCTATCGGCCTATTGATTTAACAGCGTGTTCATGCTAGATGTACATTGCGCTTATATTTATCAACCAAGTGGGATCTCAATGTTAAAAAAAATCTGCATTTACAGAATGTAATAACTTCTCTCCTTGTGTTGTTGGACTGAGCTACTAATACTTTACAATCTCTATTAGTTAGTTAGGGAAACGGAGTATTAAACTCTATTAGAAAGAAAAAATTATGCAAAAATAATATCTACAGGTTATAGAAATATTGGTCTACAAAGGGTATTCACATCACGATCTTTGAGACCAGTGGTAATAATGGACCGGTGTTCTGTCAGAAAACCTTGCCTCGTCAGATTCCCTTACCCCACGTGACTTCCGGGAGTGTGCGCCTCCGCGCAAGCGCAGTACCAGGACATGGGTAAGGTAAAATTACAGTGAGCATTGACTCATGGACGTGCGCACGGACACCGCGCATGTGCCCAACCGTGCGTGTGCTCTCAGGGGTAAGGAGATCTGACGGTCTTTTGTCTTGTTAAATCTCCTTACCCTCACACTGCACACACGGGGATTGTAAAGGGTAAGGAGATTTTACAATCCGTGCGTGCGCAGTGTAAGGGTAAGGAGATTTAACAAGACAAAAGACCGTCAGATCTCCTTACCCCTGAGAGCTGACGTGCGGTTGGGCGCACGCGGTGTCCGTGTGCGCATCCATGAGTCAACGCTCACTGTAGATTTACCTTACCCATGACAAAGACACGGGAAGTGTCGAAATGCGTCACAAGGGAATATATGTGACAATAAATACAATCATTGAAAATTACTGGAAGTGAGTGCCGGTCAATTATTACCAGTGCTACATGGGATGCCGATCCTAGGACGCGAGCACCACGTGATCCTACCTGCAGTGCCGACCTACTGGAACACGATCATTAAGACCAGGTCACAGGTAAAATAAAATATTAACATGCAGAAATTCTGTTCTCCAGTGGAGCCACAAGAGGCAAGAGAGGACCAAGTCCTGAAAAGATACTCAAAGTCCTCCAAGGCTACTGACACTGGGAATAAAAAATTGCAGGAACAACACAAGGAGTTACTCATCAACTTAACACAATGGGTGGGTAAATTTGACCCCTTATCTGATCTAGATTAAAGTTGCCATCATTTTGGCATTCATCTAAAGCTAAGTGAATCCCTGTGTTTTTGCAGTTATTCTTTACCCTGTCAGTAGCCATGGAGAACTTTGACTTTCTATTTTGGGTCCAGGGGTAGACATTGTCATATTGGTTAGGAAACAGTGCAGCCCTAAGCTCCACCTGCACCACTAGCCCTACCTACTTGGATGATGCACACCATAGACGATAGTCCCCATCTTGGGGTCAGTCCCCAACCAGGCCTAGACAAAACAGGGTAGACAGACTGGCTGACAAAGACAGAACAAGAAGGTAAAACATCGAAACGGTATATAATCACAGTCAAATAACAGGCATGATCTATACCAGAAGGTGACATCAGAAGGTCAAAGTAGATCCAGGAGTTCCAAAATGTACAAACTGGTATGGCAATAAAGACCAATCACAGGTGCCTGTTCCCAGCAGCTGCCTGCTTAAATCTCCCACTGACAGAAAAGATGTGATGCCAGCACCGAGCTTGATTGACCCAGTGTCCCTGCTCCCTGAAAGGTCGAGCAGCCCGACTATCAGCGGGGCTGGTTGCCATAGCATGGAACGGCCCCGGCTGTGTCGCAAGAGAGAGACCGGACTCTTCACCGAAACACAGACCGGTAAGTATGTGACGGACACACACATAGGTATGAGTACGACGACAGCACCCAACAACAACTGAAAAATATTCGACAAAGTCTACTCTTCAACACATTTCTGCCTTTGGTCAGCATCTGTCACTCTCAGTCGGCAAAATGTGGTATAAATCATTATTTTCAGAAGTTAGTGTATGGTCAACTCTAAACTTGCTGTATACATTAGATTAATGGACATCCATGCACAGATTTTGGAACCATCTAATGTGCATGGGGAGTAAAGGATTGGGCAGTTGGACGTCAATATCTCAGATCTGTTTGTTCCTGGCGAGATAGGCTATTCTCAGGGGAGTCCAGCAGCAGCTTACTCTACTCTCTCCATTAAGAGCATATGCCAAAGTGATCATCACAGATGTGCTAGAGGGCTCCGTAGAGATCTAAAACGTACAGTAGGACCACCATTTAGTTATTCATCCTCACAGCCACTTGAAAAGCTCCTATAAGTATGACATCAGAAAAGGTCCTTGGCGGAGCTTTTGTTTTTTTTAAGGCATTTCTATGAGTACAATATTGATGACCTATCCTCAGGACCGGTCATCAATTCTCTGATCAGTAATGGTCTGTGGCTCCCACAGTTTGCCAGGTACAGTGCTGTAGATTGCATAGTGGCTGGGCTTGGTATTGCTGCCCAAACCAATTCACTGAGCTTCACACAGGCCATGTGACCATTGAACATGACCACACTGGCCTAGGATGTCACGGAGTGCAGTGGCTTCTTCCAGCAGCTGATTGGTGGGGGTGTCGAGAGTCGGATTTCTTTCTCCCATCCTCCCTTCGGATACTGATAACCTATCCTGAGGATAGATGATTCTTTGCCCCAGTATAGAGCATAGGTTGCCGCCTCATAGGGGTCCACATTTCTGACCTGCTTCACGTGCAGCAGATATATTATACCATCCATGATCTACTCTCTCTCTCCATCTATGACACTCCCTGGAAAATGAAGCTTTTCGAGCAGGAAAAGATATAATAATTTGCTGCTGAAATATGTATTAGCCCTTATAAAAAGGCAATGACGCTTTCATCTTTCTTGCCGGGGGAAAAACTACTTTGTAAATAAAACACCAGCTAAAAGCATCATATATGGTGGCAGTGATCACAGGAGGCGTAATAAGACATTACACGCTATTATACTGTTGGAGATGTGACAAATGCACATTTTTTGAAATGCTCGTATGTTGATCTACATGCATTAAAATACATATCTATTCTAAGTCTGTCTATAGGAAAAAAGGTCTTCTTCCATTCCAATGATGACAGGTAATGGAGATGTTCATTCAGAGCTTCTTGGCAAAATTGTTGCAGATTGAAGGATTAAGATGAGTGTATTGCCGGGAAGATTGATGGAAGGACAGTTATTCGTACAGGGGCTATATGTTCACTCTGGGGCTGACGGTATACAAAAGGGAATGGTATTACATGTGTTAGCACAAGATATACATCTCCGAGAAAAGAGGACGGAACATTTCTTGATGCTGTACTCAACATTTGAAGACCAGGCCAAATATGGTCTTGTGGAAATTGATTTTCCATTTTTTCCTCTTTGCTTTCCTGCATTCATATATATATATATATATATATATATATATATATTTTTTTTTTTTTTATTTTTTTTTACTGCACTGCAGTAAGAAGTGATCCTCTCAAAGAATAGGGCCAATATACAGACGATATAAAGAAACATCTGGGCTAGATCTAGATTGGGGTGGTCTTTTCAACGAATAGGGTTAATATACACAATATAAAGAAGCATCGGCTCTTCTCCAAGTGGTGGTCTTATGGAGAGCTTTTTACAAATTTTCTTCAAGTAATACATGTTTTAGTCCTTGATCCACAGAACAACATATATTTTTTGTTTATTAGCCTATACATTTTGTTTCTCTTGTTTTAACCTAGAGGTAGGATTATTTGCAAATGGTTTGCTGTTTAATGCTTGTCATGTTAATGTTATTTAATGTCATTTTATGCTCCGTATACCCAGTATGGTAGTGTGTGGAAGTGACATAGTTAATCAACTTTGGCACAGACCCTACAAGAAGCTTGGGTTTCAATCCTGAATCCTCATCCAGCTGAGTCTATAGAGTTCAAGCCTGGAGTTAGCTAGTAGAGGAAGGGTGAGGAAGCAACTCCATGTACTCCATTCCTTACAAGACTGGAGACTCACCGGTCTCTAGATGATCTACAGAAAGGAAGAAAGAGAGAAAGAGAAAAGAAGGTTCACAAATCTCGTGTCAGTAGGGTATTCTGCTACCTAAGCTATTTAGACTTTACTGCAGTGAGGGGAATACTGTTAAGAAACCCTTCACATTTGGATACAAATTGGCCAGTCATATCTTAAAACTTGTACTCCTTAGTTGCAAATTACAGGCACATTTGCAAAAGTGAAATTGCCAGCCATAGATTCTACATCAAGAGATTTGCGAAAGATAGAGAGGAAAAGTATAATCATTACCATCCTTGCTCAAATCCATATAAAAACATCTGGGGAGATTCTCACTGTGCAATGGACTGAGCTGTGTTGGTCAAGCGCCAACTTTAGTTGTTGTATTATTGGCATTATTATTGCTATATTTAGTGTTGAATGAAGCAAGCTTCGGATGCTTTATCCGAAGTTGCGTAGTTCAAAACTTCGGAATAATACTGTACGGAGATCAGTCTCCGTATAGTATTAGAATGTATAGGGTCCTGTGAGCTGAAGCAAGTGATTTGTGAAGTCGCACAGACTTCATTGAATAACTTTGATAGTTTATTTTTAAAGTGGAAAACCACTTTAAAACTTGAAACCAAATTCAGCTTCGGTTCCGACAAGTACCCAAGTTACCGAAGTTATTCAACGAAGTTACGCGCGACTTCGCAAATAACTTGCTTCGGCTCACCAGAGCCCATACATTCGGACGGATCTCCATACAGTATTATTCCACAGTTTTGAACGAAGCGGCTTCGGATGAAGCATCTGAAGCTCGCTTTGCTCAACACCAGCTATATTGTACTAATATATTATAAAATATGAGAAATGTACAGTATATTTCATTTTGTATGTATGGGGCCGAGTCAAGTGTAATTACATGTCTGGTCTATTGACTTGACTTCCATAGATTACAGTTCATTGATGTTGCTAGAAAAAAAAAGAAAACGTGTTTACCATTATTAATATTCCAGAGACATCGATGTCGCCTCTTTGTTCACATAATCACTTGAAATAGGATCTTGCAGACTTTGTTGGAATTAGCTTCCATCGTTACTCACAATTTATACACCAAAATTAAAACCTGGCAAGTAAATCAGAAATAAATGACAATTAATGTCCAATTTTCATTATACCTGGCAGCAATATTCATAGCGGCAGAAAATATAATAGGTTTAATTATTGGTGAAGGCAGAACTAAAAAGTCTACTCCTTTATTTTAGACCTTCCTGTCTCATCCCAGCCACCTTCTAAGAACCTACATTTTAGCTGGTTCCAATTAATCACAAACAAATCGGGATGATAGATACGGTCTAAAAAAGGGACACAAGGGTCAGCTTTGGATCTTTAAAGTATTTTGCTACCTGGACGACTGGGGTTCAAGTCATATTCCACCAAATAAAGTATTAGTCCTACAGAACCTTACATAACAAGGCTGAGATGCCATATCTCCGTCAAGTTTAGGCAGAGGAGGGCAAAGAAAGTGGATAAAGGAAGTGGAAGGGGTAACTCTTAGGCTGGCCTTACAGACTAGATAGCTGTCGGCCTACAGCTACTGTATCTCTACAGATCTCTCCATACACATGTCCTTTCAGCTTAGCCAAGGGTGCATGGTAAGGGGAGAGAAGGTGACATCTCCCTGAGAATAAAAGGATTGGCCATCTTTAAATCCAAGTGCTCGATCCTTGTCTCCTCCAAAATCTGCAGTTGGGAAGTATCGGTAGTCTTCTATACAGACGTGATAGCTGTCTGGTCCCATTGGTTCGGCCAGCATTCATTTTAGACATTTGCAGCTTAGATTCCATCTATTGACCTTGAGCAGTGATTTCCAAACTGTGGCTCTCCTGCTACAACTAAAACTCTCAACATGCTCTGCTAGTTATAACGTTAATGAAAAAGAGGGCAAGTTAGTGACCAGTGCCACTAACCTAAAGGAGGGCAAATATCCATAGGTGCCAACTGCAGGGTGTGTTCCTAATTTTGAGAAACAGTCACAGAAAGTTCAGGCTGAATCTAGGCCAAAGATTGGTGTGGCTAATGTAAGCCCCACCTATAAGTGAGGGTTCTGGTGGGGTTTGGGTCATTCCTGGAGGCGAGGTTGCCCTGAATTTACCAGCTAAAATGTTTGTAGATATGAAAACCCATTAAGGTTGAGTTTACATGTGGCAGATTTGCTCTGGACTTTACCTGAACAGGTAGAGTACAAGGCATGTAAATTATATTTTATAGATCTCATGCACATGCTGCAGACATTTTTTAATCTGCGGCATGCTCATCATGTTGAAGATTTTTACAGTAGATTTCAATACTTTCAGTGTAGCAGAGATGGAATCCATGGTGAATCTACAGGGCAATCTGCAGCCACTTCTGCTGGAGATTATCCTATGGATTTGTAAGTTTTCCCTAGAAGTCATAAGCCAATTTGCCCTAACAGAAAAATCTTTTTTTACTACTTTTTATTATTTTATTCTAAAAATCATCTAGGCTTTTCTTGAAGAAGTCAACCACTTCTTTACTGTAAGAGCGTCACAGCATGCAAACACGGGGAGAACATACAAATTCCATGCACAGTACCACAGTACAGGGGGTATTTACTAACGGTTTGTTATGATATGTTATGTACTGTGGTTTTATGTAATGTACACCCAGCATAATATGGTATGGTTGGCAGGGAAAGGGTTAATCGCCCTGTTCCTCCCCTCTCGGCAGGAGCGGGCTGGTCCAACTTCCTGTTTAGAGGTGGAGACTAGTAGATAGTGTCTAGTGAGTGAGTTTGGAGGGAGGAAGCAAGCCTTGCACTCCTGCTCCTTAGGTATGAGGATCCAGAGACGAACCAATCTCTGGGAGATTTAGTGCTTCTGCTAGAAAGAAAGAAGAAAGAGACAAGAACTTGGAGTCTGTATGGCCAAGCATAAGAGTCAGCAAGGTAATCTGTTACTACTGCTAGCCAGACTTTGCTACTTGTGAGGGATTACATTTAAGACACCCATTACACTCAACCACGTCCTGGCCAGATGTGCCTCTAAAGACCTGTATCTCAAAGTGAACACTACAGCATAACTGCCAGACTACAGTTTTCAGCCAGAGAGTCTAGAAAGAGAAAGACTTGCACTGTGTACTGATTATTGTTGTATGTGTTACAACTCCTATTTTGCACTCAAGTTAAAAAGAGACATTTTTTCTTCTACCTCAGTCCTGGTTTCCTTCCCCCTACCATACCATAAGCTGGCCTTTGCACTACTACACCTCCTGCCAGGCAACTATACAACCACCAACATCAAGAGCATCCTAAACTTCCATCAGATAGGTGCCCCAACTAAAGGGGAGTACCCCAAAGGAAGAAAGTGTGCACCCTCATCTCACTGCACTGGCCCTAGGAAGCAATGGCCTGAGGGAAAGGACCGTGACACATCCTATAGCCAGAGCTACTACCACTTCCATCCTCTGCTCTGACTCCTCAAGGGCTCACTGCCCATGCAGATGTTGTCCTTGGTCAGGTTCAAACCTAGGACCCCATCACTGCAAGGCACCAGTACTAACCACCGTGCTACCAAAAATACACAACCCAACCACTGGATGGCTGCAAATGCACACATATGAGATTATAAGATTTTCAAAACAACATGAAATCACGATATTGTGTCATGAGATCTCTATCCCAGGGATCAGCAACATCCGGCACTCCAGCTGTTCTGAAACTACAACTCCCAGCTGTGTATGCTGGCAATTGTAGTTTTCCAGCAGCTGTTGCGCTGGAGTTTTCGGACCCCTGGGATAGAGATCTCATGACACAATATCGTGATATCATGCTGTTTTGAAAAGCTGGTCACCTCGTAACACTCATATCAGGACATGTCTAGCCAAGAGGTAAGCAAAGGAAGGACGTATCTGTAAACCAAACCATGTTTCACTGTCTTTATCATACATCTTTTTCTATAGAACCTGGCTATTTCACTGCCTGAAAATATAATTTCTCTCTGTCATATGCACAGCTTCTAATCTAATTTCACTGAAGGATCTTCCAAGTACATATGTATTCATTTCTCAATTTATTTTCCAAGATAGTAAAAACCCTCAGCGCCTTTGTGATTAACCGCATCTTGCCTTATATAAAAGCTTTCCATACAATTCCTATAAGACAGTTTCCATCTTCTTCCCAGCTATGCGGGGTTAAATGCACGCTTAAAAGCAAGCATTACTTAAGATTACCCAGCGAGTCTTGCTTACAAAGCCATCTCCGTGATTTACTGGGAACTAGATGGATAGTTTATTCCCCCGAAAGGATAAACAGTCGCCAACTTAAAAATGCTGCTTAGCTGGCCTTGGGAATGGCGAAATGCTCAGGGGAACATATTGACAAGCAATAAAGCATTCATTACAATTACCCAGCCACCTCTCTGACAATATTGGCCCTGAAGGCTGTTTCTTATCACAAGAAAAAGAGATGAATTGTCAGAGTCAAACCAATAAATTGTGACTATGAAGCAGATTGGGCTATGACAGGTAAGGTACTGTTCTTTACTGTGCCAAACTTTTACTGTAGAGCCCTGCAGGTAATGTAGATTGCTATATTGTCAATATTATGTAGCTAGAGCTCCATCTGGTGGGACTTTAATATAGGGGTGGAGGGGTTGAAGCTGCGTTGGAGCCTAAGGGGGCCCATAAGGTGTCCATATCAGATCAGTACTTTAATTTGCACAAAATAGTTGGGGTCCTGTTACATATTTTTCCGGTTTGCATCAACATCCCTTAAAATAACCATTTATAAAGGTACTGTAGCTATGATTTTGTAATGTATTCCTTTCCCCTTTATTGCTCCTATCTTCTGTTCCTGGCTGTGGTCACATGACCATGTCCATGCAGCTCTTTCTTATCTTCTGTGATGTTATGTCCATGGGCGGGGCAGTAATAGGGGAGTGTCTATGTAAATAACAGTGTAGGAGGAGCTGTAAACTAGCTAGGTGTTGTTAGGGGCGGGGCTGAAGCGGTGGCAGAGGAAGGAGAAGTGCATCATGGGTTTGGTTGCACACATCAACAGGAAGTGCTACAAACAGGATGGAGAGAAACTGGAGTGATTGGTTTACATGGTGAAAACAGGTTAAGAGAGAGTCCAAATTGTAAAAAAAAACACAGTAATCCTAGAAAACTCCTTTAAGGGCCCAGGAGGAGGCCCCTTAGTATCTTGCATAGAATATACAGTAGCTACATAAACATTATTTGCTTTGAGCACTTAAAGGGGATGTATCACTTATACTAATACAATGATTGGCTGCGGCAATGTCAAACTGGAGGGTGACATTGAGGGAGCCCAGCGGAGCATCGCAGGTCTGGAAGAAGGTAAATAATCTACCTGTCATAGGTTCGGTAAAGTGGGGGGATGCTAACCCCCCCGCCATTTTTGCACAACCCTTTTAAAAAAAATTTTTTTTTACACCAGACAACCAGTTTAAGTATTCCTTCAAAGAGTTGCCAACATGTCCCCTGCTGCACTAGAATTATAAAACTAAGCAAATGAAAGGAAGGTGATTGAAGGGAAGGTCTAGCCGTGTCGCCCGTTGTGATTTAGCGATCTCAGATCATAAACTTTGGTGAACTTGCACATCAAAAGAGGCTTGAAATATACTTAATGCAAAATAATGGACTTCAAACAAGGCACGCGCTGGTAGATCAGTTCTTATCAGCTTAAGTGCTGCAACCGATTGCTTTGATTTTTGACTACAGCAGGGATGGAGGGTTATTTAAACAAATTTAGAAAAAAAAAGGAAAAAAAAAAAGTTTTGAGGTTTGACTTGTATTGAGAAAATTGCAATAGGCAAAGCTTTTCAAAGGAAAGTTCATGTTTCAATGATGATCGATGACCCAACTGCAGACAAAAGGCTTCCCAAATAAGAGTAGAAAGTTCTTCCCAAAAGTCTCTTCAGAAGCAGAAGACTATGATATTAGTACACGTTATTACAGTAAATTCTCAATGGACATAAAACGTAGTCTATATTACAGTGCATTCTTGCAAAATATGACTGGCGCCAGCTATCTGCACTGCACTATCTGAGACTAAGAAAAGTGGCGCCATCTGGTTGCCAAAGCTAGAATAGCGATTTGGCTATGGTTTAATTATTGGGAGTACTTGGTGAGCCCCACAGGCCATCTGGCATACATGAGGCCAGCAGCATTATAAATAAATGGTGATGGTTTTGGCACCGTTAAAGATATTGTATTAGAGCAGAAGAATGCTGGACTAAGGTTCCTTGGGCCCACCAGAGGAAATTATTCTTGGGGCCCAAAGAAATGAAAGAAGTAGAGTAGACCTTATAAGCAAGTAGACCTTATATAGCTCCAAAGTCAGCTCCAAATGAATTTTCCCTCTTGGACCTTTGGGGACAACTGCGGTATCAGAGCTTGGGCCCACAGAAGGATCCTCTGGTAAGTTGGTGGGTCAGAGAAAGCCTTGGCCTTGAAAGAGCAAGGAAGTGAAATATTCTGCTGTGTCCCCCGAGCATTATGCACTTTGTGATTTATAATAAGGAAATGTACTGAAACGCACTGGTGAGTGCCGGGGAGTAAATTAATTCCAGGGAGTGCCGACTAACTCCTTCAACAACCTCTGTAGTGCCAACCTTGCCTTTTTGATTAATGCTGGTGGGCCAGAGCCCCAGAGCTTCTCTGAAAATTTCAGAGTGTAATTTGTGACCAGTACATATGATCATAAGCATGAAGTGGCCTCCAGGAGGCCCAAGAACTGAAGGGCTGAATTTTTTTAATTTTTTTTTGCCCATTGAAAAGCCCATTTTCTCAGCCCACCCCCCGTTTATTATAACCAAGCACAATGGAACAGCGTTTGGACATCAAACTGAATTTGATAACAGCATACCGGAAGCACACACGGTTAGGACTGCTCTCCAGGAGATGCTAGGAGGCTTCTGTGGTGCCCAAGAGATTTGTCAACTGGTGGCTAGAGAAATGCTGATTAATGGTTAAAGCAGATTATATGAGTCTGTTAGGCAGGGTTCGTCTAGCAAACAATCTGTCTGAGATTACTCAGGTCTTCAATAGTGCTGAGCATGAATATTTGAATAGCGAATTTTAATCACGAATATCACAACTTCAAGAATTCGCGAATCGCGAATATTTTGATTATAGTGCTATATACTGTATTCAAAATTTCAAATATTCATCTATTTTTTTTTTTCATCTGAACCCATTACCTGCCTACTTCTTGCTTGTGGGCCAATGTGAGAAGGCTGCAATATCGTAGTCTGTAGTGAATTAGAATATTCTTCATTATTTAATTTCACATTGCCGACTTTTCGCAATCAATAGAACAATCTCGAATGCGAATATTCGCGAATATATGACGAATATTCTACTGAATATTCATAAAGTATCGCAAATTTGAATATTGCCCCGGCCCCTCATCACTACTCTTCAACATTGGCTGGGAACTGAGGGCAGAAAAGAAGATTGGGCAGTAATCAGAACTTGAAGCTCCTGAGCTGGAATGCAAAATCTGTAACAAGACCCCCACACACCATGGTATTTAAACCCACTCAAATGGATTGTCCAAGATCTTTATACCGATAGCCCAGCTGCAAAATAAAACATCAATATCAGATCATTGGGGGGTGACATCTCTTGCACCCCCTTTGATCAACTGTTACATTGTAGCTTTGCTTCAGGAGATCAAAGCCAGAACTACATAACTACACAATGGATGGAGCAATGTAGTTCCAGTGCCAACTTTTGGCACTTAGGCCACTTCAGAACTGCTGATCATTGGGGGATGAAGATAGTCCCCTTTTAACTGCTACACCAATCCCCAGTTAACCCTGCTGCAACTCTGCAACAACAGTCTCCAGTCAACCCTGCTACAACTCTGCTACATCGGACTCCAGTTAACCCTGCTACAACTCAGATACACAAGCCTCTAGTCAACCTTACTACAACTCTACACCAGTCACCATTCAACCATGCTACGACTCTGCTACACTGGTCACTAGTTAACCTTGCTACAACTCAGATAAACCAGTCTCCAGTTAATCCTGCTACAACCCTGCTACACCACAGTCAACCATGCTACAACTTTGCTACACCGGTCACCAGTGCACCTTTCTACAACTCTGCTAAACCGATCTCCAGTCAACCCTGCTACAACTCTACTACACCAATTCCCAGTTAACCCTCCTGCAACTCTGCTACACCAGTCACCAGTTTACTATGGTACAAACCTACTACACCAGTCTCCAGTTACACATGATTCAACTCTGCTACACCAGTCTCCAGTTAATCCACCAGTCAACCCTGCTACAACCCAGCTATATTGGTCCCGAGTTAACCCTGCCGCAACTTTGCTACATCGGTCACCAGTCAACTCTGCTACAACCCTGCTACATTGGTCCCCAGTTAACCTTGCTGCAACTTTGCTACACTGTTCTCAAGTTAACTCTTCAGCATTAGTCTTTATTTCAACTATGCTACATCAGACCTCCAGCTCCGCTACATCACACCACTTGCTCTGCTACACTAGTTTTCCAGCTCTCCAATGCCAGCCATCCAGTTCAGCTACACGATCTGCTCTACCGGACAAGTGTCTTAGCGGATCCTCCTAACTAGGTGAGAACATAACATGCCTCTAGCGCTATGTGTTTGAAATTGAACAGAAAGTTGTAACAAAAAGATGAATTATTCCAAGCAGGACTTGGTTTGTTGTTCTTTGAAATAAAACTTTGCCGAAGACTGTGACTGCAGTAATGCTTCCATCTGGCTTTCTGTCTCTCTCTGTTTTATTAAGATAATTGGATGATCTCGGACCCAGATAAATTGGCCTTTGGTGCAGCTGCTAACAAGAAGATTTTAGAGCAAGTGACATATTAAGGGTTTTTTTTCCCCTAAATTAGACCCTCCAGCTAAGCCTAGCCATTCATCTGAATCTCCAACTGTAACATCAACCATGGAGAATCAGGGATTTAGAGACCTTGGACGCATTCAGATGAAAAGCACGTATCCAGATAAAACAAAACTATTTTTTTCCTGAGATATAAAGAAAGAATGAAAATCAAAACAAGCCAATAATTCAAGAAAATCAGTAATTCCTGCAAATAATTCATTAGCCGAACATACATGAAGTACAAACCATTAGAAAATGTGGTGTGGTGTTTAACAAGCAGGATATGCTCAACCCATATGCAGTTGTGCATGTATCTAGGGGAGCACATCTTGCACTTGTAGTCCGTTGCTAGGGGCAATCAACAGCAAAAAATGCATACAATGGAAGATGCCAGCAACGGACTACAAGTACCACAATAACCATCCTACATACGATAACGATAATGTGGATGTGGAGAACAATCAAAATATAACCATAGCAAAGGCAGGTGCACTCTGCGGCAATACTAAACCCTCACACTGATAAAATTGAGGGGTTAGTTCGACATATACTACTAGGAGGACATGTCTTAAGCTCGGACACCACGGCAAGGTCGAACTAACCCCTCAATTTTATCAGTGTGAGGGTTTAGTATTGCCGCAGAGTGCACCTGCCTTTGCTATGGTTATGTTTTTGAACATACATGAAGGCATTCTCTCCTCCCAGATCCCATCGGCTTCTGGGGGCAAATCAAATTAATTTACCTCGACTTGTGGGATGCTACACAACGTTACAGTTTGGGGCTAAGAGGACAGATGGGCATGTTACATAATGATATTGGAAAACAGAAAAATTTAGGCCATAAATCTATATTTTTTTATTTCTATTGTTCCAATTAGTCTGATGTGGCATTTATTTGTCCTGGAGCACAAAGTGGAAGAGCAAAAAAAAAATACATAATTGTGATCAAAATGGGTTTGAATCGTTGTTCGTGCAGATTTGTTTTAGAAAAACAAAGGAGGACTTGTTCTTGGAGCAATATCGAGAGAAGAAAGGGAAAAAAAGAAGATATTTAATAGATGAAGGTTATCTTTTCTGCACGCGGGTTATATACAGTGTTCCGGAGAGAAAGTGAGAAAATACATATTCATGCATATACGTAAAGAGCCTTCTGGGGACAGATATTGTGATTTCGAAGCTGTGGTTACGCAACTGTGACTTCGAAAAGTCTCAAGAAGCATTGTTCATAGCAGTTAAAAAGTAACAATATTAAGACATTAAGAAATCAGTGGATAGCTACGGGCCCCAATGCAAAATCTGTACCAGCTTTTTACAATACAGGTGTCATCTTATGTGACAAAGGGACCCCATAGGCAGCGGGGTTGTGGTGTAGCTACAGAAGAAGATGCCAGTATTATAAATGGCACATTTTAGGTAAGAGAAGCTGTTACAAATTTTGTACTAGGACCCAGGAGCTTCATGTTTAGCCTTTTTTTTTATCTTTCCACATAATTTATTATTTTTCAAAAAATGTTAAGACTTTAAAGGGGTTATCCCATGACTAATGTAAAAAAAAATTAATCAGACATTATATAGTACATGACAACCTCTTATAAATAAAAAAAACTAGAATCAGCCCTGTACCTCACATGAATCCAGAGCTCCTGCCAATCTCTAATTGCTCTGCTACTTTGTCTTCAGGCTGGCAGCTGTCCTTTCTACTGCAACCCAAGGGCTGTGTCCTTTCTCAGGGGCATGTACTTTCTGCTGTAGCCACCTCAGATGGACAGAGAAATAAAGTAAAGAAGTAACAGCAGGTGGCTCTGTAGATACATTTAATTGAATAATGCAATGGCCATAATGAATTCTTAATTACATGCAATTCCAAAAGTATTTAGATGCAGGATCTGATTTAAAATATAAACTATTTCTCATAGGACCCTTTTAACTGATACTTCTGCACCCCTTATAGCCAGTGACATACATATGTAAAAGAGGAGAACAACAATATCAAACAATATCTCTCTCTCTACCTCCTCTCCATCCAGCTCCTTGTTTGCTAACAACGCTATTTGTCTAGAGAAGAGAGTCTTGCACAAGTTTTTAACATTAAGTAGTAAAGAGGATAGTGCCAACATGGTCTAGGTCACCTCTCTGTCACAATAAGGATTATTGAGGCCTTGAACTTCACGCGCATCACTGCCCTACCTGCTTGCGGGATCTGTCCGAGATGACAGCCCCTAACTGGACGGCGGTCCCTTCCAACTATGTGTAGGGATCTACAGGAATAAAAGGCAAGGATAAAATAATAATTGTAGTGACAGACACAGAGCAGATACCCAACTAGATGGATCAACTAACCAGAAGCAGAAGAAAACCAAGCTGAATATAGCTGCTTCGTGAATGCCAATAAGTCAATACCAGGAAAATCCAATCTAATGCCAAATCAGGAACTGGAATACAGAAACATACAAAGTCTGGAAGTCAAGACCAGGAAGTCTTGTCAGGGCCAAATCATCAGGAAAAGGGGTAGATTGATGATGATCCTCTTATTTCTTCTGGTGCATCTGAAGTATCCCAGTAAAACACTGACCACTTGTATTGCTGGCCATACACTTTCAAAAGCTGTTAACAAAACACTCATTCAGCTAACAACTATTCCACCTGACCCCCCTGTATACAGTACATGCATGGTAGGTTGCCTGAACTTATATGTGCTCTGAACGTGGAAAGAACACCTCTGGCAGTGATTTATCTCCCCTGAGAACAAAAGGATTGGGTATGTTGAAATCCAACAGCCTTCTCCTTCTTTCGCTCAACATCAGGGGGAAGTTGGGACACCCTATACACATTAGCTGGTTGTCCAGTGTCAACAAAATTGGCAGGGTCGGATGAGATTAATTTAATATGTATAGCTATATACTGTCATGACTGAATCTTCACCCAAGACTACTTAGCTATGGCATAGAGCCCCCCCCCCCCCCCCCCTCCATTTTGGCATTATCCACCAACCAGACAGGTTTATATAGCTGTCTTATCCAAAGTCTAATGTTAGGGCAAAGATTGATCTCACAGGTTGGATTTAATTCAATGTTCCTACTGTTTCCTCAATACCTGAGGTTCCAGACAGCCATTTGTCGCCCACATGTTTCCTGGCAATAACAGGAACCAATAACTCTTGGTACATGTTTCTTTAAGCTAGTCTATCTTTTTTAAATGCAGCCGAACTAGGCAATCAATGTGCAGCATTGGCACTACAGAAGCTTTTTCAATGCTAGCCTGAGCACTGACAGGTAAATGAGCCCGTACAGCCAAATATTTTTTAAAAAAATGCCTTTTTATTTCATCTATGTGTAGTACCCCAGACCTCGGGATACTACAAGTGTATATAGTTATGTTATTTATTGTTATTTATTGTAATATATTTTATTGTTTGCTTCTGGCTAGAAATGGATGGCAAAAGTTGGCTAGGAGCAGGGCTAACCATCTTGTTCCTCTCCTGTTGGTAGGAGCCGGCAGGTCCTGCCTAATGCCAGGAAGGAAGGAGTTCCTGTCCAGAGGCAGAAGGGAGAGGAAGTGCATTGCAGAGCTCCTGTTCCCGTTGGACAACTACTGAAATCTGCCTCAAGTTAAGTCTTGAGGCGCAAGACAGCAGAGTGAACTGCTATAACCAGCATCAAGGACACTGATGCAAGGTGAGGGATTACAGCCAAGACACCCATCACCTAGAATGTTATTAGACCAAAGCCACCTAAAACTGCAGCCATCCAAGCTGTCTCCATAGTTATACTGGTCCAGAGAGATTTTCACTTAAAATCTGCTGCTACTTTATGTATTTGTAGTTCTACGTTGCACTTAGTAAAAAAGACTTTGTTACATTGAACTCTGGCCTCATTCTTCAGTACTACATTTCCACTGCACTGATCCCCAGGGAGTTATCAGAGCCACTACCACTCCCATTCTTTGCAACGGCCCCTCAGGGGCTTGATGCATATGTCTCTAAATAAGGCAAGCTAGAATAGATAGTCTTAGGGCTTGTTGAGACCCCTCTAGTTATTTACGCTCCTTTATGCTGGATCAATAACTGAACCAAATGGTGACAACTATATTGAGGTTCATTCAGTTTCTGTTTGGGAGTCCACTCTTTTTGTATGCAACTTTTTTTTACGTGCAATGGAAGCCCCAAATGGAAACTGATTTGAACAATCCCCTATTTACTATTGTCAGGTATGATCCTTAAAATTACAACTGGAACATTCCGGATCCTAATTAAGTCCCTAATTAAGTCATTCAAACCCTCAGGTTTCTTATGTGTATTTGGGCATTAGATGATGTTGGGGAAGAAGGATGGGGCATGTTGACTTTCAATGTCCTTTGTTTGGTTCAGAGAGGAGATGGTGTAAGTGCCCCCCAATGTTTTCCAGCAGTAGCTTTCACTGCTCTCCCCATTAAGAACCCATGCTTGTTTGGCCAAAATGCGTGTACATGTATATGGGAGAGTCTGGAAGGATAGCTGTAGGATTGACTGTATGGAAACGTTTAGACTGGCATTTTTATTCTTCCCTTCCATATAGCTCCATTTGCTTTCTCTCATACAAAGAACTTGACAAAAATGAAAAATGCTCTAACTGCTTTAAATGCTATTAAATTGTCTGCCGTGTGAGAAATGTGCTACCTTAAATGATCATATGTTCCTGTTACTAGGTACGGTAATTGTTATGAACCGAGATGCCTGTGATGCCCTCAAAGCTGCTGAACTGAGTTGCCTTGAATAAGTAGAATACAAAGCTCAGACTAAAAGATGTACAAACTGTAGAATGGAGCTTAATGTCTCTCAGATAATAATGATCATCTCATGACCCTGTCTGGAAGCCCACGGCCTAACTGGCGTGAGTTCCCCAGCTCCAAACCTTCAGGTGAACCAGGCTGCTGGCCACGATGTTTTAAATAAATGCATAAGCTAAGAAAGGTACAGTGTTACAATCCATAAAAACTAAATATTTTATTGCAGAAATCAAAACAGCGAGGACAGAGTTTATTAAAATAAGAAAATCTGTATGTGTTCCAAAAGATCTGTGTCTCCTCCACACTTTTTCAATAAGCTCACATATTAAAGTGGTTGGCCACTTCCCGGCTACTCTTAATTGATGTGTTTGTGAGATGATTATTTGGCACTTATTAATATAGTCTTTGTTGATATTCAGCATTTTCTATATTTCATAAAGTATTCTCCATTGTTGACCAAGTCTTTTGTGCTGTCCACACAGCAGTCCTGTCCGGCGGCCTCTCGCCGTGCACTGCCGTGCTGCCGCCGGAACGCCGCCTTACCCTTTAAAAATGTTCAGCCGTTTCTTAGATACAAGAGTTAATAATCTTTCTGTTTGCAAGCTGTCAGTTTCTGTTTTCTTTAAATCCCGTCATCTGACAGCTCATATGTAGATCTTATCTTTGATCTCCTGACCTCATAAACACTCATTTATGCCACATTCTTATCATTTTGATAAGAATTGAGCTACATTGACTGATTTTTAACCCTTGTATCTCAGAAACAGCTGAACATTTAAATAAAAACCTATTGAAAAAAAATATTGTAAACCCAAAATAAGTAAAATGCAATCATAAGAAAATTGCCCTGATGGTGTCCATAGCCTTTAAGGTGGGGAACTGACTCCTGATAATCCTGACAATCCTGATAATCCTGACAATCTTCCATTTGAAGGGGGTGAGGTGCTCATCATTGTTTACGTATGGCTGCGTACCCGCATGCAGTCTAGTAGCGGGGGTTTTGAATATTACATATTTGTCCTAATCACTTGAATGGTATGAAGCTGCAACACCTTGCGTGATCATTGTGGCACCTTCAAACAGTTGGATTGGTGGGGGGAGTTGAGGGTAGAACCATTCTTTAATCTGATACTGATGTTCAATTTTGAGCATGGTCAGCACATCAATATTCTGTTTCCCGTGAAAAAATTGAAAAACCTGCAGTCTTTGTATGGGCTAAATACATTGCGCAGTTACTGCACAATACTTTATGAAGACATCTTGAAGATGCCCAAGTCCATGTCAACTTGCGACATGGTAACTCTCTAACTTCTAGACTAGTCTAGGCACGGAAACTTGGTGTGCTCCTAAAAACAATGCAAATACACATCACAAAATAAGGCAGCCAGTACACGCAAATAGTATGCTGGCATCTCTTTTGCTCCTGACACTCTGATTAATGGCCCCTTCCATGGATTAAGAGCCTCAACGAGAACGTTCGGAGCTACAAGTGCGTCCCAAGCTGCAGTTTGTGTATCACTGCTGTAATGAATCATAAGGGTCTAATCAATACCATAAGTAATAGAAAGCTTTGTGTTAAATCATTTGTTTTGCTGTTGCAACAGCTCTCGAAATACCACAAGGAGCAATGAGGCAGGACGTCCTCAGACAACTACGTTAGTTCTGCATTTCTCCAAGCACCAAGTTGCTGGAGCCGCACAAATAAAGTTGATTGATTAAAGTGTTCTAAATCAGCTAGTCTACGGCTCTTAAGTCCTCTATTATCTCCTCTGAGCAGACCAAACTTACCCAACTATGGTAAATCTGGCACTGCACATTCAACTGGATATTATCAGTTCTAAAAGTTTCTGCTTTTTTTTATTTCTAACCTCTCCACCTATTAAGCAGTAAATGAAGTCACTAACCTGAAATGCGCACAGTTCACTCTTAAAAGATACTTAGCTTTTCTTCCCAGACTTCTGGAAGAACGGGCAATTTTCTGTGGCAAATAGTTATGAACCTGGTCCTTCCTGTGCCATTTGGGTCAACTTTTATTGGTGTAATGCCTGATGAAGGGGCTAGTCCAGTCCCAAAATGCGTTGTTTGTTGCACAGTTTAATAAAAAGACAAAAGGAACCATGTGTCACTTACTTACCTGTCTGCACTTCCAAGGTGAGCCCCGGTTTTCTGTTGAAGTGCCCCCATGGCACCATCCCATCACTGTACTAACTAGACCTGCCGATGGTGGGGCTGGTCAGCCAATCAGTATGCAGCTACTCCAGGCAATCAGGCTGGGCACCGCCGTCCCATGCATGCTGACATAAGAGCTGCTTGTCTTATCTGAATGCAAGGACACTGGGTTATTCAGGCTCAGCACTCGCATCCCGTGCTTCCTACAGCAGGGAATTTAAACGGGCAACTGGTGGCCATGGTCGCTTGTGATTGGTCTTCCATTCAACATGAGTTTTGCTGGATTACTTGTATTACTGGATCTAAAAATTTTCATTTGCCATGACTTCTCCCCTGCCTGCTGATTTACTTCCGATGGTATCTCCTCGAGTGACTCTGCCTGGTATCTGACTGCGTGTTTTGCCTTTCTTTTTGTTTCTGATGTTTTCTCTATGGTTTTGATTTGTTCTTGGATTCTGACTCTGCGTATTTGGTGCTGACTCTGGGTATTTGATGCTTCACATTTTCTTGTTTTATCCTGTGCAAGTATTCAGCCTAAGGACTGTCGCCCAGTTGGTTGTTGTCGTTTAGGTCTTATCATCCAAGTAGATTTGGACAGTGATTTGGGTGGAACTTAGGGTGCACTATTTTTCTACTTGACATCCATGCTCCCAGATCCTCTAAATTTAGCAGTTTTCGTTCCCATTTTTGCCAAGTTTCTGCTACTGGAAAAGCAGAGATCCAGATCATATTTTGGGCTATGAGGTTAGTGATTTGTACGCCTACTGGGATGTTCGGTCCCTAGTACAACGACATAAGGTGAGCACCCAATATTGGGCACTCTGTTAGATTTTTTGGGATAATGTCCTATGTGTGCCATTGTGTATTTTATTCCTAAAGAATTGCCTATATTGGGTCAACTTTGACTTCCTTTTGATGTCATCAGCCTCAGGATGAGGAGGAGTAGGATCAAGTTTGCCACAGTGAGGTCTAGGGTCCAAATTCTCTTTGCAGTTTGAGGTCTAAATTAACTATAGGGCCTGATAACTTGGGGATTTGATGATGGAAACTGAAAATTTGGAGTTTGAATGTGTGTGGTCTATGATCATTTCTGGATCTAAATCAAGTTTAGAGTCTAAAGTCCGAAGTCTGAATAAATTTAAGACTGTGATCAATGGGTCAAAATTTATTAACAATTAAATTAAAAAATGATTTAACAATGGGGTTTGTGTTATATGAACTACTGATGATTTAAGGACATTATTTTGGGCAGTTATGGGTGTGGTCTATTTAAATGGGCAGGTTGAATTTCTGGAATTGTTTTGCACAACTTACTATAAATTAAATTTCCTTGATTTCTTTTATCAAAGTTAGGGAGAGTTCACATCACTGTTATTTTCCCTTTCTTATGAAAAATAATACAAAAAACGGATCCCGTGCATCAGATATGCACATTTAGCGTCCATTTGAGCCATTTCCGTCTGAGATCCGTTTTTGTTAGATGAAAAAAAGTACTGCATGCAGGACTTTTTTTCCCACCTAAAAAATGGATCTCAGATGGAAATGGCTCAAACGGACGCTAAATGTGCATAACTGATGCATTGGATCTGTTTTTTTGTTACAGGATTCAGTTTTTTTTTTTCTTTTTCTGTTCTTCTAATGATGTGATGTGAACTCTTCCTTAGGCTACATGCACACGACCGTTGCCTTCCTCCGCGTCCGCTCCTCCTTGAAATTTTGCGTCCATCAAAAAAAACGGATGACGGACCGTTTTTTTTGACGGATCCGATGTTTATGGCAGATCCAATGTAAAATGCCTATCCTTGTCCGCAAACGTGAAAAAAATAGGACATGCACTATTTTTTTGACGGAATGAAAACACGGATCACGGATGCGGAACAAAAACGGTTGACCATCCGCATTTTTTGACGGACCCATTGAAATGAATGGGGAAGCATCCTATCAGTGAAAAAAAACGGAACGGACGCGGAAACAAACAACGGTCGTGTGCATGTAGCCTTAGGCAAGTAAAATCATCATGAACCCATGCATCAATTCTGTGGAGCTTATGCTTTCCTGAAAATGTACTCTAGATATATATCTAGTTTTGCAAAACTCATTTTTATACACCCTGTTAGGTATTTTGCAGTTCAGACAGGAGCGGTGTCCTCTATTATAAACCCCCATCTCTTGGGCAGAACAGAGAGCATCTCAGACTGTTACAAAAAGCATCTTTGACTCTGGGGGACCTGGCACAGACAGCCCATCGATAGGAATGAAAATAGGGAATAGTAAGTGATCAGTTAGGGCTCATGCACACATATGCATGACGTATTTTTTTTTTCAGTGTCCATTCCGTTTTTTGTTTTTTTTTATTTTTTTGTGGCCCATATGCGGAACTGTTCACTTTAATGGGTCTGCAAAAAATTTTAAAGACTCAATGTGCATTCCGTTTCCATATGTCCGCATGGCCGTTCCCCAAGAAAGATAGAACATATCCTATTCTTGTCTGTTTTGCAGACAAATATAGGCTATGTTACAACGCATCCGCAAAAAATGAAACAGATGCCATACGGATGTCACACGGACGTCATCCATTTTTTTCTGCAGATCCGTGTTTTGGGGACTGCAAAATACATACAGTCGTGTGCATGAGCCCTTAGTTTTATACCACATGACAATCCCCTGAATGGGAACAGTTTCCCGTTGTTTTTGGCTGTCTAGTAACAGTGATCAGTTGTACATTGCAGACTCTCCTTTACAAGTACAGGTAGGTGTCACATATAGAGGACAGCAGACGTGGTAGAACCCCGCTTCTAGTCACTGGTACTTAGGTGCAGTCAAAGAGTAAGTGCAGGAATTCTTATTTTACTTTTTCAATTACTGTATTTTTCGCCATATAAGACGCACCGGCTGATAAGACGCACCTAGGTTTTTGGGGAGGAAAATAAGAAAAAAAATATTTTTGGTGGGTCTGGAACTAATGGTGGTTTGTGGATGGCACTGTTAATGGGGGGATCTGTGGATGTCACTGTTAATGGGGTGATCTGTGGATGGCACTGTTAATGGAGGGATCTGTGGATGGCATTGTTAATGGGGGGATCTTTAGATGGCACTGTTAATGGGGGCCCATCTGTGGATGGCACTGTTAATGGGGGCCCATCTGTGGATAGCACTGTTAATGGGGGCCCATCTGTGGATGGCACTGTTAATGGGGCCCTATCTGTGGATGGCACTGTTAATGGGGGCCCATCTGTGGATGGCACTGTTAATGGGGGATCTGTGGATGGCACTGTTACAAATGTGTCATCCACAGACCCCCCATCCCATAACAGTGCCATCCACAGACCCCCTGCAGCTCCAATGTTGTACTATAAAATCATAAAATATCTCCAAGTACAAATAAATGTATTAAAGATCACCCTTATTAATGTAACACAGACCCCAATACCTCCTTTACAATACGGGCAGGCCGGGCGGGAGGAGCGTGACTCTCCGATGGCACATGCCTGCGCCTGCTTCATTCATAAAGCAGGCGCAGGCATGTGACGTCAGAGAGTCACGCTCTCCAGCCGGCCGGCCTGCCCGTATTGTAAAGGAGGTATTGGGGTCTGTGTTACATTAATAAGGGTGATCTTTAATACATTTATTTGTACTTGGAGATATTTTATGATTTTATAGTACAACACTGTGAGCGGCGGGGCCGGACCGTCCCCGCTGCAATTGCCGGCCCCCAGCTCCTCCTCCCTGTCACTCCCTGCTCATACATCGCAGCCTGCGATGCTGAAGCATCGCAGCCTGCGATGTAAAAAAAAGTCAGCATTCGCCGCATAAGACGCAGGGACATTTTCCCCCCATTTTGGGGGGAAAAAAAGTGCGTCTTATACGGCGAAAAATACAGTAGTCATTGCGGCACTGATCTTCCTTGCAGCATACTCACAACATTTTAAAGTAATAAGAGCACCAGTAAACTTGTTTCATGTTAATTTACCACTGTATACATAAGTGTGCAGTGCACCAAGATTCATAGCTAATCTGTTCTGTTAGCTGCAGAGTTACTATTCATCAGTATTATAGGCATGTCTAATTTATTGCTGTGTACATAAGTGTGCAGAGTACCAAGATTCATAGCTAATTCGTTCTGTTAGCTGTACAGTTACTGTGCTTCAGTAATACAGGCAGATCTAATTTATCGCCATATACATAAGTGTGCAGTGCCCCAGGATCCATAGCAAATCCATTCAGTTAGCTTTAGAGGCACTGTGTATTACTGAGTATTATGGCTCGTTCACATGTCAGTGTTTTGGTCTGTGATTTCCATCAGTGATTATGAGCCAAAATCAGGATTGGAGCCTCCACAGAGATAAGGTATAAGGGAAAGATATGCACCTGTTCTGTGCTTAGAGCTGCACCTGGTTTTGGCTCAAAATCACTGATGGAAATCACTAACCAAAACATTGACGTGTGAATGCACCAAGATTCATAGCTAGTTCATTCTGTTAGCTGTAGAGTTACTGTGCATCAGTATTATAGACAGGCCTAATTTATCGTCGTGTATATAAGTGTGCAGTGCACCAAGAGTAGTGTTCCCTCTAAGCCTTGGCAGCTGCTGAACTGCGCCATCAAAGGTGGGCGATAGGAAAACCTAAGATAATTGCCACATTAAAGAGCATACAGTGTAACCCCTGCACCATCCGTACAATACAGTATAATCCCTGCACCATGCTGTGTAATATACAGTATAATCCCTACACCATGCTGTACAGAATACATTACAATCCCTGCACCATGCCGTACAATATATAGTATAGTTCATACACCATGCTATGTAATATATATTATAATCAATACACCATGCTGTACAATATACATTATAATCGCTGCACCATGCTGTATATTATACATTATAATTCCTGCACCATGCTGTGCAATATACACCGAACAAAAATATAAACGCACCACTTTCGGTTTTGCTCCCATTTTGCATGAACTGAACTCAAGGATCTGAAACATTTTCTACATACACAAAAGACCCATTACTCTCAAATATTGTTCACAAATCTGTCTAAATCTGTGTTAGTGAGAACTTCTCCTTTGCCGAGATAATCCATCCCACCTCACAGGTGTGGCATATCAAGGCGCTGATTAGACAGCATGAATATTGCACAGGGGTGCCTTAGACTGCCCACAATATAAGACCACTCTGAAATGTGCAGTTTGAGCACACAACACAATGCCACAGATGTCGCAACGTTTGAGGGAGCGTGCAATTGGCATGCTGACTGCAGGAATGTCTACCAGAGCTGTTGCCCATGCAATGAATGTTCATTTCTCTACCATAAACCGTCTCCAAAGGCGTTTCAGAGAATTTGGTAGTACAGCCAACCGGCCTCACAACCGCAGACCACGTGTAACCACTCCAGCCCAGGACCTCCATTGTCCTATTACTGATAGTCTTTGTGGCTATACACGCCACCCAGAGACCGCAGTGTAGATTGATTGGTATCTGGAACACCAGTGAAGTATTGGTAATAAGGTGGCATTGTAGGCAAATTGATCACTTACCACCAAATTTTCCAACAGATTAGATCTGAATCGCTGGCAGTCCCGGGATAGGGACACTTTATGATCAGCTCTATTATGAAAGGGGTTGTCTGATATTTTGATATTGATGGCCTATCATCAGGATAGGTTCTCAATATCTGATCTGTGGGGGAGCCCTGTCGATTAGTTTTTGAAGAGGTGCCGTGATGAGCGCTGCAGCCTTCTCATGGTTTACCAAGCACAGTTTTGTACATTGTATAGCGGCTGTGCTCTGTAATGCAGCTCAGGCCCATTCACTGAGCTACTTTTGGGCCATGTGACCGATGTACGTGACGTCACTGGCCTAGGAAGAGGTTGCAGCACTCACTGAGTGCTGAGGCTTCTTCAAAACAACTGATTGTTGGGGTTGCCGGGACTCGGACCTCTACAGATCAGATATTGATGACTTCAATATCGAAATTTCAGACAACCCCTTTAAGAAACCCTTCTAGCAAATAAAGACTTACCAACGTGTAGAACCCTGACCAGTGAACTTGCAAAATCTGAAATTCTTGTGCAGGTCTTAAAAAAATATTCTCTATATTGTCCCCCTAAGTAACTCTTGGTGGTCAGAGGGAGTTTTATAGAAAGCAATGAAATAAGCGTGTGTTCTCGTCTACAGGAACACATTCAGTTATAAGCTTAGCCTTAGCTGTTCTAAAGTACCGAAACCCATTAATCTCACACTGTAAAATATTTTCCCAGTACAATTACCCCAGGGGTCTAATTCCTGATGAATACCCACTTGACCATTATTCTTTATTAAGACTATTGTAAGATTTAATTATATACTCTGTGCATCTCTTAAGGATTCTAGAATTATTTCTACGTTTGCCGCCGTTGTATGTGTAAATCCATTTAATTAGGTCTTGAGCGGTCATACAGAATGAAATGCTTAGCGCCTTGGTAACAGCGGCCCGACATAAAGAGGTACAACATTGCGTATATAAAGAAATTTCTGATTATGTGCTGTAACGTCCGCTACCATAACTCCCGCCAAGGTGCTAATTCACTGACGTTTTATAAGCCGGTTGTTGAGAAAACTATACCATAGTTAGTTATGATTGAGTATGTGGTCTGATTCATAAGGACAGGGCTGGTGGGGGTGCCGGATAGACATGGGCAGCAGCTGTGGCCCACTGGGCTTAGTGGTGGTCTAGGTAATCACACAGTACACTTTTTGGGAGTAGAAGGGCAGCCACCTGTAACTCTGCTGATTTAGACCCAGATCCAGGAAAGGGATATTCTAAATGGCCACAATTAAAGAGGTTTCATGAGAGATCAATATTGATGGCCTATCTTCTGCTGATCGGCAGTTTGAAGAAGCTGCAACGCTCTGGTGAGCATACCTCCTCACAGCTTACCAAGCACAACACCATCCATTGTATAGCGGCTCTGTTTGGTTTTGCAGCTCAGACCCATTCACTTCAATGGGACTGAGCTGTAATTAGATGATGTGTCCAATGAGCATGATGTTACTGGCCTAGAGAGAAGCTACGATGCTCACCGGAGAGCTGGAGCCTCTTCAAACAGATGATTACTTGATTAGGTGAAGGTGCCAGGAGGATAGGTCATCAATATTGAACTCCCGGAAAATCTCTTTAAAGCAGGTTACATAAGTGAGTCCGTCCCTTTAGATTATTTGTCCCAAGCTTGTTTATTAGTAGTAGTTGTAGTAATAATAGTATACATTTGTTTTGCAGTCACGAAAACGTTCTTACTGATGCATTTCACCCTATTTTTCGCTTTATAAGACGCAATTTCCCCCCTCCCCAAAAGTGGAGGAAATGGCAGTGTACTTATAAAGTGAATACTAATGAGCGCTTCCATTATGGAAGAGCTCTTTAGTATGCAAGAGGTGTGGGGAGTGGTGAAGGTAGCATTGTTAGTGCTGGATGTATTCACCACTCCCTGTTCTTCTTCCGGGTGCCGTGCCGCACTGTGTCCTGACTGCATATAGCGTCAGGACGTAGTGCATGTAGGCATGCACTATGGCCTAACACTGTGCAACGTCAGGTCATGTTGCCACACGGGTCCGGCAGAAGACCAGGGAGCAGTGAGTGCAGGAAGAGCCTGCTGGATCAGT
The DNA here is from genome assembly GCA_033119425.1 of Bufotes viridis. Taxonomy (NCBI): domain Eukaryota; kingdom Metazoa; phylum Chordata; class Amphibia; order Anura; family Bufonidae; genus Bufotes; species Bufotes viridis. The sequence continues at coordinate 18,711,945 of CM065595.1, forward strand.
AGAGTGGCAGCACCGCCCGAGGCAGGAGAGGAAAGGTTATTTATGTCTGATCTGAGTTCTGAAGAGGATTGGGGGGTCTGATTGGGGGTATCTGATACAGATTTAGGGTTTGATTGAGGGGTCTCATCTGAAGTATAATAAAGATGGGGGTCTGATATGAGGTCTGATAAAGTTTGGGGGTCTGATGAAGATTGGGCGGTCTGAACTGAGGTCTGATGAAGACAGGAGGTCTCATTTGGGGGTCTAATGAAGATTGGGGACCTGGTCTAAGGTCTGAGGATAATTGAAGGTCTGATCAGAGGTCTGATGATTTTTTCTTTTTCAGTTTTGCTCCTCTAAAACATAGGTACATCTTATAAAGTAAAAATATGGTGCTTTTTAATTGCCCTACTTCTGCACAAGACAGCTTTCAGTAGTATGGTCATGCTGTATGCAGTACCCCAGACCTAGGGGTACTACAATTTGTATATAGTTTGCATTATGTATTTTATTGTATGTTTCTGACTATAGATCCCAGCAAGGAATTGTTGGCAGGAACAGGGTTAACCACCATGTTCCTCCCCTCTTGGATATAATTGGGCTGGTCCTGCTTCCTGCCAGAAGGTCCGGAGACAGAGAGGATCGGATGCACATTGCAGAGCTCCTGCTCTTGTTACAGATTCTCCAGAGAAAACGACTCCAACTTTCCTCAAGTAAAGTCTTGAGACACTAGACAGCAGAGTGAACTACTGCCACTTGTATTGAAGACACTGCTGTAAGGTGAGGGATTACAGCCAAGACACCCATCACCAGACTACTATTAGGCCAGTATCACAAAAGTGCTGAATTGCCACCATCCAACCTGTTTCCACATACTGGTGCCAGAGAAGATTAGCACTAAAAGCCTGCTGCTACTGTATGTATTTAAAGTTCTATTAAACTTAGTAAAAAAAGACTTTGTTACGTTTGATTCTGGCCTCAATCTTCATTGCTACATTTCCACTGCAATGAACCCCAGGGAGAAACGGCTAGAGACAGTACACCGTGACACAACACTTCATCAGGGCCACTACCACTTCCATCCTCCATACTGGCTCCTATGGGGCTGGCTGCAATAGGAGGTTAGTATATTCTACTGGGTAAAATGGTACATGGGATAGTAATGACAAGGCTCACAGTAACTGAGGATAACTATAGCTTCATAACAGAAAAAATTTAGGGAAACTGTGCTGCAATATCAGAATGAAAACCATGCGCCATTACACTTTTAATTGCAGTTGCAATTTCCCCATTGATGTAAAAGGAAGGTGACATCCCAAACAGAACTGCAAAAACACACAGTACATCCTAAAATGGCTAGTTATTTATTATAGCACAATAAAACAACTTACCCCCATGACTAAAGCACGAGTCACCAGTATTTAATGTCGGAGATTGAGAAAGCCAGTCAGATGACTAGTGAAAAATCTTCAAGAAAACATACATGTCCAGCTGCTCTGACCCATTACTATTGATATGGAAAGATACATTGATTGCACATATCTTATCACTGCTGCATTTTTTATGTTTTGCTTGCAAGGAGGAGCGGACTTAGGAACACATTTATTATGACCAGCGTTTTAGACGTGGTCTTAATAAAGACCCCGAGCTGGCCGAAGTTATGAAGAGGTACAGGCCTCTTTATAACTTCGGCGCATCTATCGCCAGCTTCCGAGCTGTCTAACATTTAGACAATTTTCTACACCTAAAACTTCCCCGCCCAGGCCATGCCCACAATTTTAGACCGGGCGTGAGTGGGGAAAAAAATCACAGATTGCGGCTCAGCTAACAGTTGCACCGCCATGTGCCCCTGAAATACGCCTAATTTAGGCATATGTCAGAATAGTAAATGACCCCCTTGGTTTTTGGAATTATAACATAGTGATGTCCTTGCTTATACCAAATTTGTTCTTTCACAGGTGAGTGAGGACACTCTATCGGCATTATGAATGACACCTCTTACAAACAACCCAGAAAGGATGTTTGGTGGCGGACAATTTACACATGTCTCTTATAGAACCAAATGATTGTTAATTGCTTTTACAGATGTTTATGCCATAAAAAGACAAACAGCCGCTATTCCATAGTTGTAGATGAGAAGTGGAGATTAGCAGCGTTGCGGCTCGGTGTAGAATACCTAATCGCCTTGGTGATGGAGAGAATAATTAGTGGGAAATATAGATTCTCTTGCTGACAGTCCTACATCTCAGGTTTAAGTTTTTGTGAAAATTTGCAGTGTATTGAAGAGTTAATTTATCATCGATTTGTGAAGAATTCATTGCTAATGAGATAATACACTTCGTTAAAATAACTCCCTTCCCTGCTAATTTTTATTTTGACTTCAGGTTGAAATAAACTATATATTCATAGTGAACGAAGGGGGACATTTATTAAACTGGTGTAAAGTAGAACTGGCTTAGTTGCCCACAGCAACCAATCAGATTCCACCTTTCATTTTTCAATGGAACTGTGAAAAATAAAAGGTGGAATCTGATTGGTTGCTATGGGTAACTAAACCGGTTGTACTTTGCACCAGTTTGATAAATCTTCTCCGAAGTGTCTAACTTGCACTTGGGGAGTAATTTTCTTTTCTCGAATTCGCAAAACTATGACGAATATTCGGCCAAATATTCGCGAAATATCACAAATTAAAATATTGCCCCTGCTGCTCATCACTAGTCACTGATTAATTTTCCCCATTCTCTCCGTCAGAATATTTACCAAGACAAATCGAATCCTGTCTGTGTAGCATGCACCTTCACTTGGTCAGCATTTGCTCAATAATCCATCAGTATTGCTAAAGGCAAAAAAAGGAGTGGATCTAAAACAGAGATGACATGTAAATAGAATTTTTGCATGTCTTCTGTGTTTTCTACTCACTCCTGCTATTGGCTACCAAATCATAAGACAATTCTGATGGGACCATACAGGCCTTAAAGCTGCTACACAGACAGGATCAGTTGTGCGTCTCATTTTTCATTCCTTTTGACAGATCAGAAGAAATGATGATGTCCGCCAGGCCAAAAGCCAAAATAGTGGACTTGTCATGAAGTGTGGAGGGTGGTGAACAGCATGAGAAGTCCACAGAGTGGACCTATGACAAAATGGTGAGGTGGAAGCAGCATGAGGAGACCACAGAGTGGCCCAATGACAGGGTCTGAAAGTGGAAGCAGTATGAGGAGGCCACTGAGTGGCACAATGACAGAGTCTGTAGGTGGCAGCAGCAGCACCATTAGGTGAAGGCCACCGAGTTGCACAATGACCAAGTGAGGAGATGGCGGCAGCATGAGCAGACCACAGAATGGCACAATGACAGAGTGTGGAGGTGGCAGATGCATGAGTAGGCCAAAGAATGGCACAATGACAAAGTGTGGAGGTGGCAGATGCATGAGGAGACCACAGAGCAGCACAATGACAGAGTCTGGAGGTGGAGGCAGCAGCAGCATCAGGAGGAGGCCACAGAGTGGCACAATGACCGAGTGAGGAGGTGTCAGCAGCATGAGGAGACCACAGAGAGGCACAATGACAGAGTCTGGAGGTGACAGCAACATGAGGAGACCACAGAGCGGCACAATGACAGAGTTTGGAGGTGACGGCAGAAGCAGCATCAGGAGAAGGCCAGAGAGGGGCACAATTACAGAGTCTAGAGGTTGCAGCAGCATGAGTATGTCACAGAGTGGAGCAAAGACAGAGTGTGGAGGTGGCAGCAGCATTAGTAGGCCAAAGAGAGGCACAATGACAGAGTGAGGAGGTGATAGCAGCATGAAGAGACCACTGAGTGGCACATTGACAGAGTGAGGAGGTGGCAGCAGCATGAGGAGACCACAGTGTGGCAAAATCACAGAGTCTGGAGGTGTCAGCAGCATGAGTAGGCCAAAGAGTGGCACAATGACAGGGTCTGGAGTTGGAAGAAGTATGAGGAGGCTACCGAGTGTCACAAGGACCGAGTTTAAAGGTGCGGCAGCATGAGGAGACCACAGCGCGGCACAATCACAGAGTCTGGACGTGTCGGCAGCAGCATCAGGAGGAGGCCACAGAGTGGAACAATGACCGAGTAAGGAGGTGGCAGCAGCATGAGGAGACCACAGAGCAGCACAATGACAGAGTCTGGAGATGGCAGCAGCATGAGGAGACCACAGAGCCGCACAATGACAGTCTAGAGGTGGCCTCAGCATGAGTAGGCCACAAAGCGGCACAATGACAGCATCTGGAGGTGTCGGCATCAGCCGCATCAGGAGCAGGCAACAGAATGGCACAATGACCGAATGAGGAGGAGGCAGCAGCATTAGAAGACCACAGAGCGGCACAATGACAGAGTCTGGAGGTGTCAGCAGCATTAGAAGACCACAGAGCGGCACAATGACAGAGTCTGGAGGTGTGGACAGTAGCAGCATCAGGAGGAGTCCACAGAATGGCACAATGACAGAGTGTCGATTGACCAAGAGACTTCTGGTGGAACCTTCATGGCATGAACAGGCCTCTAGTAGCTACAGACAAGGGGACAAAGCATCAGGATAGCTTTGAGCCCGGAAGAGTAAATTTAGTTTATCGACCAAAATACTTCAATAATGTTTTTACCGCATATAACTGCAGCGCTGACCACTGAATTAATTTTGTTTTTCAACCGACATACTTCAATAAAGATTTTACCACATATTACTGCAGCGCTGAATGCTGAATAAGAATTGTTTTTCCACTGAAATACGTCAATAAAGATTTTACCACATATAACTGCAGCGTTGAATGCTGAATAAAATTTGTTTTTCGACCAAAATAAGTCACAAAAGATTTTACCGCATATTACTACAGCGTTGAATGCTGAATAAAATTTGTTTTTCCTCCGAAATACTTCAATAAAGATTTTACCAGATATAACTGCAGCGCTGAACGCTGAATGAAATTTGCTTTTCCACCGAAATAAGTCACAAAAGATTTTACCTCATATAACTGCAGCGCTGAACACTGAATACCATTCTTTTTTCAACCGAAATAAGTCCCAAAAGATTTTATCGCCTATAACTGCTGCGCTGAACACTGGATACAAATTTTTTTTTCACCGAAATAAGTCACAAAAGATTTTACCGCATATTACTACAGCGCTGAACGCTGAATAAAATTAGTTTTTCCACCAAAAAGCGTCAATAAAGATTTTACCATATATAACGGATCAGGGTCTTCGTATTTCCCACGCACTACACGGATGTCTCAGAAATTAACCACTGCTCCCAACAGCAGCTCCTGTGAAGGTCATGGAGCGTCCCGGTCATCCAGCATCTATTCGCTCCGCTGAAGGATTATTTTGAAAGTGTGTCGAAGCCACACGGGGCCCCCACACTGCAGATTTACCATGGAGACATCATGGATATTTTATCGCATTTAACTACAGCGCTGAACGCTGAATACATTTTGTTTTTCAATAGAAATACGTCACAAAAGATTTTACCACATATAACTGCAGCGCTGAATGCTGAATAAAATTAGTTTTTCGACCGATATACATCACTAAAGGTTTTGTCACAGATACCTGCAACAGTGAACGCTGAATATATTTTGTTTTTCTACCGAAATGCGTCACTAAAGGTTTTAGCACATATAACTGCAGCGCTGAACGCTGAATAAAATTAGTTTTTCGACCAAAATACGTCAGTAAAGGTTTTGCCACATATACCTGCAACAGTGAACGCTGAATATATTTAGTTTTTGTACTGAAATAATAATAACTGCAGAAGTGAAATGCGTATATATTTTTCATTTTGTACTGAAATAGGCCACTTAAACTCTTTCACCACAAATAAATGCAACAGTGAACTGCATACATTTTTTTGCTTTTTGGACTGAAATAGGACACTGAACACTTTCACCACATATAACTGCAGAAGTGAACTGAGAATATATTTTTCTTTTTGTACTGAAATAGGCCAGTCAACGCTTTTACCAAAAATAAATGCACCAGTGAAGTGTGTATATATTTTTCTTTTTACAATGAAATAGGCCACTAAATGCTTTTGCCATAAATAACTGCACCAGTGAAATGTGTATATTTTTTTCTTTCTGTACTGACATAGGCCACTAGACCCTTTTAACACAAATAAATGCAACAGTGAAGTGCGTATATAATTTTTTTTATACTGAAATAGGCCACTACACCCTTTTGCCACAAATAACTGCGCTAGTGAAGTGCGTATATTTTTTTCTTTCTGTACTGACATAGGCCACTAAATGCTTTTAACACATATAACTGCAGAAGTGAACTGAGAATATATTTTTCTTTTTGTACTGAAATAGGCCACTAAACACTTTTGCCACAAATAAATGCAGAAGTGAACATATATTTTTCTATTTCCACAGAAATAAGACACTAAAGGCATTTTAACATAGCACTTGCACCTCAAGAACAAATTGCTGAAATGACAGAGCTGTATAATGGCTATTCGGATCCCCAAATAATCTTTCCCTGCACTTGTAAATCGCTTTTTTAGCACTGTCCCTAGCGCCTTATGATGTTTCTTCCTGCACTAAGATGCTGTGAAATGATTCCTCCCTATCCTTTGCCTGCACTTATAAATAGTTTTTTTTCACAAGGAGGTTTTTCCAATTGCTGTCCCTAACGCACTTTTCACGTCTGTCCCTGCACTCAGAACGCTGAAAAATGTCTGATTCTATGATTTATACGGCTGTGACATCACAGGGCTGGCTTGCTGCTGATTGGCTGCATGCATGTCAATCTGGGTGATCCCGTCTTCCCAGAGTTCCTTGCCCCATGTCCTCAGTCCTCCCACGTGTGACCACCATTTAAGAAAAAATTGCGATTCGTTACCACTAAGCGCCAGGAAATTCACATTAGTTGCGAATAGAATATTTCCTAAAATTCTGATCGAATTCCACTTCGTAAGCTTCGATTCCCTCATCTCTACCGATAACTATGCCTCTGCAACAATTTCACAACAACAATACACATTACTTATGCAGCAACCAGGTCGCAGTGGCATGTGTGCATGCAAGTGGCTGGATGGGTGTAGTAGTAGTTGCAGTCACGGTTCTGATGTTCCCTAGGTCCCATGCATTGATGGAAAAGGGTGCACCTTTTTTTCCCATCAGGGGCAAATTCTGGTTCTGTAGTTCTTCTGTCTGATGAATTGCTCTTGGTGGTGAAGGTTTTGAGCTGCAAGACTGGATTCTGCAAGTCTTTATGCTTGACCACTGCTCAATTCATAAGGGGTGATCGTTCTTGCGATTGGTGGAGTTGCCATTTGTCAGGCACCATCAATTAGACACTTATGTATCCTGAGGATACATTTAAAGATCATCTATCAGCAGGATTAACCCTAGAATACCATGCATAGTGCATGGTACTGCTAAGTAAACCAATACCTCATTTATGTTCCTCTGTTGAGCTCCACCCAGAAGAGGAAACGCCTGGTTTTCTTCAGGCGGGATATGTCATCATAGGCGCATGCACAGTACTCGCTTGCGCCGAAACAGATGCACCAAAGCTCTGCAATTAGAGCCATTCCCCATGTCTCCTTTATTGAAAAGGACAGGTTCCCTGAATTCTTGCACCTAAACCATAATCTACACTATTGACCCATGCGCAGTGGATCTGCCTCTGCTTCCCCAGCAGCGCAAACACTGTGTACACACTAATGACGTGAACAAAGCTAAGCACCTCCCGTTCCGAGTGGAGGATGACATCATCGGTGCAATGGGGAAACATAAATGAGATACTGTTTTACTCACCAGTACCAAGCATTAGGTGGTGGAAGTTGATCCTGCTGACAGATTATTTTCACCTGTTGGGACATCCCCTTTAATTTTCATTGACATTTTACTAGTTAAAGGGCTTTTCCAAGTGTTTTATATTGATGACTTCAGGATAGGTTATTAGTATCTGATCAGTGGGGGACCAACTCCCGGCACCGCCACCGATCAACTGTTTGAAGAGGCCAATGAGTGCAGAGGACTTCTTGAAACCTACCAAGCACAGCTCTGTCCATTGTATAGCTGCTGGTATCGCAGCCCCTGAGCATTAACTTGAATGGGACTGAGCTGAGCCTAGCCTAGCCTAGCTGTGCTGATCAGCTGGGGTACCGGTAGTCACCTCCACTGATCAGATACTGATGATCTATCCTGAGAATAGGTTATCAGTATAAAACAGCTCCTTTAAAATTATACATCACCCTTAAGTACATAAAGTGCCCTGGAGCAGGGAGTACTTTGACATTTTGACATTTCTGGACATTTGCCTATATCCCCTATGCAAAGTTAAAACTTCTTACTTTATTTCTCTTGAAAGGGTTAACTTATACTGTTTATTACTGTGTTACTGCATTTTATATATATGTTGTGATATATATCCTGTTCATTATCACTGTATTTACATCAAGCTGTGGAAAGGGTAACTAAATACTGAGAGATTGTTGGGGCTTTGATTGAGAAGCTGGCAATTTTCCACAGCTGCCATAGGGTTTAAAGAAGACCATGTTTTGGAGGGAAAACCCCAGACTTGTTTACCACCAAAAAGCAGACAGCCTGACCAATGTCTGGTTTTAGCTCTGTTGTTATGTCTGGAAACTTGTTTTTGTCTGGAAAACCTGTTGTGTCATTGCCATTGAGTATCATTGAAGCTTTAATGTAAGTCTATACCAGACGGGAGCTGAAACAGTGTATCTGTTTGTGCTGAGTTTCTCCACTTCACCCCTCCCAACAGGAGGTTCTAGTCTAGCAAAAACTATATATAAGTAGAACAGTCAGAGCCCCTAGTGTGCTGCAGTTAGGGACCAGTGCTTGGAAGAGCAGGCTCTGCCAGACTACTGAGTGACCAGAAGAAGACGCTGAGACGGGGATACGCTGCCACAGACCACCAGCCTTGGACCAGGGTACCAGCCTTCTGAAGAGAAAGCGAGACAGCTAGATCAGGCCTTTTCTCAGCAACAAACTCTTTTTCTGCCAGGGAGGAGACTGGAGAAGCCAGCCCTATGCCTCACCTGTAATGTTTTGTACCTGAATTCCTCCAGTAAAGAAGCAAACTGGTTTACTGCAGACTCTGACTCTCTGGACTTATTTCTAATTGGGGTGCACCACGCCTTACCATCCCTTTCGGAAAGCAGCAACACGTGTTGATACCTCGACGGTGTCTGGGGGACCCAGCGTAGCGTTGGGGCCACCCCAAACCCGGCCACCGCATATGTGCTTGAGGAATCGGGACATGGTCCCTAAAACGCGCAACATTTAATCTGTACACGCTACCTCTCTACCTCCAAAAGAACATGCTCCACATTACACCATGAACTGATAAGTACTTGGATTCTGCACTTTTTGTCTAATGGAGTAATACATATCATTGAAAGACTCTGGATTATTCTGCTTGAAATGCAATTAAATGCACATCACCCTTAAGGGGTTTAAGCCATAATTTATGTAAAAACTGAAAATCAGACATCATATAGTACATGACAATACCTTTCTAACAAAGCTAGAACCAGTCCTGCATCTCACATGAATCCAGAGATCTTCACATTCATTACCCCAGTTGCTCTGTTAGATTATCTTCAGCCTGGCAGCTCAGGGGGCAGATCCTTTCTGCTGCAGCTCTCTCCCCGTAACTGCCACAGCTTCTAACAGAACATATGGCCAGTGGCAGTTGAAGATTTAAACTGAGCACGTTCGACCAGCTCAGTGAGTTGGACATAAAACTAAGGAAAAGAACAAACAGCAGGTGGCGCTATACGGATACATTTTATTGAATAACTCAGTGGCTATACTAAATTTTTAGTTACATGCAATTACAAAAATGTTCGGATCCAGGTGCTGGTTTGGTTATGTGACACTTCCTCTTTAAGTACATTTCCCCTCCGGTGAAATGCCCTATTTAAAAAAACAAAAAAACAAAACAAAAAAATAAAACGATTAACATGACTATTTAGAGTCCATAGAAAATTCCTTTAAATTGACTCTAAGCCACTTTCTTACTTATTCCCCTCTGACCTCTCTGATTTCAACACTAAATTCAACCTGCATCCCAAATCTCTTCTCCAATTAGAGGTTAATATAACGTGTCGTTTGCCCTGATTAACTTTGTGTATCAGAAGAGAAGTGGCTATTGATTTTAAAGACCTGCTACTTTTTTTTTTTCCCCACAAAGCAACCGAATGAAAATGAAGCAGACTTCACGGCAGAAAACTTTTGTACTTTCATATCAGGTGAAAGAGAGAACTGCCATTGTTAGTTGGACCACGGGGCCAAGAAAATGTCATTCAGGACTGGGCTTCTAACATTCGAGGACTCTGTAGAGTGGATCCTGTAAGTACTTGATACCTGAAATATTGTATTGTGACAGATGCATTCATAAAATATATAATGCCTCCTGCACGTGTTAGAACACCGCTTTCCCGAGGTGGAAGTCAATCTGCTTTAAGCGTTCTATGTCAAGGTCACACACAACGTTTCGAAAGCAGAGCATCGTATTATGGAGCTTTTCATTGTAAGAAGATCAAATCAGCGCCAGAAATTATCAAATATTGCATAACGAAATTTTTCAAAGGGTTGTCAAGGAATAGAAAAACATAGCCGCCTTCTTTCAGAAACGGCTCCGCATGTGTTGATGGATTGCGTCTGGAATTGAAGTGAATGGAGATGAGTAGCAACATCACTCTCAAACTGTGGACAAATGCGGTGCCATTTTTGGAAGAAAGCAGCCACTTTTTACTAATTTTGGACAACCGTTTTAATGAGATGGCAAGAAAATGTTAAAATAATCAGGACAAATGCAAAATGCGCTTTTAAGGGGGGGTAAAAATCAATGAGAAAGGTCTCTGAGTGGGATAAAGAAATAAAAGAAGTCATACTTATCCTCACTGATCACCCAAAACTCCTATTTTGGCACTTACTAATTCCCAGCTGTTCTCTGCTTCCTGGTCCAATCTTGACACACAGGAAATGCCTAGAATTGGCAGCTGAGCAAACTACTGGTCAGTTGGATCTGACAGTGGCTTACTTCCCTTTCCTCCTTTAGACCTACACACTGGATCCAAGTGTACATGTGTATGAGGATATATACAGGAGAGTGAATCTGGATCGCACATCCTCAGTACTATGCTTTTGATATAACGACTGTCCTTCAGCATAATTACGTGGCATATCCGCCCAATTTGTAATACATTCTATGCTGTGCATAAGAGGCATTAGTATACAGTTTTATCAAAGAGCATAGGCCCACTTACTGCGACAAGGAAGCCTCTACAAGTGGGGACCTACTCTAACCTCAATGGCGCAGCAGTGCGCGGCGACCACCGGCGCCCCAGCACCCCGCACCAGCAGCATACGGCAGGACCCAGAAGCCACACAGCATCCCCACTGTGCAGCAAAGCCTCCTTGGCTCTGGGCCCCACTACCCCACCAGCACAGCACTGAGGCAGCAATGGCAGACACGCAGTACTGCACCATGTGAACGAGTGTTAATATCCAAATTTGACTGACTGCTACTGCCGCTGCTTCTGTGAACCCGTGCACCACTACTTTCCGGGGAAGTAAGCTGCTGCAAAGCGGGTGGTCTACCCCATGCCCATTTGGCTCCCGACCTCCCACTGCTGCCACCCTGCTGACTCCCGGCCACGCTAGTGACTTGCTGGCTCAGCCGCTGCCTGATGGGCAAGCTGCCACCCTATTCTCCTGATGATGATGAAGCCCCTTTTTCAACCGGCTTCCAAGTGCGATCGGCTTCATCATCGTCAAGTAGTGTCTGCACATCACTGATGTCCTCCATTGATGTCCTAATCACTCGCAACACAAGCTCCTGTACCACTCTCCTCATCCACATCTTGGCTGGGCAGTAGCTGCTGAATGTCCTCTAGTAGCTGAAAAGTGAAACTAAGTCCACTGCATGTAGTACTTCTAGCGGTGAGGGAACAGAAAAGGCCAGAGGCAGGTTGAGGACAGGTGAGGGCACAGGGCTTCCACCTGGCCCATGCCAACTAAGGGTTTTGTCTGACGAACCCACCGATTGTTGGCTGGGGGTGTTTGATGTCACTTGGGATGACGTGGATGACCGAGTTAACCAATCAAGAACCGCTGAGTTGCTGGTCTAGACAAGACCGTTAGATGACACCGGGAACTCAGGCCACTCGCTGCGACTACTGCTGCCACGACCCCTTACTCTGCTACTAGCCCTGCTTGCGCCAGAAACATTTAGGCCTCTGCCACTCTTCTGTGCATGGCCTTGCACTTCTCTGCCTGACATACTTGTAGCTGAATTAAACAAATTAAACGGAAATTAAAACACCCCTAAAAGTGACGAATATATTTTTCTTTTTGTACGGAAATAGGCCACTAAACACTTTCACCAGAATTAACTGCGGCAATGCACTGAGAATATATTTTTCTTGTTGTACTATAATACAACCCTATACGCTTTGACCAGAAAAAAATCAAAGGGAAATGTGTATATATATTTCTTGAAGTACTAAAATACGCCCCTATACACTTCTAACAGAAATTACTGCAGCAGTGCACTAAGAATTTGTATTTCTTGTTGCACTGAAATTGGCCACTATACATTTTGACCAGAAAAAAATTGAGAAAAATTGAAAAGATTGAAGTGCGTATATATATTTCTTGAAGTACTGAAATATGCCCCTATACATCTTTACCAGAAATAACTGCAACAGTGCAGTGCATATATTTTTTTTTATTTTTTACTGAAATACACCCCTATACGCTTTCAACAGAAATAACTGCAGTAGTGAAATGCGTATATATATTTTTCTTGTAGTACTGAATATGCTACTAAGATATAAGTCACTAAAGGCTGTTAAACATAACACTTGCAGCCCAATAACAAAAAGTTGGTATGACAGAGCTGTCTAATGACTATTTGGATCCCTAAATAATCTTTTCCTGCACTTGTAAATCACTTTCCTATCAATGTGCCTTCTGACGTCTCTCCCTGCACTAAGATGCTGTAAAATGATTCCTCCCTTATATTTCCCTGCACTTATAAATCATTTTTTCTGTCTTCTTTCCACAATCGTTTTACCTCTTGCTGTCCCTAGCGCCTTCACACGTCTATCCCTGCACTCTGAATGCTGGATAATGTCTGACTGCAAGATGGCCACCGTATTTATAGGCCTGTGACATCACAGGGCTGGCTGGCTGCTGATTGGCTGCATGCTGGCATGTCAGACTGGGTGATCCCGCCTTCCCAGAGTTCCTTGCCCCATGTCCTCAGTCCTCACACGTATAGCTGCCATTTTGGGAAAATTGTGATTCATTACCACGAAGCGTGAGGAAATTCGCATTCATTGCGAATAGATTTTTTCCTGAAATTCGAAACGAATTCCACTTTGTCAGCTTCGATTCGCTCATCTCTAATAGTATCTTAATGTGTATGGCCAACTTAAAGAGCACTTGTCAGAAAAACCGCTATTAAAACAGGCATACCGCCTGGTAGAGGTGTTCCTGCTGATTAAAATTATACCTGTCTTGTGAAAATCGGTTGTGGTGTTCCTGAGAAAGAAGACTTTTAATTTTTGATGCATTTGAGGACTGCAGAGCACTAAGGGGCGTGGCTGACACTGGAAAGTTAAGGAGCTGAGGTGCACTCAGTGGCTAGGCCCCGTCCTCCTGTGCACTGAAGCCCTTACATACATAAAGGATAAAAGTCTTCCTTTTCAGGCACACCTAAACCGATTTTTACAAGACAGGTATTATTTTAATCAGCGGGATCAACCTAACCAGGCAGTATTAACTGCTTTAATATGCTTGGATCCTGCTGACAGGTAGTTGCCTGTAATCCAGGCCTGATGATATGGCAAGCACAGACAGGGCTTCTCTCTGGTACCTGGATCCTGGTTCCTATTCATGAAATTTGACTAAATTATGTAAAGGGCAGACTCTGGATCTTTCAAATCAAATCCTAATGAAATACATAAAATAAATAGTTGTTTTCTTTTTTTTTGTGGCGTGGGGGGGTTGGGGGGGTATGGTTAACGCTATCATGTGTGGCTTTTATATTAATCTGGCTTCCCGATATTGCTATCTGTCGCGTACAGTGCATCACATCCAAGGAGCATCACGTTGTGCTGATTAGATTTGAATAACCATTTATATAATAAGAGTACAGTACATCTGCGTCAAGCATCTCTGGTTTTATCTAATGTTACCGTTGGGAATTAGCCGACACTGAAAAAATGGAGCTCCTATAAAACGATATAACAAAAGCAGCATCTGATTATGTCATTCAATGGAGCAGGCTGCTCGAAAATTGTGATTAAAGCCGGACTTGAAAGATGAGATCCACTCGGCGCGGTGATTGACAGCCTCTCCTCTCAAAGATCTGGACAAGAGGATGCGACTACCGTCATTAACGCTGATTGGAAGCTGTTCTGACAAGGCCGGCACAGTCGGTAATGGCTGCCACTTCTCTAGAGAAAGGTTACCAGAAATCCATATCTATTTATCTTTGCCAATTGCTTCTCGGACCTATTTTCGTACCAGATATTTGAAGGGTTTTATTTCATTTGGAAAAAGGAAACCTGGGGGAAAAAAAAGTGACCTGTTGAGATAAAGCTGACATAACATCTCATGGAGCCAAAGCTTCAGATCAGATTTTGTCAGAAATAAAAATTCCCCAGTGTCTCCAGTGGAGGGAAGCCAAGGATGCGAAAAAATTTCCAGAAGTAGACTTCTAGACAAAATATGGCAGTTGACACGTCTGCACTTTTGCATGTTTTGCATTTTTGTTTCTGCATTTTTGCAACTTTTTCAGCGCATTTTTTGCAGTAAAAATGCCAGCATTTTTTTTAGGCATTTTCACATCTGTTTCTCTATAGGGGAAAAAAATGCCATGGAGAAAATGCTAGTGCGTAAACATACTGAAGGGAGGGGAGATTTATCAAGACTTGTGTTCCCATATGCATCGGAGTGAGATGCTCCTAATTGATTAAGATGCAGGTGCCTCTTAACAAATGGGGTGCCTCTCTAACCCTCCATGCAGCAGAAACTCAAATTTAGGAGCTGACATAGACTTGAGCTATAACTTTCGCCAGTTTCTGTCTTAAACGGATTGTGTCATCTCATACATTGGGGCTATATCATAGGATAGGCCCCCAATGTCTAATAGGTGCGGGTCCCACCTCTGAGACTCGCACCTATCTCTGTTTTAGAACTCGTAAAGAGAAGGAGAACAGACTGCACGTGCACGGCCGCCCTCTATTCATATTTTTATGAGACTGCCAAATATAGCCAAGCGCTGCCTCGGTTATTTCCGTCTGCCCTGTAGAAGTGAATGGAGCCGTGGACGTGCTTGCACAGTGCGCTTCCCATTCATTTATATAGGACTTCGGAAAAGAGCCGAGTGTGCCGCATGGCTATTCTAACCCCTCCCATGGAAATGATTGGAGGGAACCGCTCTCATTCTCTTTGCAGGCTCCATTTTAGAAATAATTGTGGGTCCCTATCAGACACTGGTGATATACCCCCCAATGTGGGAGATGACACAACCCCTTTAAGTTATAGTAAACAAGGCTCCACCCCACTGTTTTTGCAACTTTAGAAAGTAGCTCAAAAAGTCACAAATCATAGCACAAATATGTCATGTGCCATAAAGTGCTAGTTTTTGACAACATCAAATGCGGCGTTAAAGCATTAATAAATCTCCCCAACTGTTTTCAAAAAATGCTACAAAAAGTAAAAAAATTTAGGGTCAGATGAGAAGACAATGCAGGAACCCATCCTTGTCAATCAACTTGAAGAGGGAGGAGCTGGTGGAGGAAGCTGGAGGACCATGGGTGGGCAGAGTGGAATTGGCCCGCCTTCAGTGCACTTAACAGCTCATTTGCCTATGGACTAAAAGGACCTTTTCTCCAGAAGGATGCAACGGATTGCCAAGTGAAACTATCATTACAGTTAGCTGCTCTAGCTTTGCTAGGCCTTGTGCTTGGGGTACAGTAAATCACAAACTATGCCCTTCCACCCCTTAAAAATTTGGGTAAACTTCAATAGATACAGTCTCTTTGAGACCTTAAGGGGTAGAAATATCTGTAACCCCTAGGACAAACTGACTAAAAAGCTTGCTATATGCGGGGTGGGGGGACACTTCACAGAAAGCACCATTCCCAAGCGTCCCCCCATCCATCTTCAAGGCATGACCTCCTGTTCTACTCTCCCTTTCAGAGAAGAGATATATTCCCCGTCTTGTCGAGCCCTTTAAACTATTTAAAAGTCATGCTTTTATCTCCTTTCCTTCTCCTCATCTAAAATTTAAATATTGATTTTGCGAAGATCCTACACAACTTCAGTATCTCCAGTAAGTTCAGAATAAAAACCATGCAAAAAACACAGACTTGTCCTCGGGGTGTTAGAAACCCGAACAGGATATCCCATTTATTGTGTCCCGGAACATTTTGATATGCCCGGCGATTGTTACATCTTGTTCTTTGGTATAGAAATAATTGAGTCTATAATCTTTTTGCGCCATACATATTCAAACTTTTTTTTGCCTTTTGCTAAATAAGCTTTAATCTCGGGCTGTATGCGCTACCGTGCTGTTTGCAATGCTCTGAGAGAAGCAAATCCCATCTGTACATATTATCGATTTGTTAAAAGAATATACAACAACCAATGCAGCCGGGTCCGTTGTTCTCTATTAGGCTTTAATGTCTTTTCTTATTCCCGTCTTACTTAGCCACTTTTTCTTTTCTTTTTACAGAACTTTACAAATTTCAAAAACACTCATTCTTCTACCCCTAGGGGCTAAAAAACATTGCTCTTTTTTTCAGAATTTGCACATTACATTCCCATTGCTACTCATAAAAAGCTTTTGCTATTCAAAAGCAACAAACCGTGAAAAATATTTAGAATTTACAATTGGTTCTTAAAGAGGTTGCACGGCATTCAGAGCAGTCCAATTTTCAATATACCTCACTTAATGATTCTCCACTATTCCTCCTTAAAGGGCTTCCGTCAGCAGATTTATACCTATGAAACTGGCTGGCCTGTTACATGTGCACTTGCTAGCTGAAGGCATCTGTGTTGGCATGCCCTGCGCTAGAAGCAAGGTTGGGCAGCTGCCGGGGCCCACTGCTTCTGGGGGGGCCCACTGAGCTGCTATGAGCATTTCCATCAATACAGATGGAAGAACTCATTGCTGGAGCTGTTGTCATTTCACTTACGCAGTAACCCTTGTGGAGGGCCCTCATAGTCAAATGAGGCTGCTGCAGAGACTCAGACCCGCCCCCTCTACAGTGCTGCCTGAGGACAGTGAGGAGAGAAGATCGCAGGGCTGGAGTAGAAGCTGAACACAGTTTGTCAGTGAGTAGTGAGTCTGCACTGTGACTGCCTTTTGTCTGTGGGACAGGGAACTCTTCCAGGTGCTGCTGGATGTTGTAGTAGACAAGCAGCTTCATGCTATTTGTTTTACTGCTTCATTAAGCAGTTTGCCTCCAGGACACCCCCCTCCTCATATCCTGTCCTATCTCAAGAGCCCCTGCAATCTCCTTTCCTCCCTCATGTATCCAGAGCTCCTGTCTCTATTGCTGACCTGCACAGACCTCCTGCCACTACTTCTTATATAAATCCCCCTCAGAGCCCCTTCCACCTACTTGCTGTGTTCATCCCTCCTGTCCATCCATGGCCCCGGGCCCCTGTGTCACTCCTCTGCCTCTCATTATGGTGGTGTCTAAACCACATTCACCATAAGGACCTTCTAACATCACAGGGTCATGTGACTGTGCCCCCACCCCATACGGTCCCCCTCGCCCTGTATTGTTGCACCTTATACCCTGCATTGTGCCCTCTTATCACACCCTGTGCAGTGCCCCTAGTCATTCCCTGAACTGTGCCCTCTTATACCCTTTTATCCGGTCACAGTATGTCGGTGTCACTGGGGGGGGGGGGCACTGGGGGTCATTATTCTGAATGCAGGGCCACTGTGGGGTCATTATACTGTGGGGGTGGGCGACTGGGGGTTATTATTCTGAATGAAGGGCCACTGTGGGGTAATTATACTCTGTGGGGCCACTGGGGGTCATTATACTGTGTGAAGGGCCACTAGTGGTCATTATACTGTGTGTGGAGCCACTGGGAGTCATTATACGGTGTGGGAGCCACAGGGGGACATGTAAATGTAAGAAAATGCCTGAAGAGGCCCACTGGGATTTATCGCCCAAGGGCTTACATGAACCTGGAGCTGGCCCTGTGTGTTGGTTCCATGTTCATATGTGCCCTCATTGCTGAGAAGAACAAAGGTTTAATATATGCAAATTAACCTCTAGGAGCAATGGGGAAAACGTCATCATGCCTGGCCCAATCTAAGTGGAGAGGGCGTGGCAATATTTAGGGTGTATTTAAGGTTTGAACAGTTCAAGATCAGCAAAATTGCACGTGTAAAAGTCCTGATGAAGCCATTTTTTTGTAAATTCTAAACTGTTGTCCATCAATCTAGGGATGATTTGGTGCATTAACATATTAGATGCTTACAAGTTTTTTTCCAAGATGTTATAGCTGGCTTTATTAGCCAAGTATCAAGTCACATTTATAGGAGTTTTCCAAGATCAGTGGGGGTCAGCACCGTACATAGTATGGCGGCTGTGCTTGGTATAACAGTTCAGCCCCATTCACTTCTACGTGGGTTGAGCTGCTCCTAGGCCATGTGACTGATGAATGTGTTGGCACCAGCCTAGGAAAAGCTTAGAGAAGGTCACGGCGCTCACAGGAGGTGAGGGTCCCAGGGGTCCCCTAACGATTAGATACTGATGAGCTATCCACAAGAAAGGTGATCAGTTATAAAGTCTTGGAAAACTCCTTTAAATGTAACTTGATACTTGGCTAGTATGCTTGGCTCTAAAATTTTGGCACAATTTTGGAAAGCCTGTCAGTATTTGAAGTCGTGTCCAAAACTCTACATTTACAAAAGTGCCATTAACAGACACCATTTTGCATCCATTTTCTGGCTGGCCATTTTTAATGGCTGTTTTCCATCAGTTTTTCATTGCTGTTAAAATTTTTTATCCCAACCACTGCAGTGCCCTCTGTGTTCATAATTCCCCGCATAGTGCCCCATGGACATCAAATCCCCCACCCAAAATACAGCCCTCAGTATAATTAATGTCTGCTTAGTGGCCCTCAGTATTATTAACAACCCCATCAGTGGCCCCTAATATTATTAATGACCCCTTTAGTGGCCCCAGTATTATTAATTCCCCCTTAGTTCCCCCAGTAGAATTACTACCCACATTAGTGGCCTCCAGTATTATTAATGCCTCCTTACTTAATTACTACCCACATTAGTGGCCTCCAGTATTATTAATGCCCTCTTACTTCTCCTCAGTAAGATTAATGCCCCATTAGTTGTCCCTACTATAACTAATGCCCCAATTGGTTGCTTCCAGTATAAAGAATGCCCCCCCCCCCAGCTCCCATTCTGCTTGTGTAAAAATAAATACTCACCTCCCTCTACCAATGCAGCAGGACGGGCGCTCCCAGCGACCCCCATGACTCCTTGCAAGCATAAGAATGTATCTATCAAAGTTCTACTTTTCCATTATGCAGAAACGGACAGAAGAAAGAAGATTATCACTGAAAACTTGGTTCCATAACAGATTTTGGGTGTGGTGGTGGTTTGGGAGGATAAATCGTGCTGGTATGTTCTCTTTAAAACATTTCCAAAAAGCAGCACATGTTTTTGTCTTAAAATTCATTTATTCATACCCTATATTCAATTACCTTCATAAATGCTGTCATTGCGTGCACTGAGGCCCCATTAAGAGAAAAAGACTGCTCTATATTACATAGGCTTAACTTCTGAATGTGTCTTATTTTTAAAAAAAAATGCTGAATATTTGAGTTTTTTTTTCACATTTCTTTAGTCTTAAATTTTTGCGTGCCACCATTAATTATCAGACCTTTGTGCATCTTACGGTCTCCATTTTATTTTGTTTGCATTGCGTTAATAAAAACGATATTTCAGCTTAATGGCTTCACAGCTCAATGAAACTTAAAGGAATGTCTTTGTCTGATGCTGGAAACTGCAGTCAAAAACTGCTGAACCAAAGCAATAGATAGGCATTATAATTCAGTGGCGGTCCCTGGCACCAGCTCGCGTCTTGACAAAAGGGACCAGTTTGACAGTTTTACTATTAAGTAGCTACTTATGGATTTGAAATAAGAAGAAAAATTAATAAATACATAGTTTTGGAAATTGTTAAGCTAGCATAAATGAGAGTATATGAAAATGGATGCAGTCATTTATCCTTGGAGATGTTCATCTTTGGCTGATACATATTTAAAGTATTATTCTAAAGGATCCCTCCAGGAAAAACGTATCCACTGTGTTATGTTTAGCACAAGGCCCGCAGGCGTAGAGCATAACACATGAATTAATGTCCTATGCCCCGCCCTCAAGGAGCCTGCAACTAAGCAAAAGATGGTAACAGCAGTTTTACCCAGAGTGTTCCTTTAAATAAGAAGGTTTTCTTGTTTTATCATGATCTAGTTTGATTTGAAACAAGCTGATTAATTTCTAGAATATATCTTTGCAGCAACAGGAGAGAGAACTTTCCGATATAAAATTCTAATTCCTTAAATACACACAGAATTAAAGGCATTTTCTGGGGGAGGGGAAACATTTATTAAAAAAAGGAGCAGAATGGTTCAAAAATAAAAAGAAGCATTACTCACCTCATTGATCCCCTGCCACCGCTGTTGCGCCACTGCTCTAGTCATTGCTGATCTCCACTTCCTGCTCCTAGCTCAGCCTACAGGAAATGGATGAAGTGGGTCACCAGTGATTGGCTGAAAAGCATCTCCTGCCATTTAATATATGTTGAGTTGGGAGCAGAAAGTGGAGGGTACTAGGGACTGAAGCAGCAGCATAATGGTAGTGGCAGGGATTGCTGAGGTAAGTAATGATTCTTTTTTTTTTTTTTTTTTACTCATTCTGTCTGTCTTTTTTTTTAAAAACTTCTCCTAAGCTCCTTCTACTGGTAGCTTTAGGCAACCATACTTTTTTCATTTATAAGTGTTTTTCAAGAAGGGGAACTTATGGTGAGGGGGGCTGGACATGGCGCCAATGTAAAAACAAAAAGACACACCTGTCAAAAGCGCTCTGGATCTAGTGTCGAGCTCCTGTCTCTGTCGCTTCCAGTTTCTGCTGGACCAAAAGTGTGATGTGCCATCTACATGCAAGCCACTACTGCCAGATGGTCAATGTCCTCAGCAGTTAGCTGTGCAGCTCAGTGATCACTTGCTGTTCCTGCACAGTTCAGCACTTTAAACAAATATTGGACAGCAGCAGTGACTTTCATGTAGATGGCATATCACACTTCCGGTGATGGGAGACGGGAGCTAGGCACTGGACCCGCAGCACACATGAAAGATGAGCTTTTTTTGGCACTATACCCACCCCACTAACCGTAGGTTGCCAGTCTCACAGAACCTTTTTAAGACTAGGGCTACACTGTGACTTTTTGTAGCTCCACTGATTGATTATAAATGTAGGGCCAGAGCTGCAGTCCAAAGCAATACACTAGATTATATACAGTCTGTGATTTTTAATAAGTTTGTTGTATACTCTTGAAGGAGTGGCATCTTCAAGGGTGAATGTGCTTCTATTTTATCTTGGAATTAGCATTTTTGTGCACTTTTGCCCACCTATCCCATAGGCGACCTTGATTAGGTGGTACATATAGCTGTGCGGGCTCCTCCTCTCATCGGTTGCTTGATGCACCTAGAGGTAACTAGGAGCAGCACACTGTATGTGCAGGGCTTGCTCTCCTGAATGCAGATGCCCATTGGCATAGGTAGGTTTAGAGTAGGACCTGCCTGACTGAGACCACCTTGGCGCTGGTAGGAGGGCACAGATATGTTTTGATCAAAATATATTGGCTGAGAGTCTCAGATTACATCATATCACAGTGAGGGCTTAGTCCATATATAATGTTTGCATTTATTGTGTTAGTGCATTAATTTCTGTGATTTTTCCTTCCCTCTATATAGGTCTCTCAACCGTTAACTCAACCAAGACTTCATGCCCGTGGAATCATTTTCTGGTTTTTACTCTCATCAGCACCCTAAGTTCTCAATAAAAGGTGCATTCAAACAAATTATCTGCGTTGACGATTCCAAGTACTCTCGATAAAGATGGAAGATGTTGTTTTCACGGTCAGAAATTAATCATTTGAAATATATCTATAATAGAAGCTGCAGAACACACTACACGTGAATAGACTTCCTAGAAATTCTTTTCTGTTCAAGATGTCTGACCTTGTCAGTTACAGGGAAGATACTGGAGAAAATAGACTGAATAAAGGAGCTTGTTTTGTTGCCCAGAAATAGGGCCCCTTTTGTGAATGGGCTCAAGTATTGCAGTATTCACATGAATGGGATGAGATGCAATACCCAATGCAGCCTGAATAGGGGTGGCACTGTTTCTTGAGACAAAACAAAAGTGCTGCTCTTTTAAAGAAACATTTGTATGCCTAGACCAGGCATCATCAACCTTCGGCTCCCAGCTGTTGTGAAACTACAATTCCCAGCATGCTCCATTCATTTCTGTGTAAGTTCTTAGAAGAGCAGAGCAACTATGCATGCTGGGAGTTGTAGTTTCACAACAGCTGGGAGCCAAAGGTTGCCTACCCCTGGCCTAGACAATACAGTACTAGTAAAATGTTTGAACATACCTTTTCATTCCATGGTTTTTCTTTCTTTTTTTAATTCTTTTCTCCATTTTATTGGAGACATGAAAACTTCTGTGTGGACGAACAGATTTGGCTTTGGGCTACTTCTAAGGGTGTTATCCTGGCAGTCCCTTGGTATTCACCCTTTAACACCTACTGTATACAAGGATCTGGATTTTGCTGCAGGGAAACCATCAGGCCGCTACCTTCTGGAGTAGTCTCTGTGTGGTTAATAGCTGACCTATGGGGTTTAGAGACACCTGTGCATGGCAGTGAGGGGTCAGGCATAATTTGAGGGGCAGGGATAGACTGAGGTCAGGGCTGGTGGAGTACATGCAACACGGGGATCAGTCCAAGGTTAGAGCAAGTAGTTTAGGATCACAACGGAGGTTAGGCATAGGTCAGGTCAGGCAGCGGAGGGTCAGAGTACAGTAAACAAGCAGAGGTCAATACACAGCAGCAACTTTGCAAGCTAAGGAACCCGATAAGGTTGCCCAATAAGACCCAGAGGGAGCATGTGCTCTATGGCCATGGCTGCAAGCAGGTCACAGCCTGCATGAAGTGACAAAGTGGATCCAGGGGGAATAAGGCAGTGAGAGGAGGGTCCAGGCCACAGTGGGAGGTCAGTGGAGCAGTGCAGCTGCCGCTGTCAGACTCAACATCAGCTGTTCAGAGTAGAGCATGAGAATCAGGCCTTTATGCTCGAATTGCTGCAAAGAAACCACTACTGAGGAACAAGAAGAGAAGAAGAGGATTGCTGGGGCCAATCCTCAAGGAATGGACTTTAGACCAGTGGTCTTTGGTCTGATGAGTCAAAATTCGAGATTTTTTTGGTTCCAACTGTGATTCCCACCATGAAGCATGGAGGAGGAGTTGTGATAGTGTGTGTGTGTGTGTGTGGGGGGGGGGGGGGGCTTTGCAGGTAACACTGTTGGTGATTCAAAATGCAAGGCACACTTAACCAGCAGTGAAATGTCATCCTATCGGGTCTGCACTTAGTGGGACCATCATTTGTGTTTCAACTGGACAATGACCCCAAACACACCTCCAGGCTATGTAAGGGTCATTTGGCCAAGATGAAACTTGAAAGAGTGGTGCATCAGATGACATGGCCTCCACAATCATCTGACCTCGACCAAGTTAATATGGTTTGGGATGAGTTTGACCACATACTGCAGCCAATAAGTTCTCAGCACCTATGTGAACTTATTCAAGACTGTTGGAAAACCATTCCAGAACACTGCCTCATGAAGCTGATTGAGAGAATGCCAAAAGCAGGACAAGGTGTCATCAAAGCAAAAAAAGGCTACTTAGCAGAATCTAAAATATAATTTTTTATTCACTACTTAATTCCATAGCTGTTCCTTAATTTTCAAGTCTTTAATATGAACCTACAATGGAGAAAATGGAGAAAACTAACAAGAAAAGTTGTGTCCAAAACGTTTAACTGGTACTGTTTATAAAAGTGCTTTTCTTTTGCGTACCAAATCGTTATCTCACATCTAGAGGACCTGTTTAATTTTTGGCACATATCCACAGTCATTGCATCATCTCCTTGCACTGAACCATTAGTTACAAAATAGGGATTTACGAGCAGGATTCTGCCAAAGCTTCGGCCAGGGTGGAATAATTAGAGGGATGGAAAGCATTTCTGGCTGGGTTAGAAATGAGGCAGCACTAGCTTTGAACTTTTTATTGTTTTAATTTATGGGGAAGTTGTGAGCAAACATCAAGCTGTTAATGAAAGCTAATTTACTAGTGTGCTGATAGGTAGATACGATATCATATTGCCAGGAGCGTTAGATGGAGGTCTTCTGATGACAGATAAAACAACATCTCAAATTGTTCAAAGCGACAGCGGACAAAAAAAACTAAAACTCTGATATGATATAATAGGGTAATATATCAAAATGTCTGACAAAACATAGAGCTCTGGAGGTTTATACAGGTGAAAAATGCCAAAAATGGTCTACTAGTAAAGATATTGGACCTCCAATATGCCTATTTATGACAGTCACTAAGGGGCGTTAGGCTAAGCCGCTGCCTTTTTATAGAGGCCTAGTCTAAGTGTAACACCCCAGAGTGGGATTACCATCTTTTACAACCCCTCTACTGTCTTCTATGGTTGCTTTTATGTCATCATAGGGGTTTATTCCAGGTTCAGACAATGTGCATTCCCAGTTCCTTGCAAATGATCTGTTAACATGTAATGTGCCTGGTTCACCAGCAGGTGGCAGCAAGCTTGGAAGAGCTAGTTTGCCTAGAGTGGAGCCTTCTGTCCATTCTAGCCCTCTCTAGAGAGGGAGGAGTTTAGCTAGTGAAGGTCAGTCTAGAGGATCCCCAGCTGGGGAAAGAAGCAGGCCCTCGCCTCTGCTGGACAAGTCCTGCCAAGGCCAGCCAGAGTACCATCAACTCTGCTGGAACAAGAAAAAAGAGCAAAGAGTCTCAGAGCCAGGAGGAGAGGTTCCCTGGATAAAGACAAAGACTGAGATAAAGATAAAGACTGAGTCAGACTACAGAAAGTTAAGTACAGCAGAAGAGCAAGGAAAAGTTTCTATTTAATCCTGATAGCACAGCAACGCTAGAGAGAGGCAGATGTAGCAGAGCCGAATGTGTTTGCCTGCCAAAGTTTATGCCAAAGCCTGCTGGTGACCAAGATAAAGTTGGAAGAATTTTCCCTGATGCAAGTTTATTCAAATAAAGCTGTTATCAACTTCAATACAAGTCTGGACTCGAATTTATTTGAATTTATTCTACCAATCTGTTCACCCTACTTGCACTGCTTTGGACGACAACGCTTGGGGTTCCAGGATATCCAGGCAGAAGCAACGTGACACATGCACAGCCACAACACCTAAAGGGACACCATAGGCTACCCTTACATCACTCTGGCATTCCTACACCTGGGTACCACCAACACCATGTACTTAGGGGGACTCCATCCCTCATGGCTGTAATGCAACTGGTGTAACAACAAAAACTTATTACACCTTTAAGAGACCCCTGGCTCCCCCCTCTTATGGGGAGTCCGTCTGTTGCATAAGCGTTATATGGGTCTCAAACACAGAGAAGAGCAGGGGCTCAGCTTTCCACAGGGGCTCCTGCTTTAATGGCCTGGACCAGCAAAAGGTTAACCCCTACATGCCCCTGTCAATAGCGACCATAACAACTAAGTGGGTTAGAGGGAGGAGCTCCCTCTATCGCCCATCGTCAACCCGCAAATTAGATCAAGGGGTACCAATGTTTTTGCATGGCAGTCTGGAATAGTCACCAGTAGGCTCTCTGGTGCTCACTATAGCAATGACAGTATAATACATTGTGCTGCAATCACCTGTTAAAGTCCCCTAGTGGGACTATTAAATGGTAAAAAAAAAGTTGTAAAAACTTAAGCTGAAAAAATTACACCTGAATTGACGTTTTTTGCTTATTGACCACAAAAAAATAAAATAAAAAACAGTCCAAAAGTGTTTCGTACCCCAAAATGATAGCAATCAAAAATATAAGTCATCCTAAAAAATTAAGCCCTCGCACAGCTCCATAGAAATAAAATATAAAAAATGATGGGTCTTGGGATGCACTGATGCAAAAAAAGGTTTTTATTGTGCAAAAGTAGTAAAATGTAAAAAAAAAAAAAAACTATATATGGTTGGTATTACTGTAAGCATACCGACCTAGAGGGTAAAGTATTACGGTATGTACTGTATTGAGAATAATGAACAATGTAAAATTTATAACGCTGACACAATAATAAGGGCACTGTAACTGTAATGACCACAGCTGGGCTGGTAGCAGGAGCATAATTATAGGCCCTTCTGCCAAATCATAAGTGATAGTTGTTACAGATATTTTACAGCGCATTTGGACCCAAGGGTTTGATTCTCGGACCTGTAAGGGCCATTTGTGCAGGCTGATAATGAGGAAGGTGTGCTCTTAACTGCATTTATTATCTCATAAATTGCTTCTTCTGCATTATAACAATTGCATTTTTTGTAGAAAATTATTGTTCATTCATTGCATTTTTTTCTTATTACCGATCATTCACACTCGAGAAGTTGGACGTATCTGGAAAAAATTGTCCAGGAACCCCTTTTCGTATGCCCAGGCAAGGGGCAGGGATTAGAAAAACAGGGACCCAACCAGTACTCTTGTTCCAGCGCCAAGCTCTTTTCTTCTCCTCCGGTCCCTTCTGGACTGGAATTGTGACAAGATGTGTACATGCACATCACCATTGCTGCACAATCAATGGAACCCATTCCTGCACACCTCACCACTGAGGCCATAGTTTAGCCAACACTGATGTCGAGTGTGTGTAGACGACACATCATACTTCCAAAGCAGTGGGGACCAGAAGTGGAAAAGAAGGGAGCTTGGTGCAGGAATTGGAGCACCAGTAAGAAGTATCTCTTTTTTTTAGTTCCTGCACCCTACTTGCTCATATCAAAAAGAATTCCTCCTGGTCTGAGAACCCCTTTAATAGGGACATTTTTGACAATATTCTGAGCATGTGCCCACTAAAATCATGGATTCTTTCAATGACTGGTTATATCATTCCCACTGTTCCTTTCTGTATTCCTCCAGTCCTTGAGTTCTACTTTTACAATTTTATGCACTCCTGTGTTTCCCGCACTCATCACAATCTTTTCATTTTCCGCACATGATTTTTATGAATTGAGCCTTTCCTCGTGTAACAGTTAAGTGAAATATTCAGGTCTTTAAAGATAACATTATTTTGTGATGCTTAGAGCATTACCGCGGATTAGATTCAACATGGAAAGTTATTGCTTTCTGAAGCATAAAAATGTTTTACTTCTCAGTCCGTCTCCTGTCTGAAGTGGAAGAACCTTCTGCAAGCCGGGCTGTGAAATCTGAAAAGCTGCACCTCTCTTTCTACTCTATACACTCTCTACAATGAATCCTGTGGGCACCCCCCCTCCCCCCCAACACCCATCCAGTGGCCCCTGCTGCATCCCCACACTTCTCTGAGCATAGCTCTGCAGATCTTCCTCTCCTATACATATTAGGGGTAGTTCTCTTCCTTTCCTCCATGTCAGGGCATCAATAACATGCTCATGGCAATTGTCATGGTAGGGACAAGTGAGAAACTGATATCCCCCAACCATTGTCCTTACCTATTTGCACAATCAATCCTAGCTGAAGGCCCACAACTGGTCGACAGTCCCTCCTTAATTAAGTGATGAGGCCTATATGGTAAAGTACAATGGGGACAAAATAATAAACTAGTGACAGAATGGCCAAAACTGAGTAGAGTCAAAGCTGAAACATACAGACAGGGTCAAACCAGGGAAGACAAAATAATTAAATCAGGAGACATAAATCAGTAACCAAAACATACCAAAGTCAAAACCAGGAGAG
Organism: Bufotes viridis; assembly: GCA_033119425.1. NCBI lineage: Eukaryota > Metazoa > Chordata > Amphibia > Anura > Bufonidae > Bufotes > Bufotes viridis. Next base: position 18,740,003 of record CM065595.1, read on the forward strand.
ACAGGACAAAATCAGAGAACAATAATCAGAAACAATACCAAGCCAGGAAGTCACATCGAGGTCCAAATCGGCCAGTTGCCTGTTTAAAATGGGCTGTGCTACTGGTCAAGTGGCGCAGCTGGCGTCATGTTATCCCTGCTGTCACTACGCCGGATATGCCGGTGTGATCCCCGATCGTCCAGCTCTTCTACTTGTGGAGGCTGGACTTGTTACACCAGCGGCACTACCAGTAAAGGAGCCCGGGTATAACAGCAATGCTAATACTCCCCTCCAGCTCAGGAAGCCTTCACTCCCCCTCTGACCACTGCTTTTTTTTCTGTGGCACTGACAACAGCAAGTGAGCCGGCACAGAAGCACAATGGGACAACCAGCAGAATAGGGAGAGCACCAACATATAAAATAAACAGGCACAGCACAGGATAGCAGGTACATGAGAGAGACACAAGGAAGGAGAGGACAGACAGTGTCTTTGAGGAGAAATGCACAATTTAAAAGGTCTAACCCCACTAGCTTGGGTTAAGGACAGCCTACAAGACACTATTGGCCAAAAGCCCACATAGAGCCTAAACAAGTTGTCTGGCTTTAGTAAGAAAATGGACAATAAAGAGGAATAGCCTAAATTAAAGAATTGAGCTGTACTTATCTACAGCTCCCAGCTGGGCTCTGTTTACCTGGCTGCAGCTGTGACATCACATCAGCAACACATGACTGCTGCAGCCAATCACTCTTATGTATTTTTTTGTGTTGATTAGGGGATTCTTGGCTTAGAAATTCCCCTAGACTCATGGGTCGCTAAGCTGGCGCAATCTAGGTGTTGCAAAGCTACAAATGCCAGCAGACTCTACATACCCCTCACCCTGGTCCTTATTTTTAAGTATGAGCAGAGGAGCACTTAATGGGCAATTCACCTGTCCTAGAATATTAAAAAGGGTTGTCTGAGGAGGCCATTTATTAAAGGGGTTGTGACTTTGATACAAATATAACAGATTTTCCTAATATATCACTTTCCCCAAATACCGCCATTTGTAGTGCCCTGGAGCAGAGATACTTTGAAGTCTGGACATTTGTGGACATTTCCCTGTTTCCCCTATGCAAAATCATCAACTCCTTATCTATTTAACTTTAAAGGGTTAACTTGCATTGACTTACACTGTTTAATACTGTGTAACTGCATTTCATATGTTTGTTATGATATACAGTATATCCTGTTCATTTTCACTGTATTTGCACGTCACTGTGGAAAGGGCTAATGAATACTGAGAGACTTTTGGGACTTTCTAGCTAATAATAAGAAGCTCGTAATTTTCCACAGTTAGCATGTGAGATAAAGAACAGTATATTTTGGAGGGAAAAAGCTAGACTTGTCTATCACCAAAACCAGACAGATTGACGTTTTGAATGCCAGGCGTTATTATGTTATTATGTCTGAAGACATGTTTTTGTCTGGAAAAACTGCTGTGTCATTGCTATTGAGTATTAATGAAGCTCTAATTCAAGTCTATAAGAGATGGAAAGTGCAACATTGTATTTGTTTGTGCTGAGTTTCTCCTCTCCAACCCTCCCACTAGAAGGTTCTAGTTCAGCTAGAAACTATAAAAGGAGAGCAGTCAGAGCCCCTAGTGTTCTGTATTTAGGGAACAGTGCTTAGAAGAGGAGACTCTGCTAGGCTTCTTGAGTGACCAGAAGAAGATGCTGAGACAGGTACATGCTGCCACAGACCCAGAATCACCAGCCTTGGACCAGGGTACCAGCCTTCTGAGAGAGAAAGGGACAGCTAGCTCAGGCCTTTCCTCAGCATCAAAACCCTTCTTCTGCCAGGGAGGAGACTGGAGAAACCAGACCTATGCCTCGTCTGTATTGTTTTGGACTCGAATTTCTCCAGTAAAGAAGCACCCTGGTTTACTGCAGACCCTAACTCTTGACTTATTTCCCATTGGGGTGCACCACACCTTAACATCCCTTCTGTAGAGCAGCAACATGTAGTAAGACTTTGACGATATCCGGGGGATCCAGCGTAGCGTTGGGGCCACACTGCACATTTATCAAAGTTGCCTTATTCTAAAATTATTAGTCTACCATTGCACACTGTAGCAAATCTTTTCTGATACTCAGTTGCTGTAGGTTACGTCCTGCAGTGGAGCCTTGTAATGTAGGTCGTAGAAAGCGTGAACAAGGGGTGTGGTTAGTGTGACATGATCTTATGATGTCAGGACACATGACAAACCAGGAAGTAGGATTCAAGCATGGGGGATAAGAGAAAATGACAAATGAGGTAAACTTAAAAAAATAAATAAAAAACAAGAAGTAATGGGAGTTAAAACAACTGATAAAAATAAAATTTAGAGTGAAAAGTAGTTTATTACACAAGCCCTTTAACTAGCAGATCTTATATGGTACCTGCTACACACAGTCCGCTCACATAAAGCACTAATATCCCCCAGGATTAAAAGGTAATTTCTAACATTGAATTATGTGAAATTTTTCAGGGAAGCCGGCACAATTATCTAAGACCCTTAACACCGCCATGTGTTATAGGATCCATTCATATCATTCTGATTTTTACAATTACTTACTTTTCTTTCCAGCATTTAGCCTTATCGAGAATGTATTTGATTGCACATTCTGATTCTATTAACCCCTTCCTGCACCGCACCATAAACAAACTGAACAGACAGCAGCAATTTAACACTGTAGCTGTGCCATTACCTGCAGTTGTCAGCTGTCATTTACAAGTCATGCTGCGATGGCTGGAATTTGAGATAACTCTGATCCCCGTTATGTCTGTGTGCCGAAAGATAGCTGATAAGTTCTGATGTAGTAAAATTTAAAGCCCCCCAGTGTCCATTGGTAACCGGTAAACAATCTGGGTCATCCATAGGTTACCAACATGGGGGCTGCCGAATCCTCTACTGCACAGGTGTTGAGACTGTTTAGTGCAAGCATAGAGAAAGGATGTCCATAACTTTCCTAGATGGTGACGGCACAGATATTGCCAGCAGAATCTCCTGTATCTTCACCTATGCAGAATACGGTCAAAGCCTGTGCAGTAGATTACATAGCTGCCCTTTTGAGAACCTTTGAACGCTGTGGATTCAGTGATGCATATCCTTCCCACTGCAGCTCTCTCCCTATGATGGCGCAAGGGACATGTCCCTTCTGCTGCAGCTCTCTGCCTATCACTGTTCAGGGGGTTGTACTACCTGCTGCAGCACACTCAATATCACAGCTCATGGGGTTGTGTCCTTTCTCCTATAGCTCTCTCCTTATCACTGCACAGGGGGGTGTCAGTTCTGCTGCAGGTCTCTCCCTATCACAGTTCAGGGAACGTTTCCTCTATGCTGCAGATCTCTCCATATCATAGCTCAGAGGGCATGTCCTTTCTGCTGTAGCGCTCTCTGTATCACAGCTCAAGAGGAGTTTCCTTTCTCCTACAGCTCTCCTCCTGTAACTGTTACAGCTTCTAACTAGATTCAGCTGGTGTCAGTTCAAGGATAGAACTGAGCATGTGCGACCACCTCAGCCATGTTACTGAAGTGGACATAGAAATAAGTAAATGAATAAACAACAGGTGGCGCTATGCAGATAGATTTTATTTAATAGCTCAATGGCTACCCTAAATTTGAATTTATATGCCAGTACGGAACTATTCAAATCTAGGCACTGGTTTGGAAAATATAGAATATTTTTTGTGGGACAAGCCCTCTAAGACAAAGTTTGCTTCATCTGTATATGTACAGCAGGTGAATCATTATTTTTATTTATTTATTTGAAAGCGCTATTAATTCCATGGCACTTTAGATCAAGCGTGGGTTGCACATATAGTATATAAAAATACAAGAAACAAGAAACTATTAACAGACGGATACAAAGGGGAAGAGGACCCTGCCAGCGAGAGCTAACAAACTACATAACTATACAGCCCCCACCCCTAAAACAAGTCCTCATTATGGCTAGATTGACAAAAATAGAAAAGGTTTTGGGTAAGAAGGTAATTGTAAAAAAAAAATGTAAAATGTGCATCTTGAAGGCTTGGAATAGGCCATGTCTTTGAGGGGGTTAAAGCCTAAAATGCGCTAGTTCTTCGCTACTAAACTGAGAGGCTCCTGTCGACAGCACAGGGGGAGAATAATGATGCTAATGTTTGAGAATCATTTCAGTCATCACCATAGGCAAACTAGAGCTGTTCATCACTGCCTCAGATATGTATGTACCTGGAGTGACATTTCCATAATGGAAAGTGCCTCATAAACGTACGAAGAATGTCACGGCACGAGAAAATGTAATAGAAAAGGTGACCAGTGAAGAAAAATAAAAAAACACTAATTTATCTAACATCCATCCTAAGTGAGAAACTGACAGATATTTGTTGGAATTTGGTTTGTGTCTGGACTCCCATGTCATCAAGGATAATACAGCTCTCTGGCATGCCTACTATAGAGACAGGCCAGATCACTGTGGTGGTCCCCGTGGTGGTAGCGGGCCCAGCAATGAACTGCTATTGTTGTGTGTCTTTATACTTAAAGTTATGTTTACTTGTAGGGACCACTAGGGGGAGCTTACTGCATACAGATGTGTACAGCCTTATGCAGATGGAGCATTAAAGCTCTTGCACAGCCTGCCTCATTCTACTGGAGCCAGGACTTGCCTGAAGAAACTGGACTTGGCCTGTATCCCCGGATGGCGCTGGTGGACAGGTATTTTTTTTTTTATGCGAGTGGTACTAATCAGGGGCATTATTTGGGACACTATAAAAATACAAAACATAGGGTAATATACGAGGGCACTATGTCGGAGCACTATATAGGGGCAATATACAAGGGCACTATGTGGAGGCACTCTATAAGGGCAATATACAAAGGCACTATGTTGGGGAACTGTATAGGCGCAATATACAAGAGCACTTTGTGGGGGCACGATATAGGGGCAACATACAAGGACACTGTGTGGGGGCATCATATAAGATCAATATACAACGGCACTTTGTGAGGACACTATATAAAGGCCAATATTCAAGGGCACAATGTGGGGGAACTATATAGGGGCAATATACAAGGACACTTTGTGGGGGCACTACATAGGGGCAATATATATGAGCACTTTGTGAGGGAATCATATAGGGGCAATATGCAAGGACACTATGTGGGGGCATTATATAGAGGTAATATACAAGGACACTATGTGGGGGCACTATATAGAGGCAATATACAAGGGCACTATGTGGGGGCATTATATAGAGGTAATTTACAAGGGCACTATGTGGGGGCATTATATAGAGGTAATATGCAAGGACACTATGTGGGGGCATTATATAGAGGCAATATACAAGGGCACTATGTGGGGGCATTATATAGAGGCAATATACAAGGACACTATATAAAGGCAATACACTAGGGCAGTATGTGGGGGAACTATATAGGGGCAATATGCAAGAATACTATGTGGGGGCATTATATGGGGCAATATACAAGGGCACTATGTGAGTGCACTATATAAGGGGAATATACAAGGGCACTATGTCGGGGCACTATTATTATCTTTCAATCGTTTTATGTTGGACACTTTTTTTCTGGGAATAATACCATATGTCACTATTCTTGCTGTGTGGGGTGCACAGTGTGTAGCTTTATAATGTCCAGGGGGCAGTCTGTGGCACATTTTTTTTTTTTTAGGGGACACGATTTAGAGCGTGTGGGACTCCGAGCCCTTCGCCAAAACAGACAACTCCTTTAAATGCAATGGACACCTTTGAGGGAAGTTTTTTGAATGATCGCATTCTACTGATTTTGGGCTAAAAAAAACATAGTTTTTCAAGTGATCTTAAATTAAAAAATGACTATAAAAATAAATGGGAAAAAATCAGGGATATTGTAATCGTTTATTTTATCACTAACCTAGAGATACTGTATTCTTCATATTTTAGACATTAAATATTCTGAGATCTTCAACAATTCAGTATAATTAATGGATTGAAGATGGAAGGAGAAGGTTTAGTACAATAGACGGCATCGAACACCAGATAGAAAATAAAATACCTGTGCCATAATAGTACTGACTGGCGTCCTCTAGGAAATCTGGAGTTCATTGGCTGGAGTACCAAACACTCCCTACCATTACAAGAGGTTCTACAAGATTGCAGGCTGCATTAAAAAAAAACTAAAAAAACTGCGCCACACCAGCCCGCAGGCTGCAAATGGTATTGCAGCTCAAGACCATTCACTTCAATGGATTTGATTTGCAGTTCCAGAGGCAACACAGGGACAGATGTGGCATTTTTTTTTTAGAAGATACCAGACATGTTTTCCTAATCCTGTACACCCCCTTTAAGTCTCCTCTAAGCCCTGCTTCCAAAGGCATCCAGGGTGGCTCTTGAGTGCCACGTACGCTTAATCACACTGTCAATTTAAAGCAAAGACTCAGCTACAAACCAGCAATTTCCCACTAAACGCAATTTCGGCAGAATGTGTTGGTATGCAGTTTGAGTCTATTACAGTTTTTTTTTTTCTCCATACACACTTGATGGGCTGCAATATTGATCTGTACCAGCTGTCTACAGTTAACTGAAGAAATAGATCTTCAAAGACAACGTTGCTACATCGAATGCATTCGGTGATCCCCTGTGCTGTCTTCTGAAATGTCACGGACGTTTCTTTTTGGAACTAAGAAGCGTTTTTCAAAATTTAATTTTCAAAGCATTTTTTTTACTCCAGTAATTCTCTTAAGCCAAAAAATTAATACTATTCATTATTATTATTAATTATATTATAATTAGTAGTAGCATTTTATTATTATAATTTTTATATTTTGCAACACTTTGTTTATAAATAAAGCAAAATTCTACGTATACCTCATTGAAAATTTCTACCATTTTGGCCTACAGCGCCTCGGCAGACTTACCGTATGTGTCACTCTGGTTACAGAGTACATCCTCTTAGGCTACATGCACGCGACCGTTGCCTGCCTCCGCGTCGGCTCCTCCTGCAAATTTTGCGTCCGTCAAAAAAAACGGATGACGGACCTTTTTTTGGACGGATCCGATTTTTATGGCATATCCATTGTAAAAATGCCTATCCTTGTCTGCAAACCTGAAAAAAACAGGACATGCACTATTTTTTTGACGGAATGAAAACATGGATCACGGATGCAGAACAAAAACGGTTGACCATCCGCATTTTTTGACGGACCCATTGAAATGAATGGGGAAGCATCCTATCCGTGGAAAAAAACGGAACGGACGCGGAAACAAACAACGGTCGTGTGCATGGGGCCTTAGTCAGACCTCCTTATCTCTGTCCCCTACTTCTTGCAAATGTACAGTGAATATGAGTATGTTTGCATGATCAGACTACAGAGTTTGTTTGTTGTCTGTAGCCATGGAAACACATAGGTCTGCACAGGAGCTGTGGACACAAAAATAGGATCATTTAAATTAAGATTATTTTCAAAGTTGCTTAATTTTTTTTTCAGAGGGGATGCACCCGTTAAAGGGTGCAGAGATTGGGTGAAACAATAAAAAAAAATAATAAAAATGGTTAAATGTGTATACTAAACTTCAAAGTAAAATTATCATATAGAGAACTAGCATTTTGTTGCAAAATTTGGAGTAGGCTCTGAGAACATGTGATAAATGCTCCCCCCCCCCCCCCCCTATTCATATACACCATATAGCAAGGTATGATTTGTGCCTTAAAGGGATTGTCTCATCTCAGACATGGATAATATATCACTATGATATGCCATCAATATCAGATAGGTGCAGGAAGGTCCCACCTCTGGGACATGCTTCTATCTCCACAACGAGGAACCTCAAAGTGAAGGAGAGCGCACCGCAAATGAACGACCGCCCTCCATTCACCACTATGGGAGTTCCCAAAATTTCAAAGCAAACTCCCACAGCAGGGAATGGAGAACGCACCACAGAAGTGCACCGGAATAAGACTGCCAGAATGGCTGAGGTCACTCGCTCAGCTATTTTCGGAACTCATAGCCCATAGCGGTGAAACAAGGGTGGCTGCGCACACATGGCGGTTCAGTTTAAGGGCCTCATTCTACAGATAGAAAAGGGTCCCAGAGGTGGGACCAACACCTGTCTGATTTTGATGAAATATCAACCCCCTTTAGGCTGTAATACCCTTCTACTTGACCCTTGTCCCAGTGGGACCTTTGTCCTAGGTCCCACTTGCATGCCAACATACAGTTCCTCTGAAGAGGGAAGTTCTGCCCAAGTTTTCACCACCCAATAGTAAAGGAGATGGGAACACCCAGAGATGGTTTCCCTCCCCGCAAAATAAACCACTTGTCTCCTAGCACTGGAAATACTGCATTCCTTACTATCATTATATGTCATCAATTATTTTATTCAGTATATATGAAACGGGTGTCCAGTGAAATGAAATATATGCATCAGAATAAGTTAATGAAAAATAAAAGCATTTCTCACCTCTCCGATCCTCTGCTGCTGCTGTTCCGATGCTTACCAGGTCCCTACTAGACTCCAATTCCTGGTCTGGCTCGATACACAGGAAATTAGAGGAGATGACTGCTGCTCAGCCAATGATTGGCTGAGCAGGCATTTCCTGTAGGTCAAACTGGAACCACAAAAGTAGAGAACAGCAGGGAAACTGTTAGCATTGGCGTGGCAGTGGCGGAGAATAAGTGAGGTGAGTAATGCTTCTTTTTTTAACCTGTTCTTCTCGATATATATATATATATATATATATATATAGAAAATTCTGTCCTTTGCAGATTTTGTTCCACAGCAAAGTCGGCACTGTTTCTTCCTTGATTGGTGATGTGATAACGAGACATTGTGCCCTGCAATTAATGGACATATGATGTAGACACCTGAAAAAGCAATTCAGCCTCATTCACATTTTGATGGTGCCCTCACTGATGAGTGAGCTGAACGTGAAGTCTCTGGAGCACACTTAGCAATCTGTCTTGCTCTGCTCTCTCCTGGCTTAAATTTATTACAATGCATCACAAATGAGTTCATGAGATTTGATCTTTTCACATTGGACTTTTAAGATCAGAGGACGATGGTACAACGAAGTCAGCCCAAGAACGAAGTTTAAAGGGAACGTGTCATCAGAAAATGACCTACTACTAACAGGGGTTATGCCATCATTGATGTAAAAAATGAAAATCAGGCATCATATAGTACAAGATAATACCTTTCTAACAAATCTACAACCAGCCCTGTACCTCACATGGATCCAGAGTTCTCCCCATTCAGTGCTCCAATGGCTCTGCAACATTATCTTCAGCCTGGCAGCTCAGGGGGCCTGTCCTTTCTGCTGCAGCTCTATCTCTGTAACTGCCACAACTTCTAACAGAACACATGGCTGGTGGCAGATGAAGATTTAAATTGAGCACGTGCGAAAAGCTCTGGGAGAGGAATAGTTCTGGCCCCATCCACTGCAGAAGTGACGCCCATCCATATCCCAGGATGGAAACCTGTCAAAGGACATGATGTTGGGGAAGCTGGATTTTCAGAAGAGGAGTTCCCAGGATGCCCATCCATGCATCTTAGGAACGGTAAGTATATTACAAAATTACTCTCTTACAGATGAGTTAAGTGTCATTTAGGTGGCTTTGTGGAAACCTACTGGGTCCCAGAAACCGCTTTAAGATAATTCCAAGAACTTGAGAAGTAATAGGCCTTTGGTAAACTAGTGAAGTCATTTGAGGAGCAACAGTTACACATTAAAAGGATTGACTAGGATTAGTAAAATGAGTCTTTTTCAGAAACAGCACCACACTTGTCCACAGGTCATGTCTGGAATTGCAGCTTAATGCCATTTAAGTTAATATTGAAATATCAGACAAATCCCAAGGACAAAGGGCATGATGTTTCTGAAAATAAAGCAAGCCCCTATTTCTAGTCCTGGACTGACCCTTTACGTGCAGCATAGTTCTACCAGACAATGTAAATATAGCATGTATATCACATGAACAGGAGGCCATCTTTCTAGTAATCTGTCTGCACCAAATCTTAAAGGGGTTATCCCATGAATAATGTGAGAAATGAAAATCAGACACCATATAGTACATGACAGTCTCTTTCTAACAAAGCTAGAACCAGCCCTGTACATCACGTGGATCCAGAGATATCCCCATTCAATGCTCTGCTAGATTTATATCATGCTGACAGCTCAAGGGGAGTGTCTTTTCTGCTGCAGCTCAGGGGGCGTGTCCATGCTCTACCTATCACAGCTCAGGGGGCGTGTCTCAGCTCTCTCTATCACAGCTCAGGAGGCAGTTGAAGGATGAAACTGAGCATGTGCGGCCATCTCAGTGAGCTGGACAAAGAAATAAGAAAAAGAACAAACAGCAGGTGGTTCTATACTAGTGTTGATCGAGCACCAAAGTGCTCGTGATGAACACTTTGCGATGCTTGGGTGCTCTACAGAGCACCCAAGCACAATGGAAGTCCCTGAGCATTAAACCAGGCACCCCTGCTCTGAAGAGGGGAGGGTGTTGGGACTCTAGTTCAGCTTAGGAGTCCGTGCTCTGACTACATATATAGCTTGGTCCATATATGGAGTCAGTGCTTGGGGACACCCAAGTGTATTTAAATCTCATTTCTGCTGGGATTCAAACTCACAGCTTCCACCTCACAGCCAAGCACTAAAAACCACTACACTATAGAGCTGCATGGCCACTTCCTTAAAAAAAAAGTAGCAAATATTCCTATACAGCAGAAGTCTCATTTTTTTATTTTTTAGTAAGTGGCCATGTAGCTCTATAGTGTAGTGGTTAAAGCTCTTGGCTGTGATGTAGAAGCTGTGTGTTCAAATCCTGCTAGAAACATTTCAGAAATAGAGATTAAATTGATATATTTTATTTATATTTTTTCTAGTGACTGTAAAGAATGTGTGGCACAAAATAAATGTGTATTTACTAATATATATATATAAAGTCATACTTCTGATATATATGAATGCATAATATATAGGAAACTACTACTGAATCAGAAGTAGTTTCCCACATATTATGTATTCATATATATTAGAAGTATGATTATATATGTGTATATATATATATATATATATATATATATAAGTTTTTTTTTGTAATTACACATTTATTTTGTGCTATACATTTTTTACAATTATTAAAAAAATATAAAATATATAAATTTAACCTCTATTTATGAAAAGTTTCTGCCAGGATTCAAATTCACTGCTTCTACATCACAGTCAAGAACTTTAACCACTACACTATACAGCTGCATGGCTAATCATTAAAAAATATATATATATGAGACTGCATCCTGAGAAGTTCTTTGCGCTCTGTCGGATGTCAGTGGGTACCTTTGATTGTTTGTTGTCGTCTCTACGTACTGTCCTTACCTTTATGGACACCAATATGAGGCGCAGCATTACTCCAGAGGAAAGGCTCATCGTCACGTTGAGGTAAGCTCATTTTTTCAAAATGTTTTCTCATTTGTTTGGCCCGGACTTTGGTGCTTACTGTCTTTTGTCACCAAAATGTATGTTTGAACATATGTGGGTGTATGACGGGATGATATCTTATTTTGTCCAAAATATGTATTTTCCATTTCAAATTCTGTGGATTATGTTTTATCCAGGGCCTAAAACATGTGAAGGTTTTCGGCTTATTTGGTGTAGTCGAATCCACTTTAACAGGAAAATGTGTCCTAATGTTAGCATCATGCTGAGTGTCCCTCCATCATACTCCCTGAAATATACATGGTGGATGTAAATGTTGTCCGCACAGGAGGTCTAACATCTCATTTTTAGTTGTGGCTACACTGCCTTTGGTGGCAGTGTAGTATTGTAGCCACGTTTATGTAATCTTTGGTATGGATAGTCAGTCACAATATATAGCCACACACAGTTTTAACCCCGGTCATATCAAGCAGTCGAGGATTGTTAGGGAACATCCTGCTCTCTCTTGCTGGTTTTTAGATGTAACTCCCAGTATGTATAATGTCTGATGCTGTTATTAAAATTTTTCTATAAAAGAAAGTGTGAAGTGTGTGCACTTTCCCTGCAGCTTGAGAGCTTGAGGTTCCATACCCCTGCATAATCGGCAATATGTGTATGCTGTCCCATTTCTTGGCCTACTTTATACTGATCTATATTTTTAATTTTCCCACAGATTCCTTGCTACTGGGAACTCGTTTGCATCACTGCATTTTGAGTTTCTTTTGGGAACCTCGACGATTTCTCAGATTGTACGTCACACTTGCCAGGCCATCTGGCTACAACTCCGAGAGACGGTGATGCCACAGCCCAAGGTGGACGATTGGTTTCGGATCGCTGAGGGCTTCCATGTATCTGCGCAGTTTCCAAACTGCTTGGGGGCACTGGATGGCAAGCACATTCGTGTGAAGAAGCCTCCTCACTCAGGGTCACGATTCTTCAATTATAAGCATTTTTTTTCTATAGTGCTGATGGCTGTTGCTGACAGTAACTATAAGTTTATAATGGTTGATATCGGGGCCTATGGAAGCACAGCAGATGCTCGCATCTTTAGTGCTTCTAGAATGGGTGAGCGGCTTCGTGCCAACCAGCTTGCTCTGCCCGAGTCCAGAAGACTGTCCGGATCAGCAGGTCCACCGGCTCCATTTGTCTTCGTGGCGGATGAAGGGTTTTCATTGACTCCCCATGTCATGCGTCCCTTCCCAAAGCGTGGTTTGGATGTCAGGAGGCGTATCTTCAACTACCGATTGACTCGTGCCCGTCGGTATGTGGAGTGCGCTCGAATACTCTCTAACAAGTGGAGGGTGTTTCTGTCATCCATACAGATGGATCCGGAGAATGCTACCGGGGTGATTCAAGCTTGTGTAGTTCTACACAACTTCACCCGGATTCACGAGGCTTCGTCCTCTTCTTCTGTTCATATGGATGAATTTCCTTCGTCAACAGTTTTGGGCTTGGATCGGACCCTGCATAGACGACCACGTTCTGCAGCTATTGCAGTTCGGGAACTCTTTGCAGACTACTTTTTGAGCCCAGAGGGGTCTTTGCCATGGCAGAGGGACGCTATTCGAGGCAGTGTTTGATATCTTCTGTTCTCGTTAGTTTTTTATTATTTTATAAGGTAGATTAAATAACGTCATTGATTTTAGTTGAGTGTAGGGACCCGCAAGAGAATGAGGACCCTTGACGTGGGCTTGTGGGCTGAGCTTTTCAGGACATAACCATCTTTTTTCTTTAATTTTTTAATGAGAAAGATTGAATCAACACAATTTTGTGGTGACTAAAATCTTTGTTTAGTGATCGGTATTGTCCTCAAAAGCTTCTAATACCTCATTTGTAACCGAGTTTAAACCCAGTTTTTATATAGGGTAATAAATGTGATCACAGAAAATCATGTGTGTGTCTCGGTTTATATATGGTGAATGTGTATCTAAAAATGTCTATGTGCGTGAAGGATGATTGGACCAAGAATAGACGACAAAGGTAAATTTCAGACTAAAAATTTTAGTCAACCACCAAAAAAACATATACGCAAACAACTCCACAGAGTTTCCACATTAAATATAATACAGTCCTCCCAAAAGTACAGAGGTAAATAATAAAAACTTTACAAATCATAAAGGTCCCTAGTAAATGATCCATGGCCATAGGAAGTGCCAGCTGGCACATGTCCCGATTCGTGAGAACCCGTTGCAAAACTGGGACCATGAGTTTGATGGCCACGGGGGGCAAAATGTTGCTCATGGGCCCCTGGTACTGTTGTGGGTGGTTAAAGGAGGGGCCATGAGTTAGTGGCGGAGGCGGCTGGCAGGGTTGGCCATGTATGGATGTCGTTGGCCTCATGACCCGCGTGCGCATTGCAAACATTTCGGCCAGTAGGTCTCCCGGATAAGCTGAACCATACATGTCCAGCAACATTGCAATTGCTGCCATGCATTCTGAATGCTTCTCGGCGGGGACCCGTCTTAAGAGGGGAGCAAAACCCTTAACATGGCCTCTTCTTGCCCATCACTCCTCCTCTGGGCAAGAAACTCTATAACACGGGAATCTATCATTTCCCGAGTTTGTTGCCCAGAGGAAGAGGGTTGGGCCTGACGCCTCCGCCTGGGCTGCGGTTGCGCTCCTTGTTCCGGCCTCTGCTGGGAATGGCTCTCGGGCTCGGCTGGAGCAGGTTCGACTCCTCAGCTGGCGGTGTTGCGGGGATTGAGGCTGGGGACAAAGCAGCCGCTGTTTCACTCCCCGGCATCCGAATCCTCTGGATCATCCAGGCTATCCACGGTACTGTATTGAAAAGGTTAAAAGAATAAAAACATTATAGGACCATTCGCCATGTTATCTGAATTTCAACTAAAATACGGAGTGAAGCCGTGTATGGCAATTACATAATCGACATGCCCCACCGAATTACATTTCCGGCCATAATGGATTAGAAACGTATCCTCAAAATATTCTCCGTCAAATTGCCCTTTCAAAACATAAGAAAAGGGGGCCAAGTGTGAAATGCACCCACACTTTAAAAACAGTTCTTAGTGCTTGGAGCTGTCCAGCACTGAAATATCTCCAACAACACAAGGAGCTAACCAAATGCTGATGTTAGCCCGGTATTTACACAGGGAACTTTACAAGTCCAAAACATAAAAAAAAAAAAAAAGGGGACAAATTATTAACATAACAGCATCAACAGTATTGCAAAGAGAATAATAAGCTGACCGCTACCACGAAAAGAAGAAACGATAGAAGAAATCAAGACGCAGGATGACAAACCAAAGACAAATGCCTGTTGACCACCAACCACAAATGAGGCCTCCTTTCTAAGCTTTCTCAACTATTGCCGGAATAGGTGACCTATAACGGATTGTCAGGGGAACAACACTGTGCACCGCACAAGATCCAGTGTATGTGGTGGAGAAGCGACATGCAGGACACACGTGTCAGCCACCCGCTCTCTTCTGGTTCTCTGCATGTAGATAGCACAGGTATGTGACATATAACAGAGGGCCCCACATGAAAGAGAGAAGGCAGCCAGCATATATATGCACATAGCACACCCCATCGCATCATATAGGTATTCAGATTGCAGGGCCTAACAGGCAAATACGTTTTGGGGACAGCAGGAAATGGCTACTAACATGACATATAAACGAACAATGTGGTGTTGAAAAAAGGTGGACTGGAAAAGAGTACTTACGGCCTTAGATCCATGACAGGACGCAGAAATTGAAGCTGGGCCGAATACATATAGGGCCTCTTCCGGGAGCTGCCTGGCCCACTTTGGCCCCGGTCATTCTGTTCTCGACGGAATTGGTCTCTGCAGCTATTCCATCTTGTTTTAAGTTGCTTGACTGTAGTAAAAATGGAAAAAAAGTTTATTAACCCCAACCTGAAAAAAAGCCTACAATAGAAGAAAGAAGACGAATGTAAAAGGGATATATAAGCATACAGACAAAATACAATAATATGACATACAAACTTTAACACGTGTTCATCACAAACTGGGACTATAATGTTCCTAACGTTCCATGTGCATGGAACAGTATGATAAGTGTTTGCGAGAGTAATGTACAAGCATGCCAGGGAAAAATTGTGCAAATCTCAGCTGTCTGGTCTGGAAAGGACACACTTTATCACCATAGAGGATGGTGACAACTATTGCATGAACTGGCATCACAGGCGCACATATGCAACACAAAATAAACAGATAATATGCTATGGGAGACATATATCATATATATGCTGCACTTCTAAGGCAGAAATATTCATATTATACAAGGGAAATGATGATGTAATTTTGGGAAAAAGGCCTAAACAGCAACCAAAACTAAATTATTCTAAAACAACTATAAGGCCCACCACAAATCACACAGTATCATGGCCTACTTGAAGTAGAAATAGAAAGAAAAGTGACAAGACAAGTGTAGGGCCCCAAAAATTCCATAGGTGGCACTTACCCAAATCAGCACGACGTCGCCTGTCCCCTTTCTCCCATTCGGCACGCCGCATGCAACGTGCCACCTGCTCCCAGGCCAACTCTTTCCGTACCCGATCCTGGTACGCACTGCTCCTGCTGTCCCATATTTCAGGACGCTCTTGGATCAGCGAAATCAGTTTGTCCACATTCCAACGTGGCATTGTGAATACAAAATCGCTTAGCCAGCAGAGTAGCAGAACCAGCCACACGGTGCACAGGGATCAGGAATCTATTTGCCAAGCCTGCTGGCTCTCCACTTCCTGGTTTGTGGTTAACCAGATCCTACCAAAAGACAGGCTGACAAGTTGCCAAATTCAAGCCAAGGGATCCGCAAAAAACGGACACGGAACGCGGATGACACACGGATGGCCATCCGCAGTTTTCACGGACCCATTGACTTGAATGGGTCCGTGAACCGTTTTTCACGGACAAGAATAGGACAGGTTATATTTTTTTGACGGACTGGAATTATGCTGTATAGGAATACTTACAAGTAGTAGGAGCTGTACGGTGTAGTCGTTAAATCTCTTTGCTGTGATATAGAAGCTGTTAGTTCGAATCCCGGCAGAAACTTTTCAGAAATTAGATTTAAATACACTGGGGTGTCCCCAAGCACTGACTCTATATATGGACAAGGACAGCGATCTTCTGCATATAAATAGAGGCTAAATTAGATTTAAATACACTGACTCGAGCATCGTGCTCGAGCACATGTGGTGTTCGGCCGAACACTGTAATGTGCCGAGCATAGCGATACTCGAGCCGAACTGGTGTTCAGCCTATCATGCTCGCACAACACTATTCTATACCGATACATTTTATTGAATGA
Organism: Bufotes viridis; assembly: GCA_033119425.1. NCBI lineage: Eukaryota > Metazoa > Chordata > Amphibia > Anura > Bufonidae > Bufotes > Bufotes viridis. The sequence goes on from CM065595.1 coordinate 18,756,747, forward strand.
TTTAGAGGCTATGCCAAATTTCTAATTACATACAATTACAAAATTATTCAGATCCAAGTGCTGGTTAGAAAAGTGTAGAATGTTTTTCGTGGGACAACCCCCTTAAACTATACTTCAGAGATATTTATAAAGTCCCTTAAAGTTAAAATTTTGATTATTCCAAAAGTGTTAAAATGTGGACATTGGTCCGTGACGTCAACTCCAGGAATATAAGCTTTTATCAACCACAAACTGCTTCGGGTAACCACATGTTTGGCTATATTTGACAATTAGAAGGATCTCATACCCCTCACATTCAGAACCTTCAGAATTACTGAAAATAGTGGAAAGAGGCGACAAGAGCAGCTTTGGGTCTGGAGATGCACCTAGTACATCTGCGCATTATATGGATGGATTTTAATGGGATCTGTGTAATACTTCACTCCTCCTGTGGAGGCACTGCAGGAGATTTGAACACCTGCTACCAGGTTTTACCACAAATTGAAGATGATTCTGAGGTCCCTTCGAACATTGTGCATTAAAGGTTATGTACACCTTCAGGGGCATTATTTATGATTGCATTTTACTCATTTGGGTGAAAAATAATTATTTTAAATGATCCTTATTAAAAATGTTCAGCCGTTTATGAGATAAAAGAGTTAAAAATCAGTCTGTTTCCAAGCTGTTGGTTTCTGTTTTCTTTGAATCCCATCAGCTGACAGTTCATGTGTTGTTCTTATCTCCGATCTTCTGACCTCGTAAACACTTACCTAGAGGCCCCTTTGCACTGCCTGATATTTGGGTAGATTATCGCTAACATGCATTCTTACGACTGCTTGTTAGCGATAATCAATCTGTTTAAAGGTGCTGCTGATTACCTGATGAACAAGAATTTCTCTGGTTGGTGTGGTCATCTATATCATTGGTTTTGGGCAGCAGATTGTGCTGCCTAAATATCACTCGTTTGCCCATAAGCAATGATTCTATATGGGGACAGGTGATGACATTAGCCATACTGTGGAGGTGTAAGCTGCATGTAAATACAGCGGTCACCTCGACTGACAAGCAGATTATTTTCAGAAATGAACACGTTCTTCCCGACAATCGTCTGCTTTATCAAGCAGTATAAAAGGACCTTTAACCATATTCTTATCAGCTTGATAAGAATTGCGCTATCATGAGTGTTTATGAGGTAAGGAGATCAGAGATAAGAGCTACACATGAGCCGTCAACTGACAGGATTCAAAGAAAACAGAAACTAACTGCTTGCAAACAGACAGATTTTTAACCCTTGTATGAGGCTGCTGTGGGCTGATCTGAGGCAATGGGGCTGATATGGGGGCTGATCTGAGGCAATGGAGGCTTATATGGGGGCTGGTAAGAGGCATGGGGGTGATATGGGGGTGATGAGAGGCATGGGGGCTGATGAGAGGCATATGGGGGCGGATGAGAGGCATATGGGGGCTGATGAGAGGCATGGGCTGTTAACTGAGGTCTGATTGGGGGCCATTCACATTGGGGTCTGATCTAAGGTCTTACTGGGGTCTTATTAACATTGGGGTCTGATTGGGGCTGTCAGCTGAGGTCTGATTAACATTGGAGGTCTGATTGGTGGTCTGACCTGAGGTCTAATGAAAAGTATTTTTTTCCTATTGCCCTCCTCTAAAACCTAGGTGCGTCTTATGGGACGGGGCATCTTATAGGGTGAAAAATACAGTATATTGTAAGCAGAAGCATAGTAACAGAAAAATACTTTTCTATTATCATATATCGTTTAGTGCTACATTCTCCAGAGCCAGGTTCCCCTACCTATGGCCCTGCAGCTGCCAGGGCATGCTGGGAGTTGTAGTTTTAAGCCACAATTTGAAAACCAATGCTCTGGAGTATCATTTTAACCCTAAGAACATGTCGTCCTGTCGGGCAGTCGGATCTTTATCCAGATCTAATCCGTGCTGCCGAGCCTGTCATTCCTTGAGCATCAGCAGAGCAATGCGTCTGGGGAGCACAGCACAATCGTTGAACACACATTTAATCAAAATTCATTACTGTTAGTCTTTTAATTGACTGCTCCTCAGCACGCGGCGCAATCAATTTGTAGCCTAATAATTACCGTTTTCGCATAATACCTCTGCGCGGTGGTGGCCACTAAATGGGCCCAATGCTAAGAAGCAGTTTATGGAATTAGTAGAAGCACGCGCCGCCCTGTACGTAAATTACAGAGATGAATGGAAGGAAGTTCTAAGACGCTGCTTCCTACAGTATGTAGACCTTCCCGTTCACCATTACGTCCATGTAGGACAGTGTTAGGACAGCCTTAATGAGGATCTCACATACCTACAGCTCAAAGTGGTAATGAGTCTGCAGGGGAAGCAGCGCTAATTGGATCCTATAATTCTCTTGTTAGCCTTTGGAAATAAATTGGTGGCATAAAAGATTTACTTTGATTAGAAAATACATTTTTTGCTGCTAAGGTTATTTTTTTATGTTTACATAAATTATACACTTTGTAACGTTAAAGGGAATGTGTCATCAGACAATGACCTATTGTTTACATCACGTTTCTAAGTTTAACATATTTGAAAGAATTTTTGGTGATGCTATTTTCAATTTTCTGTCTCAATATCTATATAAAAATAAAAAACATAAAATCCTGCAGTTTTTGCACTGGTCCCTAAGCCTAATAATAAGCGCCACTTCTTGGTCTGTACAGATTACCAGGGATGAGTGAAGCGAGCTTCGGCTCCTAGATCTGAAAACGCGTAGCTCAAAACTTCGTTTTAATGCTGTACAGAGGCGAAATGAGTTATCACCGAAGTCTCACGAGCATTTGATTATTAAACTTGAAAAATATTTTAAAACAAGTATCCAAAGTCGGCTTCAGTACCGACTGATACCTCAGTACCAAAGCCAACTTCAGAACCAAGTTGTAAATGGTTTTCAAGATGAAAAATCAAATCCCAAAGTTATTCACCTATGAGCTCCAGCAAGGCAAATTCATTATCACTGAAGTCTCGCGGGACTTGGTAACGAATTTGCCTCGCCGTAGCTCATACATTTTAATGCTGTACGGAGACGAATCTCCGTACAGCATTAAAACTAAGTTTTGAGCGAAGCAACTTCGGATCTAGGATCCAAAGCTTGCTTCGCTCCTCTCTACAGATCATTTTGCTGCAGTTATCTGCTTATCTGTCATTCTAATCCTGCCTGTAATGATATCACCTCTGTGTATAGATACGATAGGATCCACCATTCACAGAGCTTATTCATTTGATCCTTGTACAATGACCTCTGCACAGGTCGCACAGCATGCCTAGAAAACTCTCCCATAGAAGTCAATGAGGTCACCTCCCGACCTGACCATTGTGCATATCTCCCATGGGGCTGCCATAAAGCAATTTTCTTAACGCTTTCTAAATGCCGTTAAGAGCAGCTCAGGCAAGTTGGACGCCCCCACAATCATGTTCAGGAAATAGAATAAAAAATCTGCAATCAGATTTGCAAACAGATTATCTGCAAATGGATAAGGAAAAAGGATATATGTTACTATCTGGTTTTAACCGGCAGAAAAAATATTTGGGTGACAAATATCCTTTGTAGTGAAGCCCCCACCCTTGAATAGCATTTTTAATATAAATCAGTCCAACAATTGGTTCTGATTAATTTCATTGAGAGGTTTTCCAGGCTCCTGCTCAGGATAGGTCACTAATATCTGATCAGTGGGGGCCTGTCACCCTGCAATCCCACCGATCAACTGTTTCCTGCAGCCTCTGGAACAGGAAGCACAGCTCCGTTCAAAGTGTAGTGGCCGTGCCAGGTTACTGCAGCTCATCTCGAAATCACTTCATTGGGAGCCGAACTGCAGTAACCAAGCACGGCCACTACACTTCGAACGGAGCTGTGCTTCCTGTTCCATTCAAAGCGCTAGTTCCAGGGCCATAGGCTGCAGGAAACATCTGATTGGTCCGGGAGATATCACATATCAATGCCCTATCCTTAGAACAGGTAAGCAATATCAGTGACCTGGAAAATCATCTTTAGAATGGTCAGAAATACGTTTGATACAGAAGTCCAAATCCAGACACAAAATTATAGGGTTTGTTTCATCTCAGGCATTGATCGTTAGGATACGCCATCAATGTCAGATGTGCAGTTTCCACCTCTGGGCCCAACTCCTATCTCCAGAACAGGGCCCCCCAAGTTAACGGAGAGCATACGCGGCCACCCTACATTCGCTTAGCTATTTTAGAACTCGGTGTTGGCCAAGGTTCAAAATGTAACCAAGATCAACATCTGCACAGGGTTTGTATGCTCTCCCTGGGTTTGCATGAGTGTTATTAAAGGAGTATTCTGATCTTACACATTGATATGTCACTTTAGTCAGATAAGTTCCAGTCCCACCTCTTGGACCCACTCCTATCTCCATAACAGGGACCCCAAAGTCAAGGAGAGCACTTTATGAATGCATTGACTACCATTTTGACTAAACCTCTGCACTGCCTTACCATGAATTCTGCCAGCCACCTTGTTACTACATCCTGGTGTCTTTTGCTCAACACACATCAGCTATTATGAGTATGACTACTTTAAGGGATAGCAACCTGGACAATGCAGTCCAGATCTTCTTAGAGGGGTTAAAAGAGTAATACCTTGTAAACTCTTAGGCAGTGCCCCAGTGGAAAACTGGAAGGGTTTTTTTCATGTTACCAAGTTAAATGTTGTGATTTATTGCTAAAGTACTCTTTTCTGTGCACTATGTATCCCAAATAGTTGATTATGGGCAGAAGACAGTTAAGTCCGGCAGTTTTCTAGTTAGTTGCTAGGAGATGGTCTGGTCTCGCCTCCTGAGAAGCGTCTAGTTATTAGAGCTAGAGTCAAGATGTTCAGGTGTGAGCTCCTACTGACTAGGCAAGAAATAAAGCCTAGTCCAGGAAAACACCGTTCCTGAGACTAAAAAGCTGACAGAGTACCCCTGAGAAAAAGAACAGACAACCATAGAAGGTGAACAATCATAAAGGCCATGCAGGATAAAGACAATAGGGTTCCGCCCATTTATGGCAAAAGACTTTACTGCTATGGAAAGAATATGTTGCTTTGGTGCCCACCACACTTTGAGATGGACTGGCCATCTAGATCCTAGATCTGTACCCCTGAGCCCGGGAAATGCAGAGAAAAGGATTGCATGACTGTGCTTATTGGAGAGACTGCAAAGTGTATGTAGTGAGAGAAAGAAAGGGAGTACTACTACCACCACTATAGTTACAGCCTATGCACAGCTATTGGGAAAATACTTCTCTGTAACACACATCGAAACTGTGCCTTTTGCTTTTATATGAATTACTACTCCCATCATTAACACAGTAAAGAGACACTTTACTTATTGCAACCCAACAGGCCTGGTTATTCCCTCCACCATTATTCCCTCGCCCCTACCTACACCTAATCTCCTGCCTTGCACTCATCTACCTAACACCAACAGCACTCCAGCTAACACCAGGCAGGCATCCCAGAAGACCCAGGGTGTGCCACGAGGACCGTGCCTGGGGAATCCCTTGACCCTTAGGAGGTTTCTATGAAATATGTCCCTCTTATAGAGCAAGTAATCGAGGACTTGGAGTCACCTTTGTAGATGGTAATGTTGTTACCCAGGGGTAGGATTGGCAGAGTGGGGCAGGGTGGCCTACAGTCTCTGTAGATGTTGTATACACGTATCGCGGTGTTCCTACCTGAATACAGTTGGATCCCAGACATGGCGTGGTCCGAAGCAGAGCACAAAGGGTAGTTGAACTTGGATGATGGATAGGTAAAATAAATGGAGTCCAGACTTTGTAGTAACGTTGAACACAGCTTTACTTGGCATAAACGGTAATCAAAAACCGCTTCCAAACTTTATCTTGGTCATCAGCAGGTATTGGCATAATCTGTGCAGGTTACCACTTCTCTGCAACAATCTCAGCTCTGCTATGCTTGGCTGGGTAAATAGGAAACTCTTCCTCTTCTGCTGAAACTTATCTTAACTGTCTGTAGTCTGTCTCTTACCTTAGTCCTTAATCCTAGGAACTTCTTGTCCTGGCATCAAGCTCTGTTAGCTTGGAAGGGAATGCAAGCCCAGGAGGGGACAAGCAACCATAAAGGACTTCAAAGACAGGGCCTCTGGGGCCTAGCAGAGCAGGCATTGCTCTGCTAGGTAACACACTATATTTCCCAAGTAGGGGGTAGGCTAGACTGACTTACTGTAATATATGAATATCTATATATATATATATATCTATAAAAACAAATATATATAAAAGAATGTGGGCACTCGATCTTCTGGTAATATTAATTTATAAAGTGCAAAAAGAGAAGAGAAGTATACTAGTGTGATGGGTGGGCATCACGTGGTGAGAAAAGTCCATCCAACCTCACACTATTATCGCATATTTGAGATGTTGTCATACATATATCTTAAAATATAGAGTAATTATCAAGGGAGCGCTTAAAATGGATTGGAAAATAAAAAATAAGGATAAAAAAGCACAAGATAAAAATCCAGATGAAAAAATATAATAAAAAAGAGGGTTAGAAAACTTCAGTTAAAAGATGGGAACTGGTTGTTTGGACCTAGTAGTTAAAGTATTTTCAGATATAATGGTTCCACAAGTTGTTATATGACAGTCTGAAGGCAACGATGTTTCCAGTGCATGTAATATTTTGTTTTGTTCAACTACAGGTGGTATTAAAAGGTTTATAAAGACACCTTGGAGGGATATAGCTGTGTTTCTTAGTACTCCCACTTGTATGCAAGTATTTAGTATTATCATTATACAAGTGTTCTTGCTCAGAATAGTTCTGCAGTGTCCTTACAACAATCGCAATGATTTAGCAGTATATTTGGTCACCCTCCGTATTATGCAGTATACAGTTATATAATCGTTACTACCAATCCCGTAGTGACGATGTGTCCCCGGATGTGGTGTCTGCTCCTGCAGCTTCTCCGTGTGCACGCGCTTACCTTTTATGGGATCCCGCGCTGCGTCCCACGTGATTTAAACCTCCCACGTGGCGTCTCACGTGATATGGACATGTTTGTTTCTCCTGGATCCTAAAGTCCAGGCTTCAGATGAGCCGGTCTTTATTTCCACGCAGTGTGGCTGGAGAAATGATTGAGAATAATAGGATCCGGTATTGGCATAATCTGTACAGGTTACCACTTCTCTGCGCCGATCTCAGCTCTGCTATGCGGTAGCTCTCTCAGCTCTGCTATGCTTGGCTGAGTAAATAGGAAACTCTTCCTCTTCTGCTGGAACTTAGCTTAGCTGTTTGTAGTCTGTCTCTTACTTTAGTCCCTAATCCTAGGAACTTCTTGTCCTGGCATCAAGCTCTTTAAGCTTGGGAGGCAATGCAAGCCCAGGAGGGGACAAACAACTATAAAGGTCTACAGAGGCAGGGCCTCTGGGGCCTAGCATAGCAGGCATTGCTCTGCTAGTTAACACACTACCTTCCCAAGGAGGGGGTAGGCTAGACTAACTTACTGGCTAACTAAACTCCTCCCTCTCTAAAGAGGTCTGGGAAGGAACTAGAAGGTTCCTCTTCAGAGAAACTATCTCTGCTCAGATTTGCTGACACCTGCTGGTAGACAAGGCACATTACATGTAAATAGCAGTTTATCAGGAAATGCATATACACATTGCAGGATATTGTAATAAATATAACAGATGACACAGGATCGCACATTACAGATAGTGGGGGTACAAAAGAGAGGTAATGGCACTCTGGGTCATTACAATAGGGTGTTCTCTTTAATCACTGCATGACTTTGGGGAGCACCTTAACTTTCAGTCACCTCCTCCCGGCTCTCCCCCTGTGGATCACTGCACTTACAATACACTATTGTGTTATGCCCAAAGCCAAATATGTAATATCCTAGTGAATCCACATCATCCACAATAAGGTCCATGAAGAGACATTAAAATGTGTATCTGCAAACCTGGCCTCACATGTTCCTTGAGGTTCCCCCCCCAGTGGTCATATTAGAACTTGACTTGGTAGTTAAAGCACTGCTGTTCTCCGTTATAGTATGAACAATGCTCATGATCATCACTCTCACCTTCACTACCCCAGTGGTCATAGCAGCCCTTCCACTTCTGCAGTAGCCAGAGTTTACTTAATGTACTGTTTGTTAGGGCTCTCCTCTCTTGTGTGGCAGCAGTTACACGCCCTCTATCTCCCCAGTCTATGGCTGGATTGAAGGAAGTATTTAAAGGCGCTTTCTGCTGCAGGAAGACACCTGAGCAATCTTGGTGTGTTCTCCCTCTTGATTTAATGGATTTGGCTTGTTTTCCGCTTGCCTCTGACCTTAGACTTCTTTTACGGAAATTGCTTGATCACTGCCTGGCCTGACTTCGGACTTCCTGACCACGTCCTTCCCCACCACTATCTCTGACCCCCTGGTCAGCTTCCACTGACTCAGGAATTACTCTGGAGTTGCACCTGGCAACTACCCTAACGGTCCAAGCCTATCCTCACCATCAGAGGCTCTAGTGTAGACCAGGTAGTTACTTAGTCAAGACCCTCCAGGGTATAGCCAGTCAGTGGCACAGTGGGTCCACACCCGCTTACATAATACACAGCATGCCCCTTCTGCATCCTGAGAGATCACATCATCCAAAGCAGAGTAACTCTTTGTTCTGGGGACCCCTCTCTATGGCGTTCAAGTACCCTAAGAAGATAGAGACAACCCTTTTAACCACTGGTTACAATCCCTATGTTCCTAAAGCCTCATTCCCCAGACTCAGGTCTACAAGGTCACAAGTCATCTTTCCAGTCTTTCATCCTCAGTCTATTTTTCTGGCACTCGCTCCATCTTATCATAACCTTTTATTTTTCTTCTCATTTATTGTAGTTTTTTCACATCTCCTTGTAATCACTCTTTTCAATTCTTGTCTATAAAAGGTGCATTATATTTCAGTAGAAGAGAAAGGGAAAAAAAAAGGTAACATTTCTTGACCTATCCATCAGTCTCCGATGAAAGCAATTTCTTAACTTAAGGGAAGGTACAGGTTGGATACTCTTCGAGGTACTTAAACAAAAATTGATTTTCTTATTTCAATATCTTCAAGTGTTCCTCTTGTTGGATGGTGCGAAGGAAAGCCGGGCTCATTCATTTCTTCAGATTACATTTACCTACCTTGGAAAAATAACAGAGATGACGCTACGTTCTCCTCTGAAAAAAAACACAGGTCACAGGGCTCCAAATGCCAGTCGCCTCCCTGAGAGAGTACGCCACGCATCTTTAAACAAAATGTAATATGGCATCTTGGAGCTGGCAGGTCACACACAAATTGTTGCTTAATTAGACCCATACAGAGCAAGATATGATCTGTGCAAAAAACAGATGGCATCCGCCACCAAACTGCCCTTTAGCAGCAGGAATTCTTCCAATGTTTGCTGAAGAAATAACATTTTATGTATTATTCCTTATGATTTGCATCATCGTTTTATCCATCACATTTAGAGGGAAATTGCTTCTCTGCAGACAAGCAGCCATATCAATCTGCAGACCACTTGTGTCATAGCCAGAAAATATGGTCCACTCCTCTATGGTTTTTAGAATTTTGCATTAGGTTCAGGCGTAGAACACTACTGTAGATAAAGAAAATAAGCACAGTCAAACTCTTTTAAAAGAGTTGTCCTATATAGAAATGCAGAACAGGGACACTAACGAGTAGCACTGGTGGAGTCATCCATGCAATACCACATTTGCCCTGCAGTGGCCACTGCAGGGGAAATGAGCAGCTAGCAGTATCATCCCTGAGTTGATTAGTTGATCGATGATGTCTCCAGAGCAGATCCATGGCAATCAGCTGATTTTGCTGCATTAGCACTTGATAGTGGTGCGGTATATTTCCCTTAATAAGATGCAATGTATCTTATAAAGGGAATACTAGTGAGCGCTTCCATTATGGAAGCACTCACTAGTCTGCAGGAGGAGGGGGGGGGAGCGCTGTGAGCGCTGTACAGTACTTACCCCTCCTCCTGCTCGCTCTTCCCAGGGCCCGCTCTGCTGTGTCCTGGCTGCCTGCAGCATCAGGACGTACAGAGCGTACTCTGACTCTGACAGCAGCGCAGGCTCTGAGAAGACATGTGAGCCAAGAAGACAGCCTGACCGGGAGAGGAGCGGCAGAGCAGGAGAGGTAAGTTTGTTTCTTTATTTTATAGTCTGATCTGAGGTCTGAAGGGTCTGATTGGGGGTGTAAATGGTCTGATTGGGGGTCTGAAGGGTCTGATTGAGGGTCTGAAGGGTCTGATTGGGGGTCTAGAGAGGTCTAATGGGGGTCTGGAGGTCTAATGGGGGTCTGGAGGTCTAGTTGGGGTCTGATTTGGGGTCTGGGGGTCTAATGGGGGTCCGATTGGGGGTCTAGAGGTCTAAAAGGGTCTGATTGGAGATCTATTGGGGGTCAGATATGGGGGGTTGGAGGTCTAATGGGGGGTCTGGAGGTATGTTCTGAGGTCTAATGGGGGTCTGGAGGTCTAATAGCGATTTTATATGGAGGTCTGGAGGTCTAATGGGGGTCTTATCTGAGGTCTGATATTGGGGCAGGGTCTGATATGGAGGTCTAATGGAGGTCTGATATGGGGCCTGACAGAGGTCTAAAGGGGGTCTGGTTTGAAATGTGGGGGGTCTCATCTGGAGTTTGATATGGGGGTCTGATCTGAAAGTTAAGGGGGTATTTTTTTTGTACTGGCACACTATCTGTGTGGTACCAGTACTTTCAAGGGGACTGTTTCTGCAGTACAGTATTGGAGGGGGAGGGGGGGGGCAGGATGGGATGTTGAGAAGGTGATGATGATGGGAAAGTAGGAAAGTAAGATGTCTGTTTGCTAAGCTCTGCAGAGACAAGACGCAGCTAAAAGAAATCATGATGCGGTCTAGTCTGCAAGGAGAAGATGAGGAAAGAGAATATCTACATCAGAGGAGACATCACTGGATGTAAGAGGTACATATGTGGTGCTGTATGACACGGTATGTTCTGTAGCGCTGTATGTAATCTTTTCCAAGTATGTCTTTAACCACTTGCCGCCACGCTAACGCCGATGGGCGTCAGCGCGGCGTCATCTTGTGAGACCTGAGATTTCACATGAACGCGCGCGCGTCGTGCGCGCGCGTTCATGTGATCGGAGCCGGGACAACTGAAACTACAGCCTGCCAGCGCTGATCATGCGCTGGCAGGCTGTAAATCTGAAAAACGCATTTAAATCGCATATCAGGCGCTGTTTTTAAACAGCGTCTGATATGCCTGCTGTCTGCTCGTCTGGTGGTCCCTTTGTTTGGGACCACCAGAGAGCTATAGGAAAAGTGCACCAATCACTACACACACCCCCCCACCCCCATCACTGATTAACCCCTGATCACCCATGTCACCCCCTGATCACCCCTGTCACCCCCTGTCACTAATCACCCCCTACAGGCTCATTCAGGCGTCCGTATGTGTTTTGCGGATCCATGGATCTGCGGATCCATGGATCTACAGATCCGCAAATACGGACACCGGCAATGTGCTTTCCGCATTTGCAGATCCGCACAGAACTATATAGAAAATGCTTTTTCTTGTCCGCAATTGCGGACAAGAATAGGACATGTTCTATATTTTTGCGAGCGGAAGTGCAGACCCGGAGCGCGGATCCGTAATTCCGGATCCGAGCGGGACAAAGTCTGTCCCCATAGAAATGAATGGGTCCGCAATTCCGTTCCGCAAACAGAATTTCGGACGTGTGAATGGGGCATAAGGGTCCCTTATCACCGCCAGTTAGTTAGCTACTTGTTAGGTAGTTAGCGCCCACCGCACCGCAGTCACTGATTTTGGCAGAGATTTTTCATCCACATTGATCGATGCGAATGAAAAAATCTGTGCCGTTCATTTTTTTTTTTTCAGCGCAGAGGCTGAGCGGAAAAAAAAATCTCATTACCCGTATGCTCAATATAAGGAGAATCGCAGAAACTCCTAATGCTGGCCATACGTGTAATGATTGCGGAGACCCCTCAAATGCCAGGGCAGTACAAACACCTCACATGTGACCCCATTTTAGAAAGAAGACACCCAAGGTATTCCGTGAGGGTATGGTGAGTTCATGTAAAATTTTATTTTTGTCACAAGTTAGTGGAATATGAGACTTTGTAAAAAAAAATATATATATATATCAATTTCCGCTAACTTGTGTCAAAAATTTTTTTCTGTGAACTCGCCATGCCCCTCACGGAATACCTTAGGGTGTCTTCTTTCCACAATGGGGTCACTTGTGAGGTATTTATACTGCCCTGGCATTTAGGAGTCCTAAGCGTGAGAATCCAAATGCGTAAAAATGCCCTGTGAAATCCTAAAGGTACTCATTGGTTTTAGGGCCCCTTTGCGCATCTTGGCTGCAAAAAAGTGTCACACATGTGGTATCGCCGTACTCAGGAGAAGTAGGGCAATGTGTTTTGGGGTGTATTTTTATATATACCCATACTTTGTGTGAGAAATATCACTGTAAGCGACAACTTTTTAAATTTTTTTATACAAAGTTGTCAATTTACAGAGATATTTCTCTCACCTAACTATGGGTATATGTAAAATACACCCAAAACCATTGCCTACTCTCTGATCTGGCGATACCATAGTGACACTTTGCAGCCTGAAGTGCAAAGGGCCTAAATTCAACAGTACCTTTAGCTTTACATGGCTGCTCACAATTAGCCGCCCAAAATGCCAGAACAGTATAAACACCCCACAAATGACCCCATTTTGAAAGAAGACACCCCAAGGTATTCGCTGAGGGTGTGGTGAGTCCATGAAAAATTGAACTTTTGTCAAAAGTTAGCGGAAAGGAGACTTTGTGAGAAAAACAATACAAAATCAATTTCCGCTAACTTGTGCCAAAAAAATCTTCTGTGAACTCGCCATGCCCCTCACGGAATACCTTAGGGTGTCTTCTTTCCAAAATGGGGTCACATGTGGGGTATTTATACTGCCCTGGCATTTTAGGGGCCCTAAAGCGTGAGAAGAAAAATGCGTAAAAATGCCCTCCTAAAAGGTACTCATTGGTTTTAGGGCCCCTTTGCGCATCTTGGCTGCAAAAAGTGTCACTCATGTGGTATCGCCGTACTCAGGAGAAGTAGGGCAATGTGTTTTGGGGTGTATTTTTACATATACCCATGCTGGGTGAGAGAAATATCTCTGTAAATTGACAACTTTGTATAATTTTTTTTAAAAGTTGTCATTTACAGAGATATTTCTCACACAAGTATGGTATATATAAAATACACCCCAAAACATTGCCCTACTTCTCCTGAGTCAGCAATACCACATGTGTGACACTTGCAGCCTGAGTGCAAAGGGGCCCTAAAACCAATGAGTACCTTTAGATTTCACAGGGCATTTTACGCATTTGGATTCTCACGCTTTAGAGACCCCTAAAATGCCAGGTGAGTATAAATACCCCACAAGTGACCCCATTTTGGAAAGAAGACACCCCAAGGTATTCCGTGAGGGTCATGGCGAGTTCACAGAATGTTATTTTTGGCACAAGTTAGCGGAAATTGATATTTTTATTTTTTTATTTTTTACAAAGTCTCATATTCCACTAACTTGTGACAAAAATAAAATTTTACATGAACTCACCATACCCCTCACGGAATACCTTAGGGTGTCTTCTTTCCAAAATGGGGTCACTTGTGGGTATTTATACTGCCCTGGCATTTTAGGAGTCTCTAAAGCGTGAGAAGAAGTCTGGAATCCAAATGCGTAAAAATGTCCTGTGAAATCCTAAAGGTACTCATTGGTTTTAGGGATCCCCTGTTTTGGGGTGTATTTTTATATATACCCATGCTGGGTGTGAAATATCTCTGTAACGACAACTTTTTAAAATTTTTATACAAAGTTGACAATTTACAGAGATATTTCTCTCACTAGCATGGGTATATGTAAAAATACACCCCAAACACATTGCCCTACTTCTCCTGAGTACGGCGATACCACGTGTGTGACACTTTTTGCTGCCTGGAGTGCACAAGGGGCCCAAATTCTAACGAGTACCTTTAGGTTTTACAGGGCTGCTCACAATTTAGCCCGCCCAAAATGCCAGAGCAGTAAACACACCCCACAAATGACCCCATTTCGGAAAGTAGACACCCCAAGGTATTCACTGAGGGGCATAGTGAGTCCGTCTGAGATTTTATATTTTTTGCCAGAAGTTAGCAGAAATGGAAACTTTATTATTATTTTTTTCCTCAGAAAGTGTCATTTTCCGCTAACTTGTGAAAAAAATGAAATGATACATGAACTCACCATGCCCCTCCGTGAATACTTTGGGGTGTCTTCTATCTAAAATGGTGTCATTTGGGGAGTATTATACTATCCTGACATTCTAGCACCTGAAGAAACATGACAGGTGCTCAGAAAGTCAGAGCTGCTTCAAAATGCCGAAATTCACTTCTTTGCACCATAGTTTGTAAGCGCTATAACTTTTACCCAAACCAATAAATATACACTTATTGGATTTTTTTATCAAAGACATGTAGAACAATAAATTTTGTGAAAAATTTATATAGAAATGTAGTTTTTAAAAAAAATTACAACAGAAAGTGAAAAATGTCATTTTTGCAAAAATGTCGTTACATTTTTATTAATAGCAAAAAAAGTAAAAATGTCAGCAAGAATGAAATACCACCAAATGAAAGCTCTATTAGTGAGAAGAAAAGGAGGTAAAATTCATTTGGGTGGTAAGTTGTATGACCGAGCAATAAACGGTGAAAGTAGTGTAGTGCGGATTTGTAAAAAAGGGCCTGGTCACTAGGGGGGTATAAACCTGTGGTCTTCAAGTGGTTAAAGGGGTTGTCCACTATTTTTTTCATATGAGCGCTGCCTTCTCTGCTCTGTTTACCTGGTCACCACTGCAATTTCAGCAGTGAGCAGGTGAACAGAGCAGAGAAAGCAGATCTCATATGAGCGCTGCCCTCTCTTAAAACAGCTGATCAGCGGGGGTGCCGGGAGAAACCCGCTGGTCTGATATTGATGAACTATCTTGAGGATAGGCCATCAGTAATAAAAAGAGGACAAACCCTTTAACAGTAGGACTGGAGGGAATGGGGTAGGTTGAGAATTTGGCATGGGGGGGGACATTCCAATTTTTGCTTAAACTAAGGGAAGGTGTGGGGGTCCCAAGCTGAACTCTTGCACCAGGGCCCATGAGCCTTTAGCTACGCCCCTGGTTTTGCCTAGTGTAAAACATCTCTTAAATCCAGAAATGCATTTCCCAAAACTTGTTTCCAGGTGAGAACATTAACTGGACTATAAGTAGAAGACTGAGCAGAAATACAAAATGATGAAAGCTGATTCTAGAAACATGATGGCTCAGTACAACCTGTTAGGCTGGTGGCAGGCCACTGTCCTGTTTTTACGGGTAGGCACGGGCTTTGCTTTACTCTACCTGTGTGTATTGGGACTAATGCTCAGTGAACTTCCTGTCAGCACTGCTAGAGTTAAAGGGGTTGTGCAGGCTGGATATATTGATAAGCATTCAATATCTGATCGACGGAGGTCCGACTCCCACTCCTCTTCATTACACTGCCAGTCCTCTTGGAAGTCTTGGCTGTGCATTTTAATTACAAGTACTCGCTCCATTCATTACACTATGCCGCCTCTGCAAGGGAGACCAAGGGGAGTGTATTGAAGAGGAAGCAGAGCTCCTGTATAGAAGAGGAAACAGCTTATCTGCGGGGGTGCCGGGGGTTGGACCCATGCCGATCAGATATTGATGACCTATCCTGAGTCTAGGTCATCAATATAAACAGGCTGCACAACCCCTTTAATCCTTCCCTTTTGATCCCGGTCCAGCTGCTGACTAAGGCCTCATGCACACGAATGTATTTTCTTTCGGTGTCCGTTCTGTTTTTTTTGCGGACCATATGTGGAACCATTCATTCAATGGGTCCGCAAAAAAAAAAACGAAGGTACTCCATGTGCATTCGGTTTTCATATGCCCGTTTTATCCGTTCCGCAAAAAAATAGAGCATGTCCTATTTTTTTCTAGTTTGCGGACAAGGATAGGCATTATTACAATGGATCAGCAAAAATAACGGATCCGCAAAAAAACGGATGCCATACGGAACATCATCCGTTTTTTTGGGGGGGATCCGCAATTTGCGGACCGCAAAACACATACGGTCGTGTGCATGAGGCCTAAGGTTCTGATTGACAGTCTCCCTATTTAGCTGGGCTGTGGATCTACCCCTATGCCTGAACTATGAGATTTTCTAGTCCCTAGTAACCAGCGAAGGTGTCATCTCTTGTCTAACTACCCATGTACTTTACCCTGCCTGTCTGCTGATTTAGCTCCTTGTCACCTGCCCCGACTTTGAAACTGCTACCTGGACTACGCACGTACACAGCCTGCCCCGACCTTGACATTGCTATCTGGAGTACACACGTTCTCCACCTGCCCTGACCCTGGACTGTTTTCAGACTTCGCCTTTTACCTGACCCTGTGGGTCAGCTGTCAACTACAGCAGGACTACTCCAGGAGGTAGCGGCCTGGATGGTTCCCTGTAGAAAAATCCAGATCACTGTATAGGGTTTAAAAGGTGAATGCCAGGGAACCGTCAGGACAACACCCTTAGGTTTAGCCCAAAGTCAAACTGGTTAGGGTGGCATACTCCAGAAGGTAGCAGCCTGGTTGGTTCCCTGTAGTGAAGTCCAGATCCGGGTCCATGCCCACTTTCCGTTACACAACCTCTGGATTTAGAAATCTGTGAGATCCACACTGTTCCTCCCTGCTTTGTGACATGTTACGTAAGTCGCTCTATTACGGGGGGTAAAAGCTAAAGTTGAGGTTCACTTTCAAGGTGTTGAATATTTGTTGGGTTTTGTTTGTTTTGGACAATTGCTTTTTTGTAAGAGGAGGCCTTAACGAAATGATAATAACACGATGTCCGGCTACTGGGACCCCGATCAAACAGCTAGTAGAAAGTTAGAAACTGATAGAAAGTGTTCCGTTCTACTGCAGTGCCACCACTGGAGAAATGAAGCATTACATAGCACCATGGAAATCAACAGGCTGTCTGAATAATGCACTGACGTGTTGGGTCCTCCAAAGCGAGAGGCCCTCTTTGTAGCCACACTGAGCTTAATTGACAAGGGTTCTTGTGGTACTCCTTGAGTCATTTTCTAAAAAGGTTACAAGGAAACAAGTTCTCTCAGACAACCTTTTCTTGAATACATGATAAAATGGAAAAATAAATATTTTTTTTTAAGTCATTTTGAGTGGCATAAATACAATTTTCATTTTCCCTTCGAGAACCCATCAATCTCTGAGACACTTCTTAGGAAAACATTGCAGGATAATGTTCCTCTGATGGCCGATCGTTGCAGCGAGAGGGTTCGGTAAACAGCTTGGCCGCAGAGAAACTTGGCTCGTAGCATTGTAGATTTGTGTCAGTCTCCTCAATTAACCAATCGCATCGCTCGAATTCATATCGAGAAAGCATCTGTTGTATAATTCCATTAGCAATTTCTTCTTCCCTAATCTTGTTATCCCAAAGCAGGAGTCGGCTTTTCACTGCCTAATTTCTGCATTAAGGGCCATTCAGAGTAAATCTGTCTTCTGCGGCGAGGCTATGATTAAAATAGAAAACGAAGGAGAAATCATTGTGTGAACCGACCAACAAGAGAATTAGTTCAAGTGTCTGATTTATGAAACCAAACATCTGCTCGACTTATGAGGGGAATGTGAATGGTTTTTTTCAGATTTGTTTTGGAGAACCCTAATATAGTCATGACCCCTTAACTTGTTCCCGTGGTTTTGGGCTGCATAGTTCATTGCACATCCCTTAAAGCGGTTATCCTATGAGTAATGAAAACCAGATATCCAGGAGATCCCTTCATTGCTGCAATTGCTCTGCTAGATTTCATTTCATCTGGCAGCTCAGGAGGCATGCACTTTCTCAGGGTGTCATGTCCTTTCTGCTGCAGCTGGTGGCAGTAAAAGGATGGAACTGAGCGCGTGCGTCCACCTCAGTGAGCTGGACACGGAACAGCAGGTGGCGCCATACAGATAGATTTCAGTGAATATTTCAGTAGCTATACTAAATTTGCAATTGCATGACGTCATAACAGTATTCAGATCCAGATGCTGGTTTGAAAAAAGCAGAATATATTCATGAGACAACCTCTTCAAATATCATGTTTATTATCTTAAAGAGGTTTTCCAGGACTACTATAGTTTTTAACAAATATGCTCATGTATTTCGTTATCTCATATGCATCTTCCCCATGCTCTGTTTACAGTTTGGACTCTGCTGACCCATTTTCATCATTCTGGTTAGTTTCCATCCTGTATGCTTTCACCTAGCACTGAGCCTACTGACGTCACCGGCACTAATGGGCAGTCCTTAGCGCTGCCCTAGCCTGTAAAACAGCCTAGAGCAGCGCTAAAGCCCGCCATTGACATCACCAGGAACACTGCTAGGCGGAAGCCTCCGCCTAGCTTACCCATGGAGAGCCCAGTACTTCACCGGATCTTCAGAAAAAGCCCTTGCTCTGAGCGATTCAGCGACGGGCAAGGCAGAGTATCGCAGAAATTCTTTGATGCTCAACTCAGAGGGGCTGGAGGGGTGAAGAACGGGTTATGTCCAGGTTCAGCTCTGAACCCGGAAAACTCCTTTAAAGGGTTTTTACAAGACTGGGGAACCACTGTTTATAGGTAAGGTGCAAAAGGTTAAAAAAAAATGAAAAAGACTCTTCTGTCATGGTGCTCCAGTTCCGGTACCTTTCTCCTCCACTTCTGGTCCCTGCTGGACTGAAAGTGTAACATGCCATCTACACTCAATCAATGGCTTCAGCGATGACAGTGGTCACAGGCTTAAACAATCACCATTAAGACCACTTACGGAAGTGGAGGAGAGGGGAGCCCAGTGCTGGAACAGGTGAGTCGTTTTTTCCTTTCAAATGTCTGCACCCTGCCCGGTCTTGGATAACCCACTGAGCACTATGGAGATATAATGATACTAAAGGAATAGACTGCGAGGCTGACTGGCATACAAACATTTCAAAATCGGGATATTTAAAGGGGTTATCTCATGAATAATGTAAAAAATGAGAATCAGACATCATACAGTACATGACAATCTCTTTCTTACAAAGCTAGAACCAGCCCTGCACCTCACATGGATCCAGAGATCTCCCCATTCATTGCTCTGCCACTTATATCAAGCTAACAGCTCAAGTGAGAGTGTTTTCTGCTCCAGCTCAGGGGGCGTGCCTCAGCGCTCCCTATCACAGCTCTGGAGGCGTGTCTCAGCTCTCCCTATCACAGCTCTGGAGGCGTGTCTTAGCTCTCCCTATCACAGCTCAGGGGGCGTGCCTCAGCGCTCCCTATCACAACTCAGGGGGCATGTCTCAGCGCTCCCTATCACAGCTCAGGGGGCATGTCTCAGCTCTCCCTATCACAACTCAGGAGGCCGGTAAAGGATGAAACTGAGCATGTGCGGCTATGTTAGTGAGCAGGACAAATAAATAATTCAGGTACATTTTACTGAAAAACTCAGTGGCTATGCAAACATTTTAATTACATGCAATTACAAATAATTCAGATTCAGGTGCTGGTTTGAAAACTGTAGAATTTTTTTTGTGAGACAACCCCTTTAAATTGAATCCTAAAGCTGTAACCAAGGTGAATGGGGAGTAATGATCCCTTTAAATAATAACCCAGCATATCAAATATTACAATCTTGGGATCTAATGGGGATTTCTAATAGGAAATAGTCCACCTGTAACACAGACTCATGGATCTAAGTGACTGAGTAATGATTGAAGAACCCATCCTGTAGGCACACATACACACTAATTGGCACACGTTGATTTCCAACACGTAATTCCCCGTAGATTGATAGCTGCAAGCTCAGGCTTGTTTCGTGTGTTCCTTTCAGAATCACGAGACTAATTAATTTAGGATTGTTCACACCTTTAGGAAATGAAGTCACTGGAGATATTACAGTTTTCCTGCTTTCTTCGGTTGACGTTGGGTTAGCGAGGCTCCTCTTCACGAGGTGGCAGGAAGACTTTAACTAGGCATAAAGTACCTAAAACAGTTCAGTAACTGGAATAGGAATGAACTGTGCATGGTGCAGGCCTGTTCCACGTAAAGGGGGCACTTTAGTTAAAATGATCATCACACAGGGAAGAAGGTAGAAGCCAACACTTCCCAATTTGCCGGGATTATCCCAAATCTTTAGAGATAATACCATCAAATTCACAAATTTTGAAAATTCAAAAATCAAAAACCAGGCACAATGCCTTGTAGGGCTAGCTTAGCTAAATGTAATGACACCTTTCACTTAGCGATGTGTTGCTTCATTATGGAGAAAAAGTACTTTAAAATCATATGCAAATGAGCAGTTAAGTGCACGGCGGGTGGGCTCAAACCACTCTGTGCACCCTTACGCCTCCTGTTTTCTCTGCCAGCCCCTCCCTCTTCTTGATTGACAGGAGCAGGTTCCTGCATATTCATCTCACTTGGCCTGTCAATCTAGAAACAGAGGGTGGAGCTGGTAGAGGGTGGCAGGAGGAGCAAGGGCACAAGGAGTGGTTTGGGCTGGCCGTCTGTGCACTTCCTCTGCCAGTTCCTTCCTCTCCTTGATTGACAGAGCTTGGGCTAAATATGCATCTCACCTGGCCCTGTCAATCAAGAATGAAAAGAAGGGACTGGCAGAGGAAGCAGACGGTCCACAGAGTAGCTGTCCTCGGTGCACTTACTTGCTCATTTGCATATCGATTGAAAGTACTTTTTTTACTACAAAATGAGGCAATAAATTGCTAAGTGAAATGTTTTATTAGATTCAGCTGAGACAGCTCTACAAGATATTGGGGAAGATTTATGAAAACTAGTGAAAAGGAAAACTGGCTTAGTATCCCATAGCCGCCAATCAGTATCCCATAGCCGCCAATCAGATTCCACCTTTCATTTTCCAAAGGAGCTCTGAAAAATTAAAAGTGGAGTCTGATTGGTTGCTATGGACAACTAAGCCAGTTTTCCTTTACACCAATTTTCATAAATCTTCTCCAATGTGCCTGGTTTAACATCCCTTTAAGAAGACTCTTGCATGTAAGCATTCCATCTATAATTCATTAGATAGCCTTGCTTAATAATTTATATCAAACATTATCCCGGAGAAGGATTACAATTTCTTATGGAGCAAATTCAACACAATCTCACCAGAGGCTAGAAAAACACTTTAAAAGCTGCAATTCACAACCCAGCCACTGGGTGGCCTCATATAGACACATAGAGGATCGACATCTTGTGACACAATATCGCAAAATCATGTTTTTTTTTTTTTATAATCTCATGCCACAGATCTTGGGATATGTTAATCCAAAGGAAAAGGTAAGGAAGGACAACACAGAGCTGCACCAATACCGCACTGTGACAAAAACCACCACAAGCATTTTCACATGATTTTCTCATGGTGTGGTAATATGACGTGTCTCACTGCAGCACCATAAGACAGAGCCATGTGCACAAGGCTGTATGATGGCACAAGAAGTCATTTACACTATTGTTCTATGGACCTAAACGGAGCACATGGTCCGTACATCAAATATATTCTCTAGATTTGAGAATGAATAAACTTACACAGGCTTAGTGAATACATATATTTACTAAGTGTGATTAAATATACACTAACACAAACAAATCACATACAGAATAATAAAAAGTAATAAACATCACTAGCCTAAATGGGGTGGAGACTCCATCATGCTATAACCCATGTCTATCTACCACGTTATAACACATGACCGACACCTGGGGTGTACAAGAGATAGGGCAAGTCATACTTACATCCTACCTATGATGAAGTCTTCAATGGAGTCTCCTGAGGGAATGTGTGTCACAAAGTTTAAACCTGTAAGCACCTCCTCCAGTGTGCAGCATGCATGTCTCTGAGATAACTCAGGAATGTGGTCTTATCAGCACAATGGGGGATGGGTACTATCTCTAACCTACTTCATTACAAGGGAAACTTATAAACTATTACACAGAGTATTAAACAGAATGAAAGGGGACAGAACCAATCAGTACTTAAAAACACCCTTACAATACAATGATGCTTTTTTTTTCTGATTAGTCCAAAATTTTCTGGATGCCTCCAAATCAAACCAGGGGCATACAAAGGAGCCAATAGTTTATGACTGACCTATTACAGCTTTGTACAATCTGGAGGCTGCATGGAGCCGTAATAAAGCCAGATGCATGAGGTCTGAGTTCACACATGATAGTTTTGACATGGTTCCTGCAGGGTAAAAGTGACTGTAAACAATGTAACACCAAGAACAATAGCAAAATAGTTACAAAAATGCAAAATGTGAATGTGGGAATGTACAACGCTGAGACCAGCCTTGAACTCGTGTGTGAATAAAATAATTGTGTTCTGCAAATAGATGAACAGAATGAAACAAGAAAATTAGTTTTTATTTATTTGGAAAAGATATCAAAAACTTGTTAATTCTCCAAATGAAACCTCAATAGATTCCAAAATGGGAAGCTAATCTGCGATATAAAGGATAAACGAGGCCATCAAGGGAAATTTGTAATAGAAATTACACTCCGTACATATATCACACAAATAGAGTTATTATTATTATGATGGCTGCGTATTGAAGATACATCATGTGCAATTAAAGGGGTATTACGAGGACAGGCATTTATTTTAGAGCTACAGGATACAGAATGTCTAATAGATTGGGAAACAGACGTCTATGAGACAGGAGAGAGATGATCTACATCTGGCCATCACTATTGGGGTAGGTCCACACATGATGGATACAGTATGCTATGGATTTGCCACCAAGGATGTAAGTGCTGCAAATCTGCAGCGTTATACACTACCAGCAATGTGGATGAGATTTTTAGAAATATCATCCAAACGCTACAGTAAAAAAATAAAAAAAATCCATACCATAAATTGACCTGCATTGTGAATTTTAAATCTGCAGCATGTTGGCAGGTCTCTTACCTGTACTGCACCTGTGCAGGGTACTGAAGCGCATGGCAAAGAAGAGAACTGCTGGTGAGCCTCTCACTTGTACTGCACCTGCACAGGTACTGGAGCGCACAGCAAAGGCGCCTGACTTTAGGAGTAGTCAGGGCCAGGCGTGACAACGTTAACACTGGCCCTGTAGATCAAAGTACAGAGGTTGCGGCAGTTGCATAGAGAAAGGAGCCTCTAGGTGTAACAGCAACCCCCCGTTGCTCCTAGAGGCTCATTTGCATATATTAAAATTAATTATTTTTCTGAAACTCAGACACAGATGAGGAAAAGACAGAAACGTGTAGCTTCTGCTGACCAGCACACGTCTCAGGTCAGCCTGTTTAATGTTATAAATCTGCTGACAGAAGCCCTTTATATGGGTATTCCCATCTGAGACAATAGGGGCATTTTGCTAGGACATGCCCCCATTGTCTGATAGGTGTGTGCTGGTCCCACAGGTACCTACACAGAGAAAAGAGCGGGGACGGTGGTGGCTGCAGGACCCTGGGTTTCCCCGGATCCGGCCACCACCATTAAGCGCTTTCCCCATAGTAGTGAATGGGAGCGCACCGCACTTGCGCGGCCACCTCTCCCATTTATTTCTATGATGCGGACAGAAATAGCCGAGCCAGTGCTCGGCTATTTTCGTGGCCCGATACAAATTAATGGAGGGCGGCTGCAAATGCGCATTGCGCCGCCCTCCACAACTTTCGGTGCTCAGTTCCCATGCCCCCTACTGTTTGTCTGCCTGTGTGAGCTCCTCTGGGGCTGTTCAAGTCAGTTTCCCTGAAGCATCTTACAGATGGTCTCATTTAAAGCGTAACCTCCATGATGACAGGTTCCCTTTGAACAAAGTAGTACAGCAAAGACCTAATTGTGCGCTGACCCTTTAAGATCTCTATTTCAAAGAGCCTACATTAGAATAGGGGGAACGTGCTCCATAAGAAGCCACTTTTCTGTTCGACTCCCGTACCTTAGGAGCATTCTGGATAATTGCGCAATTGTGACATTTGTTCTAAACAAGGCTACATATTTCATTTAGTAATCTGCATATTTCACAGCAGGCTGAACACAAATAATTCCTCGTCAAAGCCCAGGACGCAGTTTTTACTTGACATTTAATGTAAGATAGTGGTGCTCATTAATGAATAATTACAGCTTTTTCGCTTTTCGCTAGTATATGTTGCACTGAGCTTGTTAGTTGCTTTTGTGATTGGTTTTAAATACACATTAGCCAATTTCTACAGACTTAATTGCCTATAAAATTGCTTTCTATGGAAACCCCTTATTAGCTGTTCTGATTCATTGCCTCTCTCAGACCCACTGAGGTTTACCTGCCATCTCATTTACAGAAAATCATAAACACAATGGCTGCGCATAGAGAACCGTATACCCAAAGATGCATAGGACGCAATGATCTGTAGATACAACACAGTAAAAATGTCCTTGAGGGAGTTCTGGTCCATTTAAAAAATTCTCTGTATTTATTTTTTGGCGCCGATTCAGTGTGGAAGAAGTTATAATGAAGTCCTTCGATTTGTAAAAGTCTATCTGTTTCCTAGTGGCAGGTCCTGATGCAACTTTTTATATATTTTTGCTTATACTATTGTAGAAAAAGGGTTTTATTGTAAATTCCCTAGTGGCTCATTTTTGTTCCCTGGTGGTCTAGGGTAGTAAAAGGGTCAATGGTAAAATTAGGTTGCTCTTTTCACAGGAGGTGCCCAAGAGATGGCTATCCTGGAGACTCGACTGGTTCATCACCCAGTAAAGCTAGACCTGCCTATTCGACCTAACTTAAAATTTAAAGGGGTATTATCTAGCTTCTTTACTGGAAACTGAGCCAAATCACTTGTTCATTTGCCAGTGATTTTACTTTTCGCACTGCTTTTAGATGAGCTGGAGCTGCTAGACCCAAGGCATTCTGTATTACGTGGATGTGGATGTATTTGAAGAATCATGTAATATGCATTTAACACTTATTACTAGCTGCAGAACCTGCTTAACCGGCTGAATCATGTCTGTCTATCTTTCTCTACTGTTGTGGAAAAGGGTTTCATTGTCAATTACCTGGTGGCTCATTTTTCCTTCCCTGGTGGTCTAGGCTAGTAAAAGGGTTAATAGTAAAATTAGGTTGCTCTTTTCACAGGAGGTGCCCAAGAGATGGCTATCCTGGACACTCGACTGGTTTATCAGCCAGTAAAGCTAGACCTGCCTATTTGACCCAACTTA
Source organism: Bufotes viridis (assembly GCA_033119425.1). Classification (NCBI taxonomy): domain Eukaryota; kingdom Metazoa; phylum Chordata; class Amphibia; order Anura; family Bufonidae; genus Bufotes; species Bufotes viridis. The sequence continues at coordinate 18,781,996 of CM065595.1, forward strand.
AAATTTAAAGGGATATTATCTAGCTTCTTTACTGGAAACTGAGCCAATTCATTTGTTCATTTGCCAGTGATTTTACTTTTCGCACTGCTTTTAGAGGAGCTGCTAGACCCAAGGCATTCTGCATTATGTGAATGTGTATGTATCTGAAGAGTGATGTAATAGGAATTTAACACTTATTATTAGCTGCTGAATTTGCTGAATCATGTCTGCCTGTCACTCTTTGCTTGCTTCTCTCTGAATTTCCTCCTTCCAATTTCCCTCTACTTAGACTTTCATTGAAATAATGCCATCTGAACATTCTGTGAACATGCAGCCCGTCTCGGTCTTATACATTTCAGAGAGGAAGTTAGTTTAGAAGACAGGAAGCTGACAACTGGAGAACAAGGCGTTCCATAAGATATATTACACAGTTTCTTATAGTCACAAATTCAAGGTGTTGTCGAGTGTTTAAAACTGATGACCCGTCCTCAGGATATGTCAACAGTGTGTGGTTGATGGTAGTCTGCCTCCTGGCACCCCAGTCCATCACCTGTTTAAAGAGGCTGCAGCATTTTGGGCTCTTTCTAGGTCAGTGATGTCACATTCATTGATCGCATGGCCTAGGCGCAGCTCAGTTTCAAGTGAATGGGGCGGAGCTGCAATATCAAGCTAGGCTTGGTTATCTGTAAGGAGGCCGCATCCTCTTCAAACAACTGATCGGTAGAGGTTCCGGACATCGGAACCCAACAAATGAGATACTGATGACCTATCACATGCGCTGTGAAGTTTGATAGATGCTGAGGAACATGTACATGATGTGGGTGTCCCGTTTGCTGCCAACCTCCTTCAGGTAATCGATTGTGATTTTAGATTGGATGATTAGTATGCTGACACTTACAAGGGATTTACACCTTATTGGGAGGTACATGTTGCATTAGCGTAGGTATTATGTATAATATATAAGTCGCTTTTAGCTCAATTTTGATTATGCTTGATAAAGACTACTTACAAACAAAAAAATGCAACAGCACTCTGCAACCAGAACTCTGCCCTGCCTCTAAGATAGAAGCTATAAGAGGACATTAGTGTACGTTTTGATCAAAAGGTAATAAGCCACTCGCCACGCCAAGGCCGCCTCTATGAGTGGTACTAACGCGAAATCTGACCTGTTATGGGCCATGACAGCCACATAAAATCCTCCTAACGCTGAATCTTACCTGTTATGGGCCATGACAGCCCACATAAAATCCAGGGAGTGTGGGCCCAGCATGCATGCTGGGATCAACCATACTTATTAACCCTTGCTGGTGCTGTAACAGCCTCCATTAGATCCAGGGATGCAGGTACCAACATGCATGCTGAGCCCACTGTACACTCCTCTTGGAGCCAGATGGTTACTAGCAGGTACTATGAATGCTCATTCAGCTTTATACTCACTCTGATTAAAACCAGCCTCTAAGGCAGACAAACTAGTCAGGTGTGCACGACTAAAAAGGAGGTTGCCACACCTCCAGCATATACTAAATAGAAACACAGTATAAAGCTGAATGTGCATTCATAGTACCTGCTATGTTCTGGTTGCAGAGTGCTGTTGCATTTTTTTGTTTGTATGTATATGTGCCATAGCTACGTGCACCTGCATACAGGGACGTGCTGACTGACCCCCCCCTTGTGTTCCTGATAAAGACTACTTGTTAGTCGAAACGTTGCACTTTTTGATGCTATTTGCACATTGTTTCATGGACCCACTGTGAATAAATTTTACTTCTGGAGATGCTGCTGTCATTTCTTTTTTGTTTGGTATTCTGAGGATGGGTCATCTGTTTTAAACATCGTCGTAACGTAACCCCTTTTAATGTCCACCATTCAGGTCTATCTTTAGTTATATTAAGTCAAGGTATCGCTCACACAATGGTGGCAAAATGGGGAGGGTGGAATGCAAAAAACATCTGTAAAAGATGAACATTCCCTTTAAATCTTCTATATTTCATGAATCACCTCTACGATTTTTGAGACACTTTTCTTTCTCCTCTTGGCATGTCTTTTCATCTGTAACTTAACTAAAGGGTAACCTCTATATCGCCAGCACTAAAAGTTTCTTATTAAACTCCCTCATTACATCCCATTCAGTTTTATTTGGCTACAGTAACAGAGTGTGACAGAGGCTTCATCTGGGTCAATCTCTGTTTTTTTCTACTCGTGCCCCTGGGCTACCAGCGCGCGGCATTTGTTTAACGCGCATTGATTTGCCTCCTTCCACCCGCTGTGATTTGTGGACAGTTCATTCTCTGTTTAAACTTGGGAAGATATTGTTCAAGGACGTAGCCTGATGTTTCTCCGAGTGACAGCTTTATAGAGCAATAGATGTTGATATGATGTATGTTTTCTGATAATAAGACCTTTCTATACGGTGTTTGTTCCCATAAAAATGATTGGTTTTAAGCTGTTATTGTAATATTGCTATGACTGTAACACTGAATGCAACTTTCGAGAGCCAGATGGCTATCAAAAACTGATTAATGGAATTCAGTGCATTTTCGCGGCCCGGCTCCCTCTGTCTGTAATCACATACTCTTTCAGGAATCATAAACCTGAAAATATATCTATTTAAATTTCTTCTAGTAACATTGCATGATTCTCGCCAGGATCAGTTTATATAAGGCCCAGCTTTCCTGCCGTAAAAGCATGAGATTGAAGGACAGAAGCTTAAGGGGATCCATAGGGCATGTCCACATAAGAAGACACCAGGATAATAAACTTAAAATGACTCTGCAACAATATATGCCAATTGCATTTTTCAATCTGCATATCCAAAGAAATTATTTGTGGCAAAAGCCAAACAATAGATGTTGTACCCCTATGTTGTATCTACAGTCTGTCACTTACAATGCTGTTCTAACACCTCTCAAAAGGCAGTTAAATCACTTGCAAAAGCAATCAATGACTGAAGCATGAGTCACCAGTATTTAAAGCTGGAGATTTGTCATAAAAGCCACTCTAATTGAAAAAGTCATGTTGCTCTGATTTGATACTACTGATATACTATGCCCTGGATGAATGAAAACCTTTACAGATATGCAAATGAGCCATTAAGGGGCCTATTTATGTATTGATATACACCACTTTTGTGGCGCATACCGCTGGCAGCTTTTCCCAGCTATTTTGTGACAAAATCTACGACTTTTCCCCGAACGGTCTAAAAAAGTGGGCGTGGTGTGGGCGAGAAAGAGTGTGGGCTAGCAGGCCTATCTCATTCATCATTTTGTATGCCAATTTTTTGGCATACAAAATGACTTAAATCTATTCCAGCATGGGAGCTGGCGTGAATTTTAGATTGTCGCCTGTCCTGCTGGAGGAAGCGACAAAGTTATGTAGAGGTCTGCACTCCACATAACTTTGGTGCTTCCTCCAGCAGTGCAAAGACAATTAAGTTCAGCAATAAAATTGCCGGCCTAATAAATGTGCCCCTAAGTGCACAGAGGGCCAACCCAAACCACTTCCTGCGCCCTTGCTCCTCCTGCTTCCTCTACCAGCTCCACCCTCTCCTTCTTGATTGACAGGGCCAAGTGAGATGACTATGCAGGAACCTGGTCCTGTCAATCAAGAAAGAGAGGGAGGGTCTGGCAGAGGAAACGGGAGGTACAAAGGTGAACACAGTGGCTTGAACCCGCCCCCAGTGCATTTAACTGCTCATTTGCATATAAATTAAAAGTACTTTTTCTCAAAAGTGAAAGGTATCATTACATTCAGCTGAGCTAGCCCTACAGGGCCTTTTGACTCCCATGAATGGGGTTGTTCAAAACCTTACCAAAATCTTACAACTCTACAAGGTAACAAATTGAGTAATAACTTAGCAGTCCCCCACTGCTTCTGTGCCACTACTTCCTAAGTCCTCTGCCAGTCTTTCCTCTCCAATTCCAGCTGACTGCCGTGAACACCTTGGGGGACACTTGTGAGGTCACCAATGATTGACTGTAGTAGTCACATGTTGTATCAACATGTCATTGCTGGAGCCAACTGTGCAGAGTCCATAGAGGAGGTAAGGAAGTGGCAGCACGGAAGCGGTGGAGGATTAGTAAGGTGAGTATTGTTCATTTGATATTTATTTTTAGTAGTTTAAGCTTTTTCAATACCATATTTCAAGGAGCTGGACAAACCCTATGAATGCTAAAATTCTGGATGCTAATAGTCACCTCTAGTTGGAGCTTAGGAGTTTAGTGAATACTGTTGTATTATTGAGTTCAATGTATAAACTGTATGCAGTCAGCTCTTGAGCTCCCCCTAGTGGTGGCTCACGGCAATCTTAAATGATCATTAACTGCTCTGATTATTCAGGGGGTTTGCAGCTCTGAGTCTCATAATAAAGAGCTTTGATCCCCTATAAATAAACTAATCAGCACAGAATTGATGATTCAATTAGATTATAAAATAGGATTTGAGAGTAAACATTCGGCTTCAATCACTTTAGAAATAAACATGCACATGGTTGTTATTCCACAATGTGTATTTTATAGAGAAAATCACTAATAAAATTATTCCATTGTAGTAACATATTATCTAGACAGCAAAAAAATGTCAAGTCGACCATGGTTGTCTAGCAAAATACGTATTTGTTTGACAAAGACTTGTAACTTTGAGTTCATTTTATCTTTATTTTAGCAGTAAAGAGATAAATTGTAGTTATAACTATAGAGACAAATTGGTTCTTTTATATAAAAAAAATGTCATAACCATGGAAACCAGTGAGGTAAAAGCTTTATTTTATTTTTTTACCGAAAACATTGTTCTTGTAGTCTGGAGTTTTAGTCATAGTTATAGGAGCAGCACAATGCTTAAAATATTTTCCTATAGACAGAAACTTAAAAGTACACGACTTTACCAAAACACGTCAGAAAATATAACCTGTTGTGTGAAAAACATGCAAAAGGCTTTAATTTATAGCTTTATGTAATTTGTAAAGGTCTAGATCCTCAACTGTTAGACTTTTTAGATTCATGAGTGCCGCTATGTACTAGTAATGGACAAGGTCAAGCTAACCGTACATAGGATTTGTGAGAGTAATTAGGATTTAGCTACACGTGCAGTATTAAAATGTCTAGTTCTTTGCTTTTCTTTGCCTTACTGCTCCGTCCATTGAAATAAATGGAATCCTTAAAGGAATTGAACACCATTTAGTTTTTTTTTTTTGGCCATCCTCCATGTCACCAAACCACCCCCCCCCCCTCGCCAGACCTGGAAAGGGAAGCATACTTACCTGCTCCCCATTGTTGGGTCTTTTGCTCACTTGCCTTGGCTGCCTCGCTCGGGTCCCCCACTGTTAACATCTACTTTGACCCTGCTGCAGCCAAATACTGGTTGCAGCAGTAACCTAATGTTGTGTCAATTGGCCATGTGACACAAGGGGAGCAGGTCACTGCTGAGGCCAGCGATTGGCTGCAGTGGCATCAAAGTGCATGTTGGCAACGGGGACCCAGCGAGGCAGCAGAGGGCGGGGAGTGAAGGGGCCAGATCCAGCGCCAGGGATTATTTGCCAAAACCCCTTCAAAAAGTGGCCAAACCCTTTAAGGCTAGGTCTCTCCCTACTGGAATTTTTTATCACTTATGAGTTGCTGTAAAATTGTGGATTCCTGGTGAATAATAATTTTCTATCCAAGATTCTTCATAGCGTTACAGCCTAAAGGTATCCATACAAATAAGAGTACATCTGGCAGAACCCCATCCATGGGGGTGTGCCAACTGATGTCATGAGGGGACAAGAAGGATGAAGCATGTTGAATTTCAAGGTCCAAGTCTTTTGTTATCAAAGCAGATAATATCTGGCAGAGGCATGATCTCCTCTCCTCACAGAAAACACATGCACAGTCAGCCAAGCTCAGAGTGCGTGTATATAGGAGAGGTAGGGAGGAAGAGCTGTTGGCCAAACGAGCATTCGACTGACAGCTATTGAAGGTGATGGGCACCTTAAAAGAAGGATGTTGGACTCTAAACTCCCAAAATGTATATGATCTTAAAAAGGGGTTTTGCAAATCCACCTTGATTACACATAACTCGCCTGTAGAAGAAAGTGTGTAATATACTTACCATCCCGTGGTTACATGGATCAGCCTCCCGGGAACTCTGCCACGTGATGCTCCTTTTCTAAAAAAAAAACATGCTTCCTCCGATGACATCATATCCTTTCACCAGAACCATCCCTCTTCCTGGCACTTGCACAGATGAAATGGATTCAGAAGTTTGCATATGTGCTAAGGAGAGGAACAGTTCTTGTCCTATGCAAAATAGAAGTGGTGTCTTCGGGGGCGGATTGGACATAGACCCTACAGGGAAATTTCCTGCTGGGCCGATTCCCCAGGGGCCACCCAGGTCCTCCTCTCTGCCGCCGACCGGTAACATAATGACAGTAATTAATGCTGTGCGAATCAGGTACTCATGTAGCCAGCCAGAGACCGCACATTGCCTTCTGAATTCAGCTGCTGTGGCCGCATTTCACCTGCTAAGCCCTCTGCTCCATAGACAACTAGAGGAGGAGGACAGAAGACGGTAGCTATTGATGGCCACCACGGATGGCCTGCTTTTGAGGCAGTACATTGTGCTACACTGTGTTGTTTGGTTTTGCTGGAATGGTATTTTGCACTATGGTATTGTTGACCTTTAATATCTAAAGTGGATAACCCCTTTGTTGTCAGAGTGTTCAATATTGATGACCTATCAGGATATGTCATCAATATCAGATTGGTGGCAGTTCTACACCCAGCACCCCCGCTGATCAGCTGATTAAGTGCTGCAGCCTTCCCGCAGCTTATAACGCCGTCCATTCCATAGTCACTGTACTTGGTATTGTAGCTCAGTCCCGTTCATTAGAATGGGACTGAGCTGTGCCTAGGCCATGTGACTGATAAATATGACGTTTCTGGTCTAGGCAGTGACTATAGTGCTCCAGAAGGGCTACTGAAAAGGGTTAATTAATGCTAAAGAGTTAATACAATGTTATTGAGTTAAATATTGTGATTTATTATGTGATGTTCCCAGTAGCAATATACAGTATAGGGCAACCAAAGGGTAACATAGCGGCAGCAGAATGCTTAGGTTACCAGTGTGATAGACCTGGTCCACCCCCTGGATAGTTAGTACTTTGTGTATCTAGAAGAACAAGAGAGAAGATCACAGTTACAAGCTCCTGAGAGTTATGCAAAAGTTCAGAGAACCTCTGTTTCTGAGACTTCAGCTACTAAGGAAGAAATTCTATTACCAAAGGACCCCTGGGTGAAAGAGACCATTTTAAAAGGTCTAGAATCTAGAACAGGTCATGCAAGCTTCAGACAGAAAGGTATTTTACTGGCTGCGGGTGACTCCGTGTAGGCTGGTTACTTTTAGCTGAGTGCTGGCTGCGGTATCTAGTGTGAACCTGCCCGTGTGTGTTCCCCCTTTGGCTGTATCGTCTCCCTGTGGGTATGTCAGGTTGGTTGCGCTCTTGAGTACTGCCTGCGGTGTTCTGTGCATACTGGTTTCTAGGGGCAACGTCCTGTATCATAACTTGGTATGCTGTGGTTTCTGGTTACCCCTGACCTGATTTGGTACCTCCCTGTTTGGTTCTGATGGGGTTAACCTTCCCTGGTCTGTTCCTGGGTGTGACCTTTCAGGTGCGCTCGTTAGGCTGCTATTTCTGCCTTTGATCATGGAGTGTTGAGGTCAGTCTGTTCTGTCTTGTGGATGTTTCACCCTTCTGCTCTGTGTAGTCTGTCTGTCTGTCTAAGTTTGTCTTGCCAGGTTTTGCCCTTTGCTGCTGGTCCTACCATCTACACCTCGGTATGTTCCGCCTGGTTCTGTATACTGTCACGTAAGGTGAGCAGGATGCAAAAAAAACAGGCCAAGGACCACGGAACACATAACTTATTACAAAGGAACCAAGGCACGTGACAATGACTATAACAGAAGACCTCAATGTACTGACACGGATCAGTGGATGTGAACCCACTGCGCCACTAACTAGCAATACTCTGGAGGTGCGTAACTAAGCAGCTACCTGGTCTTCACTAGAGCCTCAGATGGTGAGGATAGGCTTGGGCTGTTAGGGTAGTTTCCAGGGGCTACTCCAAATTGTAAACCGAGTGGCAGTAGGATCAGGCGGCAGATTCACGATTAGAATATTCGTGATCAACTCTAAGGGATAGGCAACTTTCCTATTGGTTGCTAGGAATGTCGCTAAGTGCCGATATTCGCGATAAATTCGCGATTAGAATATTCACGATCAACGCGATTTGCGAATATGAATATATAGCACTATATTCTAAATATTTGCGAATTCTCGAAGTAGCGATATTCGTGATTCGAATATCAGATAACTACTAGCAACCAGCATGCACAGAACACTGCAGGCAGTACGCAAGAGCGCTACCAACCTGACTTACCCACAGGGAGACGATACAGCCAAAGGGGGAACACACACACGGGCAGCTTCACATTAGATACCGCAGCCAGCACGCAGCCAAAAGCAACCAGCCTACACGGAATCACCCGCAGCCAGTACGCAAAAGGCATGCAGCCAGCCTGCACGGCAAACCTCGTCACGGTGACCCGCACCGTGACAAAAGACAGTATAGCGCACCTGTGGTTATGGGAAGATCACAAAATATTTGGAGTCAGACTCACAGAGTCTCAACACTGCTACTAAGAAAAACTAGCACTGTCATATAATTATGAACTGTGTTTTTGCTGCTATATGTACTACTACTCCTAGCATCAACTCAGTAAAGAGACTGTTACAGCAGCCGGGTTATTGAATTCACCATCCGCCGGCCACTTCATCCGCTCTCCGTCTTGCACCCATCTAAACACCCTCCATGAGAGCACTTTACATCCACCAGACCCAAGGAGGGCAAGACAGAGGCCTGCCACCATTAACTGTGAGTACTACTACCCCTCTTAGGGCCACTCCCATCCTCTCTGCCCTGTGCCTCTCCTACGGGTCGCTGCATGAGCGATGTGGTCTCTTCAACCAGCTGTTCAGCAAGGTTGACAGGACTTAGACCCCCACCGTGCTGAAATTGATCGCCTATCCTCTGTATAAAAATCTCGGACAACCCCTTTTAACTGAATGCAGACATACGTACTTGAAATCCTTATCTACAGATGTAGCAGGGGTAACGCACACTCTCTTAACTCAAATTTCTTAACTCATCTCGTTATCTTGAAACAAAAGCCATTAAAAAGCAATTGCTTAACGCATTTATCTGCATTTAGTTTAGATGTCTCATAAAGCATGTGTGTTAACCCTGCTACTTCTTGTATCCACAATTTTTAGATCAGCACACAGTACTGAGAACTATAGTGAATTATGAATAGAGAACCACAGCTAATGCTCTACGGCTTTTATATACAGCCAATTACCGGGGAAATAATATGACAGGTTGAAAGATAATACCAGTCATTTACTAAGTACGTGTTTAAATAACTGGCGCGGTTCGCATTCCAAATACATACATGAGTTACGGGAATGATGTACTAATGTCCTGCGCTGCAAACCAGGTTGAATGATGGGTAAGTGGAGCTGCAACAGCAGTGGCGGCTGAACAAGGCATTATCAGACCTGTATATCTGTTACGTGTCCAAATAGTGGCATAAGGGGGTGACCTGTACGTGATTTTGTATGGTCAGTTCAAAGGCAACTTTTGCCCACGACATAAATACTACACACAATACTACATGGCAATTAGGGAAATTAAAGAGGGTTGCATTTGCAATGGGCCACCCCAAGGGCTGATCGTGTCCCAGGTTTTTAGGATTGCTGAGTGGTGATGCAGCCTGTTAGTGTCAATATGTATTATAGTGCTCCTACCTGGATACCGTCGATCCCCAGGGTTAGGCTCCGGAGCATTAAAGAGGAGAGTTGTAGGAGGTGAAGAATAAGTTGAGTCCAGACTTTATGAAAGTTCAACAGCTTTACTTGGATAAAAATATGCAGCGTCCGGGACGCAGGGGCAACATGTGAGCTATGGTAGGCCGATGAGGGTAGAAGTAGTTTTACTCACAGTTAGCAGCGCTCCCTGGGCCAGCGTGCAGTGATGGTAAGGACAGCACCAGTTCCTTCGGGGCACACTCTGTTGTCCAGGGACTCCTGCCAGATGGTGGTTGAGGTGCCCTTGGTGGTGTGGGTTTAAGGTGCTTTGGAGGCAGGGTCCCTGGTGTTCGTGACGCCAGCACCGTAAGGTGCAAATAAGTGATAAGTTCGCACAATAAGGAGACGAGTTCTCTTAACAAATTCACAGTACTTTACTGAAGCCGATCCAAAGGTCATCAATGTGCGCAAAAGTCATTTACAACAAGGCAGCTTCTACAATGGTTCAGGTTAGTTCCCCAAAGTTGCATAAGGGGTAGATTCACTCTATAACAATCAATCCATTGTTGCTCCAGGCTGAAGGGATGTACTATCTCTGCTGTACTGTATAGTCATATACGTCTGTATCCTCTCTAGGAATACTATCTCCTGACAGGTGGCCTTTCTGTCTTTGGTTATGGTAGGCAGCTGGCAGCTTAGAATCTCTCCACTAAATGCAAATGCAAAAATATTCTCACTCCCTCTCTGGGTTGCCTGGATCTTCTGTAATTTTTCCCTTCTTTGGGCTGGTACATGGTACAAACTCTGGAGTTTTGATAACTCTGCAAATTCGCTGCTGAGGTGCAGCTTTTCATCAGACATCACACTCTCCTCCTCCTCCTCCTTCTTCTCTTATCCTCAGAGAGCAGGGCAGAGTCAGCCCTGAGAGGTTTGTTAGAACCTTCCCCTCCCTGTGCAACTTTATGGAACTCAGGCAAAAGCACATTTTCATGAAACACATTCACAATATTAAGCAGTGTGTTTCAGTACACTGCACTTCATCCAGACAATATTTGTTTTTTCTCTTGGTTCCAGCAGGTTTTAGGATAAACTGGCAGGCATACCTGGATATTCTACTTTATAATTCTGCTGTGCTAATCTCTAGCTTTGGTCTCATTACTGGATTCTGTAGTAGTTCTGGTACCTTTGGAGTTTGTGCATTCCTATTTCTTGTAACCTATGTTATCATGCAATTTACCTGGTTCCCTAGTAGGTGGCAGCAAGCATGGCAGAGCTACAGTTAAAGATAATGGAACCCTTCTTTCCATTCTAGCTCTTCCTCTAAGGAGGGGGGACTAGTTTCTAGGAGCAGTCTACTACACCCCCAGCTAGGGTAAGGGTGTGCACCAGGCGCACGTCCCTGCCAAGCAAACAAGCCATCTAGAGCACCCTAAGCTCTGCTGAATATAGAGGCCACAGCTAGGAGCCTCAGGAGCCAGGAGGAAAGTTCCCTGGATTAGCTTGAGTCAGACTACAAAGCGAGAAGTTGCAGCATACAGCTAAAGCAAATTTATTCAGTAAGCCTATAAGCACATCAGAGACAAAGAGCAACTGTTGCAGCAGAGTTGAGTTTGTTTGCCTGCCAGAGTTAATGCTAAAGCCTGCTGGGACCAAGTCTGTAAATTGTTTGCAGAAACATTTATTGAAAGTAGAGCTGCTTTTCAACTTTATCACAAGGTCTGGACCTCTTCATCCCACAATTCAACTACCCCCTTTGTCTGCTTGAGAGCCTGGTAGGAGCACCGTGACACATGCACAAAACATTAAGGGACATTATAGGCCACCCTATACCACTTGGCCATTCCTACACCTGGGTACCAAAACCATTTCTTAAAGGGATTCTGTCCCGTTCTTGCTTCATTGCAACTGGCGGCACATAACAGTTATCTCATCTTAAAGGGACCCCTTGAGAACTGTGCCTCTGTTGCAGGTGCCTTTGACTGTTGGCTACCTCGTGATAATGTCTCCTGATCTGGAAGAAGTCAAAGTGCTCTAGGAGTTGTTTCCCTTGGAAGACTCCTGCTGCAGGAGGGGGCCTTCCCCTCACTGCTCCATCTTGACTCGTCTGCTTCCAACACTAAACTAGAACTCAACTAAAACTTCCTGTAACCTTTCACTTGGTAGGAAACAGGACTAGCTCACTTCTGCCCAAATGGGGGAGAATAGAATGGTACGTTCCATTCTATCTGAAAGTCTCTCTCTACTAGATACACGGCCACCATCTGGCGAACCAGGCACATTATATGAATGTAACGGTTTCATATCAATATTATGAATACACAATGTGGAAGGACCAGGAAATAATACACAGATCACATTAGTGTTAGCCTATTAGAGACAGTAGCAGGGTGTAGGAATGGTTGTACCCGCTCTGGGGTACTACACATTGTGACCCACAAGTTGCTGAGGCTGCAACCCCATAGTTTTTTTTGTTTTGGCACTATCGGTTTTTTTGTTTCGCCTTATTCACTTACCTGCTATTCAGGCTACACTGTGATCTTTGTTAGCGTTTAGTGTCATGACTCATGGCCAATGTCACCATGCAGCTCCAGCCTAGAAGGTCTATACCAGTGTTACTCTTGGCCATGGCTAGTATTGAAGCTCATTGAATGCTGCAATACCAAACAAAGCCTCTAGACAAGAGTGGCGGGTCAGAATATCGATCCCTTCCCCTCTCCAATATGGCTGAACCTGTCGTCGGAAGAATGCATACCTGCTCCCCATTACTGGGCTCCGGCTCCTCAGCTCCCCCCTGCAACTACCTGGTCACCATATGTCAATATCTGGTTTGACACTGCTGCAGCCAATCATTGGCCACAGCAGTGACGCATCCCCCTTGCATCACGTTGATGATTAACGTGATGCATGGGGGACGTGTAACCCAGCGGAAGGGAGCAGATAAGTATGCTGCACTCCGCAGGTCTTGCCGCATGGTGGGTATTCTGTCTTAAAAGCTCCCAAAGATGTAAACCCCCTTTAATGTTTTGGGCTATCTCCAGCACTAGAAGACGGTTCCGTCCATTGTGCGTAGTGGACGGAGCTGATTACTGCAGCGCTGCTCCCATTGACGTGGCAACCATTTCTGCCCACTACACAATGGATGGAGCTGTGTAGTTCGGGAACTAAAGGTACCCCAAAACAGCTTATCAGCAGGAGTGTGGGGTGTCGGACCCCAGCCAATTAGATATTGGTGCCCTATATCCTGAAGATAGGCTATCAATCGTAAAATCCAGGACAACCCCTTTAAGGCCAAAACTGGATGCATAAAGACAGCTCATTCCCTATCCACAAGATAGCCAGTAAGGGCTTGATCTGCGGCGTCCCAGGCTCCCCATTTGAATGGAGCGACAAACATCTAGAACATATGCTCGCTCCTCACCACATTCAATTCTACAAGCACTTAGCAATCCCTGGGGCCCCTAGAGCTGAAAGAAGGGGCAGCGTGCATGTACGACCGCCACTCCATTCAAACAGGAAGCCTGGGCCCCCTGTCCTCGTCATTGGTGGATCTCCAGTAGTCGGACTCTCACCAATGAGACACATCTCCTATCCTGTGGGTAAGGGATAAGTTGTCTAAAGGGGTCATCTCACTTCATCAAATGGCATTTATAATGTACAGAAAGTTAATACAAGGCACTTACTAATGTATTGGGATTGTCCATATTGCTTTCTTTGCTGGTTGGATTTTTCCATCACATTATACACGGCTCATTTCCGTGCTTACGACCACCCTGTTATCCAGCAGCAGAGTTCGTGCTTGAACACTATAGGAAAACGCACTGGCCTCTCTGGCGGCCCGGCTCGTGGGAGGCTAGAGCTTTTTCCTATAGTGTGCAAGCACGGCCTCCACTGCTGGATTGCAGGGTGGTCGTAACCATGGAAACGAGCAGTGTATAATGTGATGGAAAAATGAATCCAGCCAGCAAAGGAAGCAATATGGACAATCACAATACATTAGTAAGTGCCTTGTATTAACCTTCTCTACATGATAAATGCAACTTACTGAAGTGAGACAGCCCCTTTAATGGGTTAATAGGTTATTTGACTAGCAAAACCAACGCGCAAGGAAGAGAAGTAGAAGAAGCAGCAGGTGCCTATCCCCTAAATAATGTTTTATTTTTATAGCTTGCATTGAATTAGGATTAGCGCTTACTGCTATTATTAATCCGCAGGCCCACATCACCTCTGATAAAGCACCATCAGCTCAAAAAAAATCTATAAAATTATTTAAAACCGTTTGCTGGAAATTAAGGCTGATAACTAAAACAGTGTTCACTGGAAATGGCCGTATTCTTCATTCTCCCGAATGTTTTTTTCCTAGTCGTTCACCTTTCCTATTCTACGCAGTGTTTTATTTGCATGACAACATGATTACATAATTGAACCGTCGAATGTTGCTGAATATTTCAATATTTTTCACAGGTAAAAAATGTCATGTAGCTATTAAATGTACTTGGAAAAACAACCGTGTTCCTTCATATCTGAGCTACTTCAGAACATTCATTGCACCAGATGATGGAAATTCAGTTTTAGGCGGAAATGAAAAGAACACCCACCAACTCAAGTTTTGTTGAAGTGAAGTCTGTGGGGGGCTTGATCAGCTGAGAGGTTGACTCCTGCTGCCTTACGGCTCATGCACACGTCCGTATTTTCTCTCCGCTTCCGTTATGGGGTTTTTTGCGGACCGTATGCGGAACTATTCACTACAATAGGGCTGTAGAAAATACGGAAGTTACTCCGTGTGCATTCTGTTTCCGTTTGTCCGCATGGCTGCTCCGCAAAATAGTAGTGCATGTCCTATTACTGTCCGCAAATCATGGTCCGAGGCCTCATTCAAGTCAATGGGTCCGCAAAAAGGACGGAATGCACACGGAACACATCCGTATGTCATCCGTATTTCATCCGTATTTTGCAGATCCATACTGTAGAAATGCTATGCCCGGCCCATATTGCTCATGTATTTGGTGATTAATAAGTTACTATTCCCGCTTCAGATCCTCAAAAAACGGATCGCATACGGAAACCATACGGATATGTTTTGAGGAATAAGGAAACGGAAGAAGACTTAAATCAGAGAAAAAAAAACTAAAATGCGGAACAATGGATCTATGAGAAACGGACCGCAAAACAACAACGGTCGCGTGCATGAGCCCTTAGGCCGCTTTCACACGAGCATGTCCGGATTAGGTCCGGATGCGTTGCGGATGCGTTCAGTGAAAACTGTGCGATTTCACAGGCAAAGCCATTCAGTTTTGCCTGCGATTGCGTTCAGTTGTTCTGTTTTTTCCGCACGGGAGCAATGCGTTTTGATGCGTTTTTCACGCGCGTGATAAAAAACTGAAGGTTTACAAACAACATCTCCTAGCACCCATCAGTTAAAAACCGCAACGCACCCGCACTTGCTTGCGGATGCAATGCGTTTTTCACGCAGCCCCATTCTATGGGGCTAGGGCTGCGTGAAAAACGCAAAATATAGAACATGCTGCAATTTTAACGCAACGCACAAGTGATGCGTGAAAAAAACGCTCATGTACACAGACCCATTGAAATGAATGGGTCAGGATTCAGTGCGGATGCTATGCGTTCACGTCACGCATTGCACCCGTGCGGAAAACTCGCTCGTGTGAAAGAGGCCTTAGGGTGCACTCCCAAGTGGTGGAATTTTCTCCTATGGGATCCTATGTTATCCTACTGGGACGATAATTGTCTGCTCTGTGTTCAGAAAATCTGCAACACAACATTAATTACGCTGTGGAAAGTAAATTCCGCAGCCTAAATAATGTTGAGTTGAGGATTTTCTTATGAGAATTTTCAATTCAATGGGAAACTAATCCTGCAGTGGGAAACTCTACAGGAAATTCTGTGCAGATTTTGCAGCGGATTGTTCCGCAGTGTTGTCCACCATAGGATTAGTTTGCATTGAATTAAATGGAGAGCGTCTCAAGCAGGAAATCTGCTATAAAGTCCGCACCATAATTCACACCAAAAAAGATCCAAAAGATCTGGTGGAAAATCCCGTCACGTGTGATGCACCCTTATGGTACGGTCATGCGGTCAGATTTCATGATGCAGTTTTGGAAGTCAAAATCAGGAGTGGGTCATAAAAGGAGAGAAAATATAAAGTAAAGAGACGACTTTGTCTCTTTCCTGAATTCACTCTAGGTTTTGGCTTCGAAGACTGCATGCAGAAACTTGACCGTGTGGATGTACCCCTACAGCTTTCCCTTTTGCAATCGCAGAGACTGAAGCTGTCTCCGAAAACCTTCAGTTACTAATTACATTTGGCAACAATGGTACCAAAGTCAGCAGAGGTAGAATGTAGCATATCCTAATTTACAGTATGAATTGATACATTTTGTTAAAATCTGTTGGAAAAAGGAAACCATCAGCAAGTTGATGTTAAAGGGGATTTCTAGGTTTAGGTTAATAATGCATCTATTTTTATAGTGCATTATTTTCTGTTATTTTGTAAATGCAGCTATATACATTCGCACATTTAATACCATATCGTGCAGGATGGTTTATATAGTTTTTTCTGTGATTTGCTTAATAATGCTTACTCGCTGTATGATTGAAAAGTTATACATATTTTATGTTTCAGGGAGAAGTTTGCTGTCAGTGAATGAGAATACGCTTGTTTACATTCAGAGGCTGCAAACCTTTTGCTTTGAGATGAGTAGAAATTGATACAATGATATCCAGTCAAGGCTCCGCAAGCTGAATACATTAGCAGCAGCAGCAAAAATCCCTCTGGTAGTTTGTAACAATGTATCAGAGTGGAGTCCAAGCTGCTTGACTCACAGAGCATTGTCTAGACTGGATACAATTGTATTCATTTTAATCTATGGCGCATGCGCCACAGCAGAGCATGCGTTGCATCAGTCCCCTCAAGCTCCACATGGCTAGGAGGCATAGCGGGAGGGAGCAGAAAGAACTGAGGTACAGTGGGTTTTCAACCAGGTAAAAAGTATATGCCCTAATCACGGAAATTCTGAATCTGAGAGAGGTTCACGAGCATGGAAGAAGAGGTCATGTAAGGTGTTTGCAATTGTCTTTATTTAAATATATCAAGAGCCTTAGGACATTTTCAGATCCTCTTTAAATTACTGTTGCAAAAAGGAAACCATCAATACACTGATTTTACTGGATCTATTACTGTGTGTCTTTGTTTGGCACCTATCTTGTTTTGAGACTGGTAAAAGTTGGGTCGTGTTGGGTTTTTGGTAGGTAGTCAGGTTGTGGTGGAAGGTTTAGATCTTTGAATAAGAAGAGAGTCCTCATGAGGTAAAGCCTGACTTTAATTATATTGTTCCCTCCAATTTCTCATAGTCTGGACTTCCAAGAACGTTGAAGTCCACCATTCCCCAACAGTGTGTTCATTTGTTATTGTGTTAGCCATTATTTATTGCCCTGACACCAACACAACGCTCTACGGAGAAGGCACTCACATCAATCACTGTCCCCAAAGGCCAAACCAATTTATCAAGCACATACAGCAGGGTCGATAGGAAAGTAAGCAGAGGAAACTGGATATGCTACAGGAGACCAGTATATGTAACCCAGGTTAGACAGGAAGATACGACCCAGATATGCAGACGTGGAGACCATGGTCCAATCACATGGTCCATCTTACCATGGTGATGGACCATGTGATTGGACCATGTGATGTGACGTCATCACAGGTCCTTTAGTTGTTAGCTGATGCTGGAAAAGAGAAAACAGATCGCAACTACGCGTTCAAGTGGCTAAGGTAAGTTAGTTTTTATTATTTTTAACCCCTTCATCTTCATTTGACTATGCATTCTTTATTAAGAATGCTATTATTTTCCCTTAGAACCATGTTATAAGGGAAAATAATACATCCTCCAGAATACTCTACCCGAAACCGGACTTTAGTGATGAAGTCCGACTTCGGGTCTGGGTACCAAACATGGCGATTTTTCACATGCGCGTGCAAAACGCATTACAAACGTTTGCACCCTCGCGGAAAAATCGCGCATATTCCCGCAACGCACCCGCCTCTTATCCGGGCGTCAAACATGACACCCGTGTGAAAGAGGCCTAAAGCTATGACCTAGATATCTGACTTTTGCCCTAGAGTGATGGTTTTGACCCTAGTACCAGGTCCTGGTAAAGCTATGACATCCTTGGTTCCACTAGTGCTTATTGTTATCTTCGGCTGTCAAGAACTAGGGGGCCACTTTTGGTTCCTGAGCTGCTTGTTGAAGAGCACTGGGGTGTCCTCAGATTCTGACCTGTTGGAGATACTTGAGGAACACTGATCTAGAGGATAGATGGCTCAATCCTAATGTAGGAAGGAGATTTGTCATTATAAAAGGTCATTATGAAGTACACAATCTGCCATTAGTGATGAACGATGTTTTATTAAAGAAGAAAAAGAAGGCAATTGTGACCAAGTGGAATAAGGGAAAACTACAGATTTTAGCAAGTTTGTCACCAAATTTACTGATAAGCCAGAAACAATGCCTTGTAGGGTTAGCTCAGCTGAATGCAATGAGAAAAAATGCTTTTAATCCATATGCAAATGAACAGAGTCACTCGGTGCACCCTTGAGCCTTCTATTTCCTCTCCTCACCTTGGTGAGTCACAGGGCCAGGTTCCTGCATCTTCACTCACCTATATTGACTGGTTCCCTATGCAATATCTGCTGATTATGGGAGAACTCATTTATTGGGACCCTCATTATGGTTTTGGATGTGAATACTAAAAAGGGGTTGTCCAAACTAGACATTGTTTTTAAGCATGGAATCAGACTTAGGAAGTCAAAAAATTTAGTCCTCTTAACCACCTTCACTGCTTTCTATGAAAATACCTACCATTATGTATAGCTGTAGGCAAGGGGCATAAAAATAGAGGGTGGAGATATATGTAGCATTGGCACCTGGGTTCTGTGCCTGAGGGGGCCACAAAGACCTCTTTGCCACATAAACAGATGCCACAAATCCAACTGACCCGTGATGGAGAAGGGAGGCTTGTTCCAGATTTTGCATTGGGGTGAGGAACTTCTGATGGCAGTCAAGACTATATATACCATACCGTGGCCCATGAAGTTGGTTCTCGAGCTCGGGTTTTTCACTTCCCTCTTAAAGTGCTATAAATTATGGCTTTCCCTCCTCACACCTGAACATTAAGTAAAAAAGAAGACCAGCCAGGGTGCCATGCCCCCTTCTCTTCTTCCTGGGATTAGAAAGAGGACCCTCAGAGGGTATATCCTAGATGGTGGCATAAACAAGTGCAATGTGAACTTTGCTATCGTTCCCTCCTCGCTTATACAATCACCTAAAGAATTATTAGGAGCACCATACTTATATGGTGTTGGACCCCCTTTTGCCTTCAGAACTGCCTTAATTCTACGTGGCATTGATTCCACAAGGTGCTGATAGCATTCTTTAGAAATGTGGGCCCATATTGATAGGATAGCATCTTGCAGTTGATGGAGATTTGAGGGATGCACATCCAGGGCACGAAGCTCCCGTTCCACCACATCCCAAAGATGCTCTATTGGGTTGAGATCTGGTGACTGTGGGGGCCATTTTAGTAGAGTGAACTCATTGTTATGTTCAAGAAACCAATTTGAAATGATTCGAGCTTTGTGACATGGTGCATTATCCTGCTGAAGGTAGCCATCAGAGGATGGGTACATGGAGGCCATGAAGGGATGGACATGGTCAGAAACAGTGCTCAGGTAGCCCGTGGCATTTAAATGATGCCCAATTGGCACTAAGGGGCCTAAAGTGTGCCCAGAAAAGATCCCCCACACCATTACACCACCACCACCAGCCTGCACAGTGGTAACAAGGCATGATGGGTACATGTTCTCATTCGGTTTATGCCAAATTCGGACTCTACCATTTGAATGTCTCAACAGAAATCGAGACTCATCAGACCAGGCAACATTTTTCCAGTCTTCAACAGTCCAATTTTGGTGAGCTCGTGCAAATTGTAGCCTCTTTTTCCTATTTGTAGTGGAGATGAGTGGTACCCAGTGGGGTCTTTTTCTGTTGTAGCCCATCCGCCTCAAGGTTGTGCGTGTTGTGGCTTCACAAATGCTTTGCTGCATACCTCGGTTGTAACGAGTGGTTATTTCAGTCAACGTTGCTCTTCTATCAGCTTGAATCAGTCGGCCCATTCTCCTCTGACCTCTAGCATCAACAAGGCATTTTTGCCCACAGGATTGCCGCATACTGGATGTTTTTCCCTTTTCACACCATTCTTTGTAAACCCTAGAAATGGTTGTGCGTGAAAATCCCAGTAACTGAGCAGATTGTGAAATACTCAGACCGGCCCGTCTGGCACCAACAACCATGCCACGCTTAAAATTGCTTAAATCACCTTTCTTTCCCATTCTGACATTCAGTTTGGAGTTCAGGAGATTGTCTTGACCAGGACCCCAGCCCTAACCCTGGGTTCAGACCTGAGCGTTCCAAAAACGCGCGTTTTACGCGCGTTTTTGACGCGCGTTTTTTTGCGCGTTTTTGCAAATAGGAAACGCGCGTTCGTACGCGCGTTCTTGTGATTGACTACTGTGGTGTCAATCACAAAACGCGCGTCAAACGCCCCAAAAGAAGCTCAAGTACTTGTTTATGCGTTGGGCGTTTTACAGCGCGTTCAAACGCGCTGTAAAACGCTCAAGTGTGAACCACTCCCATAGGGATGCATTGGTTTTAATCTGTTGAGCGTTTTACAGCGCGTTTGAACGCGCTGTAAAACGCTCAGGTGTGAACCCAGGGTAAATGCATTGAAGCAACTGCCATGTGATTGGTTGACTAGATAATTGCAATAATGAGAAATAGAACAGGTATTCCTAATAATTCTTTAGGTGAGTGTATGTGCATGCCACTCGCTGGGCATATTTTTCTAAATCTTCCTTCTTTTAAGGTTGTTTGATTAAAGCATTTGCTTTTTGAAGCCCCAAATCACCATTTTCAGCAGCTATTTTCTACCTAGAGTTTAAAAGAACAAATCCATCTACGTGAATTGGAAACAAATCAGCAGGTCATTTCAAAGTATTGCCATTTTGCAGCACTTTGTAGGGGGAAAAATTACCGGCAGATAATTTCTCTCAGAAAAATTCCGCATTACTCAGCCGCTAAAATGTTCAAATCCTAAAAAGTGTATTCTACGAGCAGGTTGAATTAGGTAATATATTGAGACAATATTTAGATTTAAGTAAAAAATGTTTTATATAGAGCGTGTAGGGATCTGCGTGTGTGAACAGAGCCAGCGGTGACAGACTTCACTTGATTCTGTATAAACAGTATATGTACAGCTAATTTCACATGTGAGTTTTTGATTCAGGTTTTGAGATCCGGCAGAGGATCTCAATTACGGAATAAACAGACCCGTTTTGAATTTGCACATCAGGATGCATCTGTTCCGTTAGGATGCGGTTGTGTAAAATCACAACAGAAAAAAACGTATCTCTCACTAAGTACATTGAAAGTTAATGGGTGACGGATCCGGTGTTTTAGGCTCCTAAAAAAAAAGATCCATCACCACTGACTTACATTGTATCCGTTTTTTTCCTTTTTTATGACCGGACACAAAACCGCAGCAAAAGACATTCTGATGCATCCGGAACGGATCTCTTTCCATTCAGAATACACGAGGGCTTAAACGGAAACGTTTTTTTCTGGTATTGAGATCTCTGCCGGATCTAAATACCGGAAAACAACAACGCAAGTGTGAACGTAGCCTTAGTCAATGGGCGCCTGATCCATTTTTTCTGTTATAAAAAAAAAACGATCAGGTACCATTGACTTACAGTACATTGATCAGGTTTCTTCAGTTTCGAAAAACGGACACAAAAACGCTACTTGCAGCGGCTTTATGTCTGGCCTCAAAACGCAACTGAACTGATGCATACTGATACATCCTGATCAGTTTTGTCCCCATTGACAATGAATGGGGACAAAACTGATCCTTTTTAGGCCTCTTTCACACTTGCGTTGTGAAGATCTGGCGTGCACTTCTGTCGTCGGAATGCACACCGGATCCGGCACAACGCAAGTGAACTGAAAGCATTTGAAGACTGATCAGTCTTCAAAATGCTTTCAGTGTTACTATGGCAGCCAGGACGCTACTAGCGTCCTGGTTGCCATAGTAGCAGTGGGGAGTGGGGGAGCGGCATATTTACATTCCGTGCGGCTCCCGGGGCGCTCCTGAATGACGTCAGAGCGCCCCGCGCGCATGGATAATGTGATCCATGCGATCACGTGATCTATGCACTGGGTGCCCTGACGTCATCCTGGAGCGTCCCAGGAGCCGCACGGAATGTAAGTATGCCGCTCCCCCGCTCCCCCTACTCTTTACTATGGCAATCAGGACTTTAGCGACTTTAGCTAAACGTCGGATCCGGCGATGCGCCGAAACGACGTTTAGCTTAAGGCCGGATCCGGATTAATGCACTTCAATGGCCATTAATTCCGGATCCGGCGTTACGGCATGTCTTCCAGATTTTTGGACGGAGACAAATCCGCAGCATGCTACGCTTTTGTCAACGTCCAAAAAACGTTCACATACTGAACGGAAGACATCCTGATGCATCCTGAACGGATTTCTCTCCATTCAGGATGCATTGGGATAATCCTGATCAGTAGCTTTCCGTCCTAGAGACCCGAGGACGGATCTCTAGGACGGAAAGCTAAAACGCTAGTGTGAAAGAGGCCTAATTCAGGTGTTGAGATCCTCTGCCGGATCTTCAAAACTGAATTAAGAAAACGCAGATGTGAAAGTAGCCGTAAGTACAAGTCTGGCTTTCAGAGGAGACAAGTTGACCACCTTCAAGGCTCTGGATCAGACTGACAGTCCAGTAACAATCCCAGTGACTGCACCTGAGAACATCTGAGGCTGGCGGGGAATAGCTGTACCGGAGTGGGGTGGAACGGTAGGTCCCTCTACCAATCCTATTTACCATTCCAAAAAAAAATTCAGTGCATAAATAAAGTCTATAAAAACAGTTCCAGCAAACTATACTTGGCTTAAACCACACAGCCTTCTGGATTCCTTTTATGTCAACCATCTGAGCAATCTGGGCAAGATATAACCCCCCTCTAGTACTTTATCAAAGATACTGTTACAACAGGATGACTTTTTTTTTTTTTTTTGCTAAACACTTTTATGGAATAAATGCAAGTCCAGGGATAAAAAAAAATTGTTAAAACTTAGGTATTATAATGCCGTGGGCTACTATGACCAGTTTTAAAGACAGGCAGGGACACAACAAAGTCACTTCAATACAGTTCATTTCTTGTTTCCAGCCAACTTACAGTTCAGTTAAGCCGGATCGCAGCCAAGGGATCAGTTCATGTCATCCACAATAAAGTCAAGCAGTCTTGTGGCTCCTTTAGAAGCGTCCACAGGCCAGTGTTTGCTTCACACGCGCCTTGCAGGGTGTGATCTGCAGCCTCTCACACAACAGACACACCCTGCCTCATGCTGCTGACTTTTAAACACAATCGTAGACATGGGCCACATATAAACCCCAGAGTGGATCATCGTTAGTAACACCCACCCAGCTCTTTGGTTACTCCCAGTAAAAGCCAGGCCCAGATTAGCTGTTACCAGCTATACTAGGTAACAACAGTGTCCACTATCTATCTTAGTGGACACTCTAGCTTCTCGCTTCCACTCCACCAAGGCCTAGTACCTTGGTGGCACGTCTCAGGTGCACCACAGCAAACTACAATATGTATCTCCTTACTAGGTTTTCTGCACCATTCTGGGAGATACATACCTTACTTCAGGCCTGTCACTGTCTCACAGTATAGAGATGGGCTAACCAATTGTGAAATTTGGAAATTAGACCAGAATTTTTCAAAAACAATTCAGATTCGTTAGAATCATAATAAAGTGTGATTCGATTCAGGAGAGTGACAGAAAGAGAGAGACTTTTTGAGACGTGAATCGAATCGGATAGGAGATTCTGCTAAATCAGACCAGAAGCGAATGTAGAGAAATTTGCTCATCTCTATTGATGTACTATTAAAGAGGTTGTCCAACATTTTGATATTGATGGTCTATACTTAGGATGTCATCAATATCAGATCAGCAGTGATTCAAACACCAGCACCCCTACCAATCAACTGTTTGTAGCCTCTTCATTGGCTAGTGATGTCACGTTCATCGGTCACCTGGCCTAAGCACAGCTCAATCAAGTAAAAGGGGCCTGGCCTGCAATTCCAAGCACAGCCACTATCTAATGGATGGTGCTGTGTTTGCTAAGCTGCAGGGAGGCCTCTTCAAACAGCTGATCAGCAGGGGTCCCAGATGTCAGACCCCAACGATCAATATATTAAAATCTCGGAAAAACCCCCTTAAAGATCAGCAGGGGTCCCAGATGTCAGACCCCCACGATCAATATATTAGAATCTCGGAAAAACCCCTTTAAAGAGGTTGTGCTATTAAAAATATTCAACATTTTTGAAACTAGCACCTATATCTGAACACTTTTGTAACTGCATGCAATTAAAAATTTACAATAAAATGTATCTGTATAGCGCCACCTTCTTTTTGTTCTTTTCCTTATTTCTCCATCCACCTCACTGAGGATGTCACACGTGCTCAGTTTAAATCTTCAACTGTCACCAGCCCTATCTTCTGTGGCAGTTACAGGAAAAGAGCTGCAGCAGAAAGGACACAACCCTTTTCTGCCAACCTGAAATAAATCAAGGACAACAATTGGAGTAATGAATGGGGAGATCTCTGGATCCATGTGAGATACAGGGCTGGTTCTAGCTTTGTTAAAAATAGATTGTCAGATCAGGATTTGGGGGGTATTATATATCCTTATGGAGAGTGGCAAAACAGTTTGAGGTATCTTATAGGCCAGGCAACGCTCCTCTAGATTTCTGGGAAAGGGTATGCAAATGAGCTCTTAGCAAGCTCTGTCTCTGATGCTACCAGATCCTATAAGTCAATGTTCGACCTTTTATACAGGCCTTGAGACATGACTTGGATATTAATTAAGCCATCTCCATAAGGATATATAGTATCCTCTGAATCCTGACCTAGGACTCTCACCCAGTTAAAGTGGTTGTCCGAGTTATGGGGAAAAAAAAAGCACTGTAAATCTGATGGGCAGCAATATATAACTGAGCTAATCAAGCTTTAGGTAAAAACAATTCTATTTTTAATTTCCATGGTTCTCCTCTGGCCCTTTGTTTACCTGCAATAATAACAATCTCTACCCTCCCCCTGCTCTGCAAAGGGAGTGAATACAAGTGCTGCCCTGAGTGGCATGTCTGACTGCTGGGAGACTCAGCAGCATGTTGTATGTGTACAATGACACTGCTGATACACACAGCATGTTCCCCCTAATTGTGCAGAACTCTTCTAGTCTGTGAGCTCCTGTGTCCAGCATTTGTCTCCTCACTGCCTGCAGCTACTCAGTAAAGCCTTCAGCCCTGAGTCCGTGCTCCTGAAGGGGTAATCTTTCCTGAAGTATCCAGTGGGAGGGAGACACAGGGCAGAGAACAGCAGCAGCAAACAGCAGAGCAGGGGGGCATGGCCAGCCCAGTGAAGTCTTGTGTACAGACTCATATCTGATCTCTTAGGCTTTGTGCACAAAACATCATTAGAGCAGGGAGAGAGGCTGACATCACAGGTCATGTGACCCTCAGTAAAATCTGAGAAACCAGCAACTGGAGATAAAGTAAGTCAATTGTAAAGTCTTTTAATTTTCCTAGTTAGAAACATACAAAGAACAAAAAAATAACTCAGACAACCCATTAAGCCAGTACTCTCTGCTTTTCACTAATGAGGGGCCATAACCATGAAACTGTCTACAGATAAAGTGCTGGCTTTTTATTATCCAAGTCATGTCTCAAGACCTGTTTAAAAGGTTGAACATTGACCTATAGGATAGCTACCTTGCATCTTGTAGCATCAGAGGCAGCACTTGCTAAAAGCTTATTTGCATCCCCTCTTACCTTATCATTATACACACTGGACATATCATCAATCAGGTCTAGTAGGTTATGTGTGACTCTATAAAATAGGGTTGTCTTCTCCTGGACCTTTTGTCGCCGATTATTACAGCAGCCTGGGCCCACCGGAGGATCTTCTGGTCCATGGATGACCCTGCCGAACATGTACTAAAATGACAGATACTTGAAAGTGTTTTGTTTAGTGTCTGGTTCCCTTCTTTTGCTTTGCATATTTCACTTCTTGTCATTCCCCGTGCTACACGATCCCCACTGTGAGATGGCATCGGAATAAAGGTTTGTGTCTGGCAATTTTCATACTGAATCCACCTTGAACATAGCGCTGCGGTTAATGGTCTCATTTTGATATAATATTTCATGCTGTGCTGTTTTGATTCCGCTGCAAGTAAATTACCGCATTTATAGATAAACAGCATCAAAACCCCAAAGAAAATGCCTCATTTGTGTGTTTAGTTAAATGAATGAGCGGCTCTGCTCCTAACAATGCTGTCATTTATTTCCATGTCAGTGGTTGCAGAGGAGATTGTTTCAATCCTAATGAAACCTACACTTCATCATTTCAATGCATAGGAAACCTGTGATTTTTCATGTTGGCTCCAGCTTCCACGTTAAACTGTACCTATATGCAGAGGTAGCAGAAGTGAATTCATAATTTAAAGATTATGTTTTTTTTTTTAAATAGTGCCTTTTAGACTAAAATACTTCTTGTAATAGGTTTGTATTGCACCATTTGGCTTCTGCAGCTTCCATGTTTCACAATACATAGCAGCTAAAGAAAGCTGTACTATGATAATCCATCAGACTGGTCATCCGAAGGCTTTTTCAGATGAATCAGACTTAGGGCTCATATATATATATATATATAGAAAAAATGGTAGCACCGTATCAATACTCAGAACCGGGTGCAGCGCCTTGCAGGGACCAGCCAGTCCCAAATATAAAACAGAATAATATCTCTCCTTTATTCACCCATGTGGGTGCGACGCTGGCTCCAAACAACTAAGGCTCAGTTGTTTGGAGACGAAACGTCGCACTGCCCACATGGGTGAATAAAGGAGAGATATTATTTTTTACGTATGGAGTGCTGCCTTATTTTCCTGTTATATATATATATATATATATATATATATATATATGTATCTTATCACCTTTACCTCCAAGTGGTCTCATGATGCCTGAATATTACTCTGCATAGGCATAGTTATATGATAAAATTCTGGCTGATTGCAGCCACTAGAGGGAGCTTATGAGTCTAATATATGTTCTAGCTCAGTTTACAAGTAGTATGCAGTAAACTCCCAAGCTCCCCCTAGTGGAGGCTATAAATAGATATAATTCTATCATCTAAACAAGACCTGTCACCTCTCCTTGCATGTCTGTTATAGTAACTACTTAGGCTAGCTTCACACTAGTGTTAATGGTGAATATAATGGGATTCAAAGTAGATTGGGCCACTACCCAAAGAGTATCCTGGGATTTAAACGGACAAAAAATGCTGCACGCAACGGTTCTTGTCCAGCTGACTCCTGGCATGTTTGCTGGAAATCTGCCAGATCTCCTCTGGATCCGCTATAGCAGACACTGCGGTAACATCTGACTATGCACAAATGCAGTGAGTAACTCAACTGTGAAATAAGCCTTAAATTTCCCATGTAATAACAATTTTATGACTATGTTGTGCTATCCCTCTACTATTCCTATTAGAAGTTTATGAATAAAATGCCAGCAAGTCTGCAATAAAGGGGTGATTATTATTTTACACCATTCAGAGCCTTTTTTTTTTTTTTTTTTTTTTAAATTGTAATCAGAAAAATGTAACAAGAGCTTAACAGAAAACATTAAATCAAGGTAACAACAGGGATCAATGACCCAGGATCCTGTTAATGTGACAAATATCTTTTCATCCATCTTAATTCCTGTTCCATCACATCTGTGAAGCTTCTTAATCATAAATTACTCTACACTTCATTCACTTGTGAATATGATTAACATTAATCTTATGGTAAGGAGCATTACAGAAAAAGAAGAGGTCAATTAAGGTTGGTTCCCAAAGCAGAAGTGTCTTGGAAAGAGGACCTGACAGCTCTCCTGACATCGGTTGGCTCTCCTCGTTGGCTGGAGAGAGGCTGATAAAAGTCTATGAACCCGTCTATGAGACTTGATCACTGTCAAAGGGTTCTCTTTAAATGGACACCTTGTAATTCTTCATTTCTCCAGAAGTGGCACTGTAGGGAAATCAAACACTTTCCACCAGATTAGAGCAGATCACTTGCGATCACTGCAGCTCCATAGAAAAGCATAGCTGTAATCCATACATGTGCATAACTATGGATCCCTTTAAGATCACCGAACGTTAAAATATGTTCTATTAATAACATCACATATGGATCACAGTCCTCAATTTATATGACGAGACTGAAATGAAGTAGCCCCAGCCTGGAGATATGTTCTGTACAGAACAGATTACTGGTGGTACTGGTTGTTTTGTGAATTATATAAAACAAGGTAAGGTACAAGGTAAGAATTGCTAGAGGATAATGAATCAAATAATACCTGTGTCTTTAATAGCCTTGAATGAGCAAGTCATGGAAAATATGGAGGGGGCTTCATGGCGTTTTAGCCCTTTGATAATTCTAAATTCTGCTGAATCCGTCAGCAGCATTGACCATGCTAAACTGCTAGGCAGGAGCTGGGAAGAGCAGTGGAGCTTTTATCATCAGTAGTGTGAATATGAAGTTTTATTCTGCCAGATTCTGCTCCTGCAAGTGCCCAGGAGGTGGAGCTTCACTGTGAAGTGCTCCTTACATTGAGCTGCTTCATAGCCCCTCCTTCCTGATTGACAGCTGTAGTGGTCTCCTCGTTGGATGCTACAGCCGTCACTCAGATCAGAGGGGAGGGGCTGTGCAGCAAGTCAATGCAGAGAGCACTTTATTTTTTTATTTTATGCACTATATTTTATACTACTATATTCCACAGTGCTTTACAGACTTTTGCATTGGGCTCACAATCTAAGTTCCCTATCAGTATGTCTTTAGAGTGTGGGAAGAAACCGGAGGAAACCCACGCAATCACAGGGAGAACATACAAATAGAGATGAGCGAACATTAAAAAAAAGTCCGGAGTTCGACGTTCGGGTTGTGGTAAGTCGCGCATCCCGTTATGGATTCCACTATAGCGGCATATGGAATCCATAAGGGGCGGCTGCCACCAACCCGAACTGTTGAACAGCTGAAGGACCTGGGGTGACGTCACCGTCATGTGATCAGTGCAGGGGGCATGGCTCAGCACTGGATTTGATCCCGTGCTGAGCCACGCCCCCTGCACTGATCACATGACAGTGACGTCACCTCAGGTCCTTCGGCTGTTCAACAGTTCGGGTTGGTGGCAGCCGCCCCTTATGGATTCCATATGCCGCTATAGTGGAATCCATAACGGGATGCGCGACTTACCACAACCCGAACGCCGAACACCGGACTTTTTTTTAATGTTCGCTCATCTCTACATACAAACTCCATGCCGATGTCCGTGGTCGGATTTGAACCCACGACCCCAGCGCTGCCCAGTGAAGCACTACCGTGGGTACTTACAGTAGCAGAACCTAGCAGAATTAAATTTTCTATTTACATTACCCCTGATGGTAAAAGCTCTAAATAAAAATGTGTTTGTACTGCTCTCCCCATCCCTTACCTAGTGCGATCAGCAGTTTAGCACGGTCAAAACTGCTGACAGAATCCATTTAAGCCCTACAGCCTTCTAGATCATGATGACAAAAGTAGCTTTGTTTTCTCTTTAAATTGGAGGGTACCGCGGTGTTAGAGACCCATACACTACCTGTTCTGTAGTGATGAGTGCGAATATTCCAATCGCGAATTCTAATCGCGAATATCGCCACTTTGAAAATTCGCAAATAGTGTTGATCGCGAATATTCTAATCGCAAATTTATTGCGAATATCGGCACTTAGCAACATCCCTAGCAACCAATAGGAAAGTTGTCTACCCCTTAGTGTTGATCTTGAATATTCTAATTGCAAATTTTTATCGCGAATATATTACATTGCTGATTTTCGCAATCAAGTAAATAATGACTGGAGATCAGAATTTATGGCAAATATTTGGCCAAAAATTTGCGAAATATCACGAATTTGAATATTGCCTATGGCGCTCATTACTACTGTTCTGTATGA
Organism: Bufotes viridis; assembly: GCA_033119425.1. Classification (NCBI taxonomy): domain Eukaryota; kingdom Metazoa; phylum Chordata; class Amphibia; order Anura; family Bufonidae; genus Bufotes; species Bufotes viridis. The sequence goes on from CM065595.1 coordinate 18,811,999, forward strand.
TCTATCATTACATGCAATAGTTAATTCTTGATGGCTTCAGTCACCGAACGTGACCCAGGAGCACAGAGTACCCCAAACATGCCTTTGCATGGACATGAAAGCTTGATGATCGGAAATAAATTTCTCCCAATGGACCTTCTTTGAAAGACACGGCAATAAAAATGTCAGGAAGGAATTGTTATGAAATTTAGTACGAGAATTGGAGCAAACAAAAAAAATGTTCATTTATAACCGATTCTCTGGACTTCTAATTTCCGCTGCTTTTGCCATCAGATGAGATAGAATCTGGTTATATTTCAGGCCAGACAACCGATTATCACGAACATTAATCATTTCTTTCAAAGTAGAAGCGAATTTGAAAGGAAACTTTAACTCAACAATAAATGATATATTAAATCTTGTTAAAAAGCAGGCTGCTCCTCACCTTGGGTCTCTTTTAATTAGTGCGAGGGATAAGAAGACTCACAGTAGTGCGGGCAGTACACTGAGAAGCTTTATGGAGATGAAAGCTTTGACTACATTCGCAGTACAGATGAATAAAGCGGGGCGGGGAGGATACAAAGAGGACATGACAAGATGAGAAGATGTGGATACTAGATGTATGCCACCTGAACTGATGATTTATGTAGTGTTTGTTATAGTGTCTATGACCATATAGGCAGCGTCCTGCTCCAGGTGGGAACGTATACTGCAAAGCGCAAAATTGTATTTCTTACGTCATTCATGCATTTACTATATTTCTGTATGCACATGGTAACCACAGGTCATATTCATAGCCACCACTAGATGGGGCTGGTGTCACCCTTCAGGCATGTCCAAACTGCGGCCCTCCAGCTGTTGCAAAACTACAACTCCCAGCATGCCTGGATAGTCTACAGCTATTAGAGCATGCTGGGAGTTGTAGTTTTGCAACAGCTGGAGAGCCGCAGTTTGGACATGCCTGCTAGTCTATATAAAAGAGGGCAGAACATTCTAGAGTCAGTCTAAACTAGAAATAGTCTAAGAGTTAAAGGGAATCTGTCACCAGAATCATCACCATTAAACTAAAACTATTGTCTTATAGCACTTCCTACCTCCTTTCCAGATGTGCTTTTCTTTCCTTGCTGCTTGGTTTCTATCTTGAAAAAATCCACTTTATTCCTTATGCAAATGAGCTAGTAAGGAGCTCAGAGGGGCGTTATTTTTGTCCAAATGAGCCCAGGAATGCCCCCGTTCAGTGCCCAGGCCCGCCCTTACAGCAAAGCCTAAGCATGCCTCTCCTTGGCTCATAGTCTACACCCCCAGCAGCACCGTTGTCCTCCCCAACTATATCACTAACAGCAGATACCCAGCAGCCCACCCTTGGTTTCAACGTCGCTGACAAATCTCGCTGCGCTTCTTCTCTTCCAGCAGAGGATGAAACCGTCACTGGTCTTAGTGCATGCCCAGGCCGAAACTGAGGGCATCAAAAAATATCAAAAGATCTAAAAAGCTGGATAAACTTCTAGACACCGAGGCAGGCCAGCCAGTATCCTCTTTTCCTAAACACCCACCTTTTTGAAGTTACTGCAGGGACTGCCATATTCAGTCACCTTGTAACATCTTGCTGCTGTCTGCCTCTGTGTGAACGGGTAATATTTGCATGTTTCTGTATAGTGGACCCCCAGAATGAATTTTACTGGTGGGCCCTGGGCACCCCAGTCTGACACTGTAGATGACGACTTTTATAATATGCTAATTGGCCTCTAAGCACGGGGGGGTGTTGCTCCCTCTCCTAGAAGCTCCGTTCGCTCACCTCAAGTCACGCCCTGCCATCCTTGATTGACAGGGCCAAGCAGCGCTCGTCTCCCCCTGCCGGCCCTGTGTTGCGGGACTGCGCATGCGTGAGATTTATCCAGCATACAGGGCCAGCCGGAGAAGGACAATCAAGGACGGCAGGGCGTGACTTGAGGTGGGTGAACGGAGCTTCTAGGAGCAGGAGCAACCCCCCAACCCCCCCCCCTCCCCCCCGTGCTTAGAGGCTAATTAGCATATTATAAAAGTTAAAATTGTGCAGTAATGGGAGCATCCAGAAGCATAAGATTAGGAAAGTTAGGGTCTGCTGACATTAGCAAATCGCTAATGTTAGCCAGTTTAATAGGGTTAAATCTGGTGACAGAAACCCTTTAAAGGGAGTCTGTCTCCTTTAAATTCATGGAGAAATCAGGCACAATGTCGTGTAGGGCTAGCACAACTGAATGTAATGATCACATGGTATCCTCCTGCCATGACCCCTCAGAGATCACAGAAACCTTCTACCAAGTGTTCTCTGCAGCTCCACCACAAGGGAAAGGTGCGTTACATGGTGCCTACTAAAATCATTAGGTTGTGAGTGTATTTCATGGACATGTCATATCCAGGGGTCCTCCCAAGAAAAATATTCTACATTTTTCAAACCAGCCCCTGAATCTGAATACTTTTGTAACTGCATGTAATTAAAAATATAGTATAGCCACTGAGAATATTTGTAGCGCCACCTGCTGTGTGTTATTTTCTTATGTCTCTGTAGTAATATTCCCCTGAGCTGTTATAGGAAGAGAGCTGCAGCAGAAAGGATACACCCATTGAGCTGTGATAGGGAGAGAGCTGCAGTAGAAAAAACACTCCTTCTGAGAAAGGGCACACCTCTTAAGCTGCAAAGCCAAATAAATCTAGCAGAGAAATTGGAGCAATAAATGGGGATCTATGAATCTATGTAAAGGGCTGGTGTTAGAAAGAAATTGCCTGGGTGAGTGAACAGAGCCTCTAGGAGCAGGAGCAACGCCATCCAGCTAATTAGCATATTATAAAAGTTAAAATTGTGCACTAACGGGGGCATTAGCACATCGCTAATGTCAGCCAGTTTAATAGGGTTAAATCTGGTGACAGAAACCCTTTAAAATATATGCAAAAAAAATGAGTGTTAGTGGAATTGTGATTAATCAGGATGAGTTCATGCATTAAGGAGCAGTCGTACAATATCTAGGACGTTTCATCTATATTTACGGCAGACACTTCTGCAACATATTGGTCTATGCAGTCGATGAACAAACAGCAGTAAAAGGACAGAGAAGAGCGGCCATATATTGGATATCACCGGCCGCTGATATATCTCTGTAATTTCACTGGCCTGTGATGACACTTGCTCTGCTTTCCTATAACTTTATATAAAGCCAATGCAAAATTTATCTGTTAAAGGATGTGTCTTGGCCAGAATGTATTTTGAAGCATTAAAAATTTATCCAGCACAACAGCAGGATCAGCACTTTTTGGCATCTGTGATATGTTTACAATTATATTAGTCACTGGTTAAGGCGGTCATTGCATTTTAGGTGGAAGCATTTTTTATGTTTCTGTTTATCAGGGTTTCTTTCAAGACAAAGGGAATGGAATTTTCAATCGAGAGAATCATTTTTACTTTAAAGCAATGCAGATTTCTTTTTCTTCACGTTTAATCTTTTTAAAGCTATATTACCTGTCAATTGTACCATTCAGATTCAACAGAGGAACATTATTGCTTTTTAGTTTTATGAATTAAATTGAAGTCTGTAGACCAAAAAGTAGTAGGTTTATTCATGGGTTTGTTATTATTTATTTTAATTTTTTTAAAACCTTCCCTGGGAGCAGCCATATTTGAATTACACACATCCGTTTCTTTAGGCAGTGTGTTTTTGTAGATCCAAAAATAGTGCAGACTAATATAAGGTCTAGAAAAAGATAAGAGAACTTACAATCTCCCAGAGATTGAGGTATAGGGGGAAATGGTATAGGAGATGTTTCAGCACCAACAGTCCTCGTGTCAAGTGACTATGGCAGTTATTCACATTTGGCTGCTATGGTGGTATCTTAATGGACATGACCACCAGACTGTATTTGTTTTACTTAGAAAATTGCAGAAAATTGTATTCATTAAACATGGGTTGCTGTTAGGTACCTTACTAGAGATCATATGGACCCACTGTGCTGAAGTTGGGCTAACGGGAGTGTAGACAAAGGGATTGTAGTAGTCTCCAATAGCAGTAGTAAGAGCTGACGTGAATGAACCGAAGACAACAAAAAAACTCAGTTGGACAAAGGTCAGGGCTGGTGGAATATATTCACAAGGGTAGTTGGCCAGACTGGCAGAGTTCAGGCACTACAGAAGGCAGACAAGAATTCAGGATAGCCTACAAAATAGAATATGGGTCAAATGTTAACTATACAGATCCAAAGAAAAACTTTACAACTACTGGTAAACAATGGACCTTGCTGCTCAAGTGGGTAATGGGTCTTGGGGTGGCTGGGAATTGCTAGGGAAAGCCTGTAGTAGAATGACTGTTAGAGGAGACAACAAAATAACTTAGCTGGACAAAGGTCAGGGCTGGTGGAATATATTCACAAGGGTAGTTGGCCAGGCTGGCAAAGTTCAGGCACTACAGAAGACAGGCAGGAATTCAGAATGGCCTGCAAAAAGAGAAGCTGGTCAAATGTTAAGAATACAGATCCAAAGAATAACTTTATAGCTACTGGTACACAATGTACCTTGCTGCTCAAGTGGAGGAAGGGTCCTGGGGTGGCTGGGGATTTCTGGGGAAAGCCTGTAGAAGGACTGGATCTAGAAATCAGTGCACACTTGTCAGACATAGCACCAGAAGTTCCAGCAAGGGAGCAATGGCAGAACGCTCAAAATCAGGCAAGGAGGCCCAGAAATGAGTGATGGTGAGCATAGTGTTGGTCACAGAAGACTGGACAAGGTAGGAGTGGGTTGTTGTCATGAGAAAATCCCCCTAAATTAATAAGTCCTATGTCCTGTGACTGTTGGTGCCCAGGAAACACTTAACGGGAAATGAAAGGTGGAAAACCCTAGGCGATTGCACCTTTTTGTAATGTTTTGCCTTCTACATACACTTCAGTAGAATGGATTTTGCATTAGATACTCTTACACTGAATGCAGGAGCCCAAGAGACACTTCCAATGCTGTCTTTTCTTTCTATAGCTAAAGGCAGGGATATAATGATCACGGTCGCGGAGGGTGCGACCCTGACTAGGCCCGATGGGATGATGGGGGGGGCCTGCAGCCCCGCACGTGCTTTTAATAGCCAGTCGGGCTCACGGCCTCTCTGTGCAATTTATTCTTATAATGCCTACAGTGTGGCTGGCCGGCAGCGCTACCTGCGCAGTGCGCACATTAAATAACCCATACCCACCTACCCATACCCTCTCTGGTGCTGTGCCAGCAGCTGTGACAGTGCGAGACCCAACACTGAGGTCACAGGTCTTGCGGGATCACGTGGTACCGTAGAGGGTATGACGGGATTGTACTGACAGACGGCCGGAGCGAAGCAGAGAAGCTAAGTATTTTTTTTTATTTATGTATGCACACACACCGGCTTCATACGTGGGGACATGGGGGCAGTGTGGCACAGTGGCAGGCCGCACTTGAATTCAGAAAGGGGAGCCCGCGCCGGCAATATGAGGGCAGACCCACTGGGAGCAAATCCTTCATTATTATGAAATATAAGAGAGGGGCAAAAAATGAAATATATACAGAGAGGGGCAAAAAATGAAATATATACAGAGAGGCGAAAAATAAAATATATACAGAAAGGGGAAAAATCATGAAAAATATACAGAGAGGGGCAAAAAAATTAAATATATACGGAGATGGGCAAAATCATGAAATATATACAGAGATGGGCAAAAAACACCTACCTTTTCTATTTAATATTGTACTACAACGCATTCAAACCTATAGTTGGGGGAGGCCCAATTCAAAGTTTGCCCTGGGGCCCATAGAACTTTAGTTATGCCACTGGCTAGAGGTTCACTTTAAGGTAGCCTTCACTAACAGAATCTAGAGGAGTAAGTTTACCAATGCTCTATAATCCTTTTGAATTTTATTTTTTGCAAATACACATGTGTATTCTTAAAGTGTTTTTTATCATTTGGTAAACCTGCAGTCTTGTCTATGGTGAAAAATTTCTAATGACTTTTTGATGCATAGCTCTAATAACGGGCCTACCTGCACAGGCAGAGAGTAACCGCTCTGCATATAAAAACCAGCACAAAGATTCAATTTGCAATGACAAGTGAATCATTAACCGGGCCTATTATTGTAATGGTTTATAGCTCATTAAAGCTCCCTGTGAAAGGTTAACACTTGGCATTAAGTTATACTGTTGGGGGGGTGTTGTAACCATTAGGCAACTCTCTCATTCCATCAGAATATTTTTTCCTGAAGATTTTTATAGGTCTAAGGCAAGAGTCTTACAAGCCAAACTATCCCAAGTTCCTTCAGACATTTTTTGCACTGAAATAGAATTATTTATGGGTGCAAGTAGTTTTCTCCAACAAGATAGACCTTTCTTAAACAGATGAGAAACTTTGCAAGGGACCACTTTTTCTGGGTACAAAATGTACATGGCTCCCATTTACAGGGTCAGGCCAGAATCCACGAGAGTAATAGTTGGTCGTCTAGCAGTTCCATATCCTCTACGGCATATGGACATTAGTTGGTTTCTAAGAAAACCTTAATATGTATATTAATTTGTTTTTGGGAGTTGGAAGGTTGGCATAAGAACTCAAGGGCTCCACGTAGACAAGACATCTTTGTTTTAATTTTGAGATCCTTGAAAACACAACTAATGATACCTCTAGTATTACATATATCCCCAAGTCCTCTATAGAAATAGAGGAGGTCATTGCCTTCCTCAGGACTAATGTGCTTTTTTTGCCATCTTATAATCTGGTACAAATTAACAAACGGAACATAACGGAAAGGTATTCTGGTCCAGTACCCTTAAAAACAACCCTTGGACTTGGACCATTACTTATTTATCTATTTTACATAACGTACCAGTGGACCAAACTATACTGAAAGGTGTATTAGACGGCCTGATTTAACAGACGATTTAGCAGAGGAGACCACTGCAATTACGTGCAGCTATCTCCTCCTCAGTATAGGGAGGAGCTATCATTATATCATCTGTAGAGATGAGCGAACTTTAAAAAAAAGTCCGGCGTTCGGGCTGTGGTAAGTCGCGCATCCCGTTATGGATTCCACTATAGCGGCATATGGAATCCATAAGGGGCGGCTGCCACCAACCCGAACTGTTGAACAGCCGAAGGACCTGGGGTGATGTCACTGTCATGTGATCAGTGCAGGGGGCGTGGCTCAGCACTGGATTTGATCACGTGCTGAGCCACGCCCCCTGCACTGATCACATGACAGTGACGTCACCCCAGGTCCTTCGGCTGTTCAACAGTTCGGGTTGGTGGCAGCCGCCCCTTATGGATTCCATATGCCGCTATAGTGGAATCCATAACGGGATGCGCGACTTACCACCACCCGAACGCCGAACACCGGACTTTTTTTTAAAGTTCGCTCATCTCTAATCATCTGTCTTTCCCATACTGAATTATTGTTTACCAGCAGCAGATCATGATTAAACAAATGATAATTTTTTAACCTGTCAAAAGATTTGGATCGCCCAATGATCAAGCTTTTGCACGTTAATCGGGCAATTGGCGACAATATTAGGGGGCCAGATGATCGCTAACGAGCATTCATACGAACACTCGTTAGCATTCATCTGCCGAAAAATTAGCAGGTGTAATACACATTATTGGTGTACATGCAGGGTTGGACTGATCCACCAAGGCTCTAGAAAAATAGTAAGTTCTAAGGGTCCAGCAGGATACAATCCCTTTGAAGCCAATCACCACTAGGATCCTTTTCATTTCTATTATGCATTAATTGGAAGAAAAAAAATCATTCAGATAGAAATGCAACTACAGATGTAGCATGGTTAGCACTCCTTTTTTCTGAGATTTCTGAGTTTGGTTATCTAATCTAAGCAAACACCTTCAATTGCTTTTCAGTGGCTTTTTTCTCAATATAATGAAATGAGTTAAGAAATTTGAGTTAACAGCGGGAGTGCTAACCCTGCTGCATCTGTATGTAAATGATTACAGGTGTGGTCTCATTAGACACTGGATCTTGCCATAAAAGTGCTTCCCCTGCGTCCCTATAAAAAGGCTCTCAGAGACTACTTTTGGGTAGTGCACCTTTTGGTGAGAGATTGTTGACTGTTAGACATGCCTCTATGAGAGAAGCAGAATGGTTGTTTCAACAAAGTGCCCGCCATCTAGGCCAATCTGACCTAGATGATAGGAGGTGTTGGGAGCAGTAGTTACATGAGGGCATGCATACACAGCAAACAGGTTCAAACCTAGACAGACCACCAGTAGAGAAGATCATTTGGTCCACCAACAAGCATCAGCAGCTCCCACAGTTTTGTTGTGCACCATCAGGGCACAGGTAGCACCTTCATTACACACCTCTTTCTTTGCCGGTCCATTTCCAGGCACTCAGCAGAAGGAAATTTGGCATCCCTCTGCCCATTATACGTCCTGCTGTTGACAGCCAGTCATTCTCACCTTCGTTTCCTGTTGTGCCAGTCATTCTCACCTTCGTTTGCTGTTGTGTAATGAGGAACATGGACTGCTACAGATTGTAACTGTGCCATCTTTAGCGACAAATCCAAGTTCTGTTTGGGGTCAAGTGGTGGTCAGGTTCTAGTATGGAGGCCTTGTGGTGAGCGCTTCCATCCTGCCTTTGCTGTGGAGGACACCCTGCCCGAACTGCTGGTGTGATGAGTTAGGTGTCATCGCATAGGACAGTCGGTTACCCCTAGTAGTGATATGAGGGAGACTAACAGCTCAGAGATTCGTGCAGGACACATGTGTTACCTCTCATGGCAGAGCTTCCAACTGTCATTTTTCAGCGGGATAATGTTTGCCCGTACAAAAATGTCTCCACCAGATGACGACATTCCTTGGCCTGCCCGCTTGCCAGATTTATAGGACACCAGCTTCAGCAGCCTACTAGTGTGCAGGATCTATAGGCATCATCTGTGGGCAAATGTGCCATAGCATACCATACTGAACCTTTATGCCTCCATGCCCAACCATATCTTGTATCCAGCCTAGAGGTGGCACAACAGGGTCCTAAAGCCTCCTTTCAGTTGTCCAGTTTTCCCCAATAAACTCCTCCTTTTGCTCTAATATTGGTAACTCACTTACATATATCATCATTACAGTCACACATAGAAAGTTTCATTCCATTCCCTATATGCCATATGTGCCATATGAAGAAGACTGGTTTATACCAAATGTCTCCTCAAAAAGTGTTCAGCTACTAAATAAAAACCTGTTCCTAAGTGTCAGCGATGAACTTCGACCTCTGATATGTGTCGGTAATTCGTTAATTGGTGCTAGAAGTTGTTCGGATTCAGCTGAGAAAATGTCTTCATGTTCAGTTTTTATTTACCAACCGTTTCTTGAGTCGCGACACATTTCTTTAAAGCCTGAATCTAACGCTATGTAATTACAAGTTATTACTCTTTGTTTTATATTTTATTAATAGTTTCTGAACTATTTGCTTTTCTCCTTTTGATTGCTGTGGAAATCGAGTGTAGGAGTTGTAATTAGCTTATCTATTTGTTGATATCCTGCTTTATTGGTTGACTGCCAGTGAATCCTATAATCAAAATATTAAATCAAATTTCCCAGAGACGTAAAGAAGTCAGTGTAAAAGCTTTCCATTTAGTACAAAAATATATTTTAGATAAATCACGTTGGATGTGTTCCAAGAGTGAAAACTATTAGGGATTGTCGCTACTTTATTGAAAGCTGAGGGTGCATATAGTAAGCAACAGTTCAGATTCAGCATACAGTAACGCAACATTTGAATGTGGAATCTCGCGGATCCTTGAGTGAATGCAACAAAATCGGCAGGTATGAACTCAGTTCAGGACTCTGGATTACATGGCAGGCAGACAGGCATCAGGACCGGACAGGAACCCATGTGGCAGGCAGACACGCATCAGAACAGGACAGGAGCCCATGTGGCAGCCAGACAGGAATCAGAACCGGACAGGAACGGATGTGGCAAGCAGACAGGCATCAGGACTGGACAGTAACCAACTTTGCAGGCAGACAGGCATCAGGACTGGACAGGAACCCATGTGGCAGGCAGACAGGCATCAGGTCCGGACAGGAACCCAAGTGGCTGGCAGACAGGCATCAGGACTGGATAAAAAGCCACGTGACAGGTAGAGTAGCATCAGGAACAGACAGAGACCAGCACAAGGAAACACAGACATTCAGCCAGCCAATGAGCCAAACAGCATGAAATATATAACAGAAGCTGATTTACATATTTGGAACAGCCTAATGGTTGAATCACACCAGAAGTAGAGATTAACCCTTGCACTACTGCAGAATGAGGAGAGGATATGTCTCACAAGTGGACACATGCATAACCCACAAGAATAGGGTATGTCCTCCTTATTAGAGTACAGGATAGTTTAAGGGTAAAGGATTCAGACACAAGGTAACAGGTTTATATCCCAAAAATCCCTTCCCTGAAAAATCCACCCAAAGGGTTTTTCAGATTACAGGGTCCAGGAACAGAGCTTAGGGACAGGTTGCAGGTCTAGCATGGCAGCAGGGGAAGCAAGGAGAGTGCATAGCTTGGGTTATGGCAAAAACATTGGGTAGACTAGTCATATACAAAACTATAGAGGGATATGAACAGTTAAAGGCATTGGAAGTTGCCATGACTTTGTGTTGTACAGATCTATAATATACAGTAGCTCCCATACCCTGCTGTAGGCCCATACTATGCATAGGGCACCTCATATAGATCCATTGGGACCATGTGCACTGCAGTACAGGATCTGGGCAAGTATAAATAGTACAAGTCCATGACTATTTGTAGCAATGGCCTACAGAAGATGATATGAACCCATTACGCTGCTAATGGATTTTAAGTAGTTCTAAACCAAGAAGCATAATCTAAGGGTATGGACTTTCCCAAAGGGAATTCCCAAGTCACCCCTTTTGGATTAGTCTCTGTGTCATGCAGAGTCTGTAGTCAGTGCAGAGGTCAAGGCAAGCAGAGTACAGTCATAAGCAGTAATCAGGCAGAGGTCAGAACTATTGGTAGCAAAAATCTCAAGAACAAACACACATCACAAGTCAAAAAGACCTTATTGCTCAGACACTGGATGATTGTGCAAATGTCTTATGACTGTATATTAGAGAATAGCAGTTAAATTGGCCCACACTGGCCCTTTAAGGAGACAAGGATCTGCATAAGATGAAGCAGGAGAGTTCTGGAAGCAAGAAGGAAAAATGCCACATTGTTGAAGTTTACTAGCTGCAAACTTGGAGAAAAGTGTGATGACCGTGAGGATAGGGCTACAAAAAGAGAGGCAGTAAAGGTGAATGAGTTTTCTGGGGTAAATTATGTTCAATGTATCAGCCCAAAAGGCCCCCTTCTGTTAAAGAGGTTTTCTAAGACTTAAATACTGATGACCTATCTTAAATACTGATGACCTATCGGTGTGGGTTCGACTCTCAGGAGCCCTGCCGATCAAATGTTTTAGTTTTACAACAACTGAAAGGCTGCAGGTTGAGCTTCCCTGACCTAGGTGCAGCTCAGCCCCATAGAAGTGAATAAAGCTGAGGTGCGATACCAAGCACAGCCACTAGACTATATACGGCGCTGTGCTTGGTAAGCTCAGAGAAGAACGCGGTACTCACAGGAGCGCTGGTGCCTTCTTAAACAGCTGATCAGTGGGGGTCCTGGGTGTCGGATCCACATCAATTCAGATACCAATAACCTATACAGAGAATAGGTCAACAGTATTTAAGTCTCAGAAAACACGTTTAAGCCCCACCTACTTTTTGTAAAAGTACTATGAAAATGGCAACAAATTCCAAATATTTGTGCAAAAAGCTGGTTGCACAAAAATTTGCGAATATTATACAGCTTTAGTAAATGTACCCCAGAAAGGTTAAAATTCTAGCTGTCTTCAGCTGCCACTAGAGGGAGCTCAGGAGCTTACCGCATACTGTGTTACCATAGAGTTCAATTTATAAACCGTATGCCGTACACAGGCCCTAGGTTTGCAAAAACATTATTAAAAGGGTTTACTGAGATTTTTATACTGATGATCTATCCTCTGGATAGGTCATATCAGTATCTGATCGGTAGGGGTCTGACACCCGGGACCCCCTCCAATCAGCTGTTTTAAGAAGGCTCCAGTGAGTGCCGCTACCTTCTCAAAGCTCATCCAGCATAGAGCCATATGTTTTATAGAAGCTGTGCTTGGTATCTCTCTCAGCCCCATTCACTTGAATGGGGCTGAGCTGCTCCTAGGCCACATGACCGATGAACGTGACGTCACTGGCCTAGGGAAGCACAGAGAAGACCACGGCGCTAACAGGAGTGGTGATGCCGTCTCAAACAGCTGATCGGTGAGGGTCCCGGGCGTTGGACCACCACCGATCAGATACTCATGACCTATCCTGAAGTTCGGTCCTCAGTATAAAAAGCTCGGAAAAAATCCTTTAGATTAGTATAATTGGGTTTTATTAAATTAGGGAATTTTTTGTGTATTGCTACTGTATGTACTTTTTAAAGGTCAGATTTTTTTATTGGGCAATTGACACATTCCAAAAATCCTCACTTATTATCACTTATTTTTGGCTTACATTTTAACACCCATGACCATGGTGCTTCCAGGGATATGTTTGCAACCACTAAAAGTAGTGGTTTCCCTTTCTGGGAGGTTTACGGAGAGGTTTGGATATACTCTTATACTCCTCATAGAATTAAGCTCCAGCTGTTGCTAAATCTCCCATGTAACATCGGGAAAGCATTGGTGATTCCATCCAAGCAAATACTGAATGCCCAGGTTAACATGTTAAATTAAAAGTCTTACAGGTGCAAGCTTAAATGACCTTTTACACCACCACACAAACTTGCGCTGAGAAAGTAATCTGTAACTTACGTGGTGTGTGTTTACGGAGAGACAGATTATCCGGCTAGATATTGATTCCAAGATTCATTTAATTTAAAAAGTCAATTTGCTGGAAATTCCCCTGGGACAAGTACCCCGTGCCTGTGACAGATAGTAATGCTCTGGAACGCACTCCAATTGCCAATTTCCTACAGTTTGTGAGAGAACTTGGAGCAATGGTTTACCCGGATTGAGAACTTCATGCCTTTACACATCTCCGTCCATATTTTATGTTTTGTATCGCTGAATAGGAAAATTGCTATTCTGAGTTCAAAGGGAACTTAAAAAAATCACAATATTGCACAAAAGATGATAGCAATTACTTTATTATCTTTAATTAAAAAGATACATTATCTTAGAAGAATCGGCAGCAGCTTACTGATGGTTTCCATATACAATCAGTTTTCATTTTCTTCATTGCAAAGGCGGCAGATAACTGAAATGGCAAAAAGGTAAGGAACATGTATAACAATATCAATTTATAGTAGATAATATTAATTCATTTTTTTAATGAATTTGAATTTAAAAAGACACATTATCTTAACGGAAAAATCCACAGAATCTTGCTGATGGTTTCCATTTCCAATGAACTTTAATTTCCCACTGCCAAGAGTATAAATAGGCTGACAAATAACTGATTTGGCACAAAGGTAATGAATATGTATAACTATAGTAATATATAACAGATGATACATTAACAGAAGAATCCACAGAAGCTTGCCGATAGTTTCCCTATCCAATCAATTTTAATTTCTTTCACTGCAAAGAGTACAGATAAGCCGACAGATAACTTAAATGGCAAAAAAGTAATGAACATGTATAACAATATCAGTTCATACTAGATAATATGAATTACTTATTTAATGAATTTAAAATAAAAAAGACACATTATGTTAATGGAAACATTCACAGAATCTTGCTGATAGTTTCCATTTCCAATTAATTTTCCTTTCACACTGCCAAAAGTATAAATAAGCTGACAAATAACTGAAATGGCACAAAGGTAATGAACATGCATAACAATAGTAATACATAACAGAAGATAATATTAATTACTTTAACATATAAATAATGTTATAGAAACAGAAAAATCCACAAAAGCTTGCTGATGGTTGAGATGGCAAAAAAATTATAAACATATACTACAGAGAAGGCAGAATGACAAAGGGGTTGTCCTGTTTTGGCAATCTTTCCTCTAAAAGTGCCTTCGCAGGAGGAGGCCAGTTGTATTTCCTGCTGCAACTGTGGCTGTTAGAGAAGGGAGTCAAATAGTGTAGTTGCCCAGGGCCCCTATTTTCTAGTCAGCCCATGAGGATGGGAACCCTAGGATCAGAGTAGAGCTGCCCGTATTATTTGTGGTTGTGTGGTGATATTATTTGGGAATGGAATTGCTTTATTATGTGGTAACTGTATGGCAGTACAATGCTGGCTCTTGAAGGAAGTATTCATTTCCATCAGCATATAATTTAGGGACTAAATGGGGATCATTTATGAACAAATAGCAGGAGATGTGCATCTGTGTAGGGGTAGTAGTAGTGGCAGCAGGAGTAGTAGTACCTGCAGTTGCAGCCTTAGGCCTCTTTCAGACGGGCGTTGCGGGTGCACTCCGTCAAACAGTGCGGGTGCGTTGCGGGAATTGCCGTGATTTTTCCCTGCGAGTGCAAAGCGCTGTCATGCGTTTTGCACGCGCGGGAGAAAAATCGGCACTTTTGGTACCCAGACCCGAACCTGCACTTCTTCACAGAAGTGCATGTTTGGGTCAGAAATTGTCCCGCTGGTATTATTTCACATTATAACATAGTTATAATGTAAAATAATACCCTTGGCCATCTCCCTAATGTTTAAACAGGTGCAGAATGGGTTAAAATAATAAACTAATCATAACTTACCTGGTCCATTTGATCGCGAAGCCCGGCCTCCTCTCCGTTAGCTTGAAAGATGTAAAGGACCTGTAATGATGTCACAGCATCACATGGCCCAATCACCTGCTCCATCACTATGGTGATGGAGCATGTGATTGGTCCATGTGACACGTGACATCATCCAAGGTCCTTAAGCACTATCCACAGCCTGAGGATAGTGATTAGGACCTTGGATGATGTCACATGGTCACATGGACCAATCACATGCTCCATCACCATAGTGATGGAGCATGTGATTGGGCCATGTGATGTGACGTCATCACAGGTCCTTTAGATCATCGATGCTGCAGGAAAGAGAGGACAGATCGCGACTCACGCGATCAAGTGGCTAAGGTAAGTTAACTTTTATTATTTTTAACCCTTCCTCATCATTTAATAATGCATTCTTTATTAAGAATGCTATATTTCCCCTTATAACCATGTTATAAGGGAAATAATAGAGTTGGGTCCGTTGCTAAGCAACAATGCGGGAAAATCGCAACGCATCCGCACTGGTTGCGGATGCTTGCGATTTTCCCGCATCCCCATTCACTTCTATTGGGCCTGCGATGCGTGAAAAACGCAGAATATAGAACATGCTGCGATTTTCACGCAACGCAGAAGTGATGCGTGAAAATCACCGCTCATGTGCACAGCCCCATAGAAATGAATGGGTCCGGATTCAGTGCGGGTGCAATGCGTCCTCCTCACGCATTGCACCCGCGCGGAAAACTCGCCCGTGTGAAAGGGGCCTTACAATATAAAACCTGACAGGATTGGGGTAGTAGTAGTGGCAGCAGGAGCAGTACAGCAGTAGCTGTACAGTATTAAATCTGATGGACAAGGCAGAAGATATGTGGCTGTGCAGTGGTAGTATTAGTGGCAGCAGTAGCAGTACAGTAGTAACAGTATAGTATGAGGCAGAAGATGCGTGGCTATGTATGGGTAGTTGTAGTGGCAGCAGAGCAGCAGCAGCAGCAGTACATTATGAAGCCTGATGGAAGTGAAAGATATGTGGCTGTGTACGGGTAGCAGTAGTGGCAGCAGGCCAGTAATGCCTATGACACATGTCCATATTGTCCCTCCTGCTTATCTGAGTGTGACTGCAAGGCATTATGGGCAAGCCCACCAGCCAGGACACCTCCCAGTGTCATGCGATACTCCTTCTTCATCCTGCTTGCCCTAGTTTGCTGTCTTCTGCTCTGTAAAATGGTGGATGTCATTTTGTGCTTTTCACCCAAAGCAAATTTCATAAAATTTAAGAAAATTCAATGTACTTAGAATCAATTCACTCAACTCTGTAGGTGAGTATATGCCTTTTTATTATTTTTAATATCCGGAGAACCCCTTTAATGTTCATAACAGATGAGGCTTCACTTTAATCATTTACATGTACTCAATACAATAAGCTCACATATAACATTTCTCAGGACTTTACACAACCGACATCCTCCACATGCACCAAGTCTATTACATTATCGGATGTCTTGTGCGGATAATTTGAGCCGGAGAGCTTCAACAGCCAGTGGCTGCATAAAATTGTGGCTGCAGAGAGAAAGATGACTTTAGACATGCAGAGACAATCGAGTAATAATCAGTCACCCTTGTAGTGCACGAATTCTATTCTGCTCTCTCGACACCACGCTATGGCCTAACCCGCTGCTCCAGATAAACAGAGCCGCAATATCCTCGGTGCTCGCTAACTACGAATTGCCATGGCCAAGGAGTAATCTTTTGCATGAACGATTACTTTCTGGACTCTGTTTCAACCTTTGAACTTCCTTTCATTAGCAGATTGAATAATAGATCAAGGCGGCTAAATAATAAAAACCGCTGCAATTATATTTTCCGACACATTTTCTTACTTTCCTGACAGCAAATTTTACGGATCATGAGGGCTAAAGTGCAGCAGCTTCTCAGAGAGAAGACGGAACGTAGCCATAGCCATTCTTTAAAGTCTACGTACACCTTCAAGGGGCAACTTTATTTTATGATTGTATTTTTCTCATTTTGGTTTAAAATCATTTTTTTAAATTGGTATTTATCAACAAAGATTCAGCCGTTCTGTCACAAAGGGTTAATCAGTACGATAAAAATGTAGCTAGAATGAACGTTTACAAGATAAGAGATAAGGAGCCATCAGCTGAGCTGACTGACAGGAAACAGTAAAAAATACAGAGCCTGCTACTAGAGAATCTCAAGGCTGTAAAGAGAAAGGGGCTCTAAATTTTAAATAAAGACCAATTGAAAAAAAAAAATTTTAGCTCAAAATGAGTGCAATGCAATAATAAAAAAAATGCTCCCAAAGGTGTACAAACATAACCTTTAAAGGCTATGTGCACCTTCGGGGGCAATATTTGTTTTATGACTGCATTTTACTCATTTTGGGCTAAAAATCATTTTTTTAATTGGTCTTTATTTAAAAATGTTGAGCCATTCTGTCGAAAAAGGGTTAACAGTTTTTCTAGCTGTGTGAATCCTACTTTCACTTTATAAACCTTATCTCTAAATTACTAAGAGGTCATAATAAACACTTATTAAAGCCACATTTTTATCAGTAAGATAAGGATTGAGCTTTGATAAGTATATATAAGGTCAGAGAACAGAGATAAGGAGCCCTTCAGCTCTCTACCTGATTGAGCAGAGAGAAAATTCAAATCCTGCTAATAGAGCATCTCAGCCCTGTACAGAGAAAAAGACTCCATATTTTTAATAAAGACCAATTGAAAAAATGATTTTTACCTCATAATGAGTACCTTGCAATAAAAAAAATGCAGCCGAAGGTGTACATAGCCCTTAATGCCTCCCATATCCCATCCTTCTCCTCACCAAGTATTCTTCTAGTCTCTCTACAGTTTCTACTGGACACCCAATAGCCCTGATCCAGTGAATTCTTCCAGCTGAACAGCCGCTTGGCATATAATAACTCAAAATTAAATATATTACATCTTCCATTCTATTGAAGAAATGTACTTTTTGGCCTGCTGCCAGCCCTCTCCCGTTATATCCTCTCGGAAGGTGTAATATCATTGTCTCCACTCACATCTTCATTTTCGCTTTAGTTATATTTGCTATTTTTGATAGTGCAAGGCAATGGTTTATTTTTAATATCCCAGCTGCCGTCAGGAGGAATTCTGCCAATGTTTTTTTTTTTTTTTTAATTTCGGATTGCATACAAGTATAGAAAATTTGCCGTGATGATACGTGCAGCATCAAAAATGGAGTAAAACATCTGGAAAAATTATCATTATGGTAAAACTGAAGGAAATATTCAACAATGTGTGTAAGGACTTGTATCTGTTTTAAATATGTGTAATAGTAGACCTAAATTATGTAGCAGTGCTGAAGAGTAGTTAGCTTATAGGGAGAGAGCTGCAGTAGAAAAGACACACCACCAGAGCAGTGATAGGGAAGGAGCTGCAACAGTAAGGACATGCCTCCTGAGCTGTGATAGGGAAATAGCTGCTGCAGAAAGGACACACACTCTGAGCTGTGATAAGGAGAGAGCTGCAGAAAAAACACACGAGCCCTCTGAGCTGTTAGAGGTAGAGAGCTGCAGCAAAAAAGACATGCCCCCTGAGCTGTGATAGGTAGAGTTATAGCAGAAAGGACACACCCTCTAAGCTGGAATAAATCTAGAAGAGCAACTGAAACAATGAATGGGAAGATCTCTGCACCCATGTGAGGTACAGGGCTGGTTCTAGCTTTGTTAGCAAGAGGTTGTAAAGTCCTAAATGATGATTTTTATTTTTTACAATAATGATGAGAGGACCCCTTTAAGTGTCAAATTAACAGTTGTTACATCTGTATAGTAAAATACAATCAAATGCTAGTCAATAGCAAAAAATAACAATTTTATATGTAGAATCTGCATAGCACATCTTATACTTGATCCTATTTGGGGCGGAAATGGTTAGTTTTTTAGCCTCATTTCTATTCACCCGAAGTGCTAAAATTGCTGATCCATTTATTGGATGATTTAGAATGAGGAAAATAAGGGAATTTTAGCAAAAACCGGATCAGACGCCACGCAGGTCAAGAGTACGAGAATGTTCACTACTATATGACAGATATTAATATGTATCAAACAGCAGCCACCTCCATCTTCTCACTGCACCGCAAGACCAACATGTCACCGGAGTCTATTAGGAAATGCGAATTCTAATGTAATACAATATCTCAGCGAGGAGCAGCGTACACTGTGATTGTGCCAACTCACAAAACGCTTTCTTGTTTGACGGACAGGAAAAAATATGGGAATAAAGAGAGCGGTGTCTTATTTAAAGAACACTTCAAGTCGCTGCGCTGTGTATTGCCCTATAATTTTAAGATGGAAATAGCCAGGAGAAAGCTTTGAGAGGTCAAAGGTGCTTATTATGAGCAAAATATGTCACAATTAAACGTGCTGTCATGGCAAGCAGCGATCAATAGGTTGACAAATGTGTATGGCATTGGATTATTATAGTCCATTATACACAGTGAAAACCATTCATCGTCCTTATTGCATGGTACAATACATTGCATTTGTTCTTCTTTGACCCCAAAAGACACCTGCATGTCACTGGATTACCATCATCTAGTGCAAAATGTACAAATGTATACAGTTTGGTATCTGGTCCTATAAGCAAGTGTTTTAGAGGTTTTCCAGTACTTAGATATTGACGGTCTTGCTCAGGATAGGTCATCATCAATATCAGATCAGTGGCAGTTTATCCACAGAATAGGTAATTAACATCAGATCAGTGGCAGTCTATTCACAGGATAGGTCATCAATTCAGATCAGTGGCGATGTATCCTCAGGATAGGTCATCAATATCAGAATGTTGGCGTTCTATCCTCAGGATAGGTCATCAATATCAAATCGGTGGTGGACTATCCACAGGATAGGTCATCAATATCAGATCGGTGGTGGACTATCCTCAGGATATGTCATCAATATCAGATCAGTGGCGGTCTAAACACAAGATAGGTCATCAATACAGATGGGTGCCTGTCTATCCACAGGATAGGTCATCAATATCAGACTGGTGGCGGTCTTTTCACAGGATAGGTCACCAAAATCAGATCGGTAGCAGTTTATCCTCAGGATAGGTCACCAATATCATAGGTGGCGGTCTATTCACAGGATAAGTCATCAATTCAGAAGGGTGGCTGTCTATTCACAAGACAGTTCATCTATATCAGATTGGTGGTGGTCTATCCTCAGGATAGGTCATCAATATCAGATCGTTGGTGGTCTGTCCACAGGATAGGTCATCAATATCAGATCGTTGGTGGTATATCCACAGGATAGGTCATCAATATCAGATCGGTGGCGTACTATCTTTAGGATAGGTCACCAATATCAGATTGGTGGCGGTCTATCTTCAGGATAGGTCATCAATATCAGATCGTTGGTGGTCTATCCTCAGGATATGTCATCAATATCAGATCGGTGGCGGTCTAACCACAAGAAAGATCATAAATTCAGATCGGTGGCTGTCTATCTGCAGGATAGGTCATCAATTCAGATTAGTGGCTGTCTATCCTCAATATCAGATCGTGGTGGTCTATTCTCAGGATAGGTCATCAATGTCAGATCGGTGGCGGTCTCTCCTCAGGGTAGGTCATCAATATCAGATTGATGGTGGTCTTTCTCCAGGATAGGTCATCAATAACAGATTGGTGGCGGTCTATCCTCATTATAGGTCACCAATATCAGATCAGTGGGGGTCTATCCACAGGATAGGTCATCAAAATCAGATGGGTGTTAGCCAATCCACAGGATAGGTCATCAATATCAGATGGGTGGTGGTCAATCCACAGGATAGGTCATCAATTCAGATCAATGGCTGTCTATCCACAGGATAGATCATCAATATCAGATCGGTGGCAGTCTATCCACAGCATAGGTCATCAATATCAGATTGGATCAGATGTGCACTCTTTAATTTTTCTCAAATATCTGTCACTTTATTTACAGCATGTGAAAAAATTTCTTCTTGTCGCTTAGCAACCAGTTGTATTGTGGCCTAGCGACCACCATGGTAGCACAAATCTTTATAGGCCCTATTCCCTACCCATTCAGAGAAGTACCTGTACATTAGACAATAGAACCAAAATGAATCCATTAAAGGGGTTTTCCAGGATTACTATGGTGTTTAACAGATATGTTCATGTAGTTGCTTACCTTATGTACATCTTCCCTATGCTTTTTTGGACAATCTGGACCAATTTTTATCATGTAAAGAAATGCCTCTGGTTTCTTTCCACCCTGTATGTAGCACTTCCTGTTCCTGTATCCAACCAAACCCATGATGCATTTCTCCTTCCTCTGACACAGCTCCAGCTGCGCCCCTAACACCCACATACTTTATAGCTCCTCCTACAAAGCTAGTTACATAGACACTCCCCTATCGCTGCCCCACCCATGGACATAACATCACAGGAAATGAGAAGGAGCAGCATGGACCTGGTCATGTGACCACAGCCCGGATAGGAAATAGGAGCAATAAAGGTAAAAAAAATAAGCACATTACAAAATGACAGCAACCTTCATTAAGAATTAATTTTAAGGGAAACCCTGAAAAGGTTTTCTTGACCGTCTAATTTTTTTTTTTCTTCTTGCATTTCAGCAGCCATAACTTTATTACTTTTTCACATATGAAGCCTTATTTTAATAGGGAGAAATAGATTTTTTCCCCACACTGGCATAAGTATAAATTACAATGGAATTTATATAATTTTTTTGTGGTGCAAATTTAGAAGAAAAAAAGGCTATTTTTGCTGTTAGTTTTATTGCATATTTTTTATACTGTTCTCATTTCACAGTGCATAACTGGCTTAATTACTTCTTTAGGCTTTTACGGTCATGTGGATACCTAATAAGTGTAGTTTGTTTTGTTTTTATGTGTTGTTGGCACAATGATATGTGCATTATGCAAAATCATCATGGTTTTTGCAGGTTTTCTTTTTTTTTTTCATTTTTGCTTAATTTTTTAAAATCCCATTAAGGGATTACTACACAACTTTATGTTAGTTTCTTACTTCTAAAGCATTAGCGTACTCCTGTATGTCAGTACATTAATATCACTATGACACAGGCTGCTGTTAGGGCTTCCCTAATAGTAGGCTTACTGAATAGAAAGCCCTGGGGTTGTTTCTATGCACCCAGGACTGACTGCAGAGAGGTTCTCTGATCAGGTCAATATAAAACCCAGTGATCCAATCAGATCACAGTCACAGACCTCAGCCATTGCCGGGATTGGAGCTTTCTCCAATCCCGCTGTAGAGCAAAATGCTGTTCTAAGAACCAGAGCTGTTAGATCTAAAAGCAGTTTAGCAGCAAAATTTGTGAAAACTAATATTTGTGTCATTCTCAAAACTTTTGGCCACGACTGTATTTACAATGGGGGTCAGGGGAGAAAGCTGTTACTGGACACCTCTGGCATTGGCTTATTTCCTGAGAGAAGAAAAGGATCCAACATTGAAAATTAATACACCCAATTCTTTTCTACCCTGTCATAAGTTACAGGATCAGATGCTCCGTATAAGGTCTTGTTGGCCAGTCCTACCGAAAACTAAGGCGACCTTCACATCTGCGTTTTTAATGCAGGTTTTGAGATCCGGCAGAGGATCTTGTCAAAACCTGAAAAAGGATCAGTTCCATTTAAGCCTACTTTCACACTAGCGTTGTTGCTGAATCCAGCAGGGTTTAGCAAAAGCGCTTCCATTACTGATAATACAACCATCTGCATCCGTTATGAACGGATCCGGTTGTACTATCTTTAACATAGCCAAGAAGGATCCGTCATGAGCACCATTGAAAGTCCATGGGGGACGTTTTCTATTGTGTCAGATTGTGTCAGAGAAAACATCTTGCTCCGCATCCCATGATGGTATGCTGCGGTTTGCTCTCCGGTATGAGAATGCAACCAAACGGAATAGAATGCATTCTGGAGCATTCCGTTCTCTTCAGTTACGTTTTGTCCCCTTTGACAATGAATTGGGACAAAACGGAAATGTTTTTTTTCCAGTATTGAGACCCTATGATGGATCTCAATACCAAAAATATTAATGCTAGTGTGAAGGTAGCCTAATCCATCCTGATGCTCAGTTTTGGCCGGATCCGGTTGTATTAAATCATAACTGAACAAACCTGATCAGTTAATGGGCGGCTGGATCCGTTTTTTTGTTACAGAAAAAAAAATGGATCAGGCACTTTTGACTTAGGCCTCATGCACACGACCGTTGTTTGATTCCGTGTCCATTGCTCCGTTTTTCGTGATTTTCTGCGGACCCATTGGTTTTCAATGGGTCCGTGGAAACCTCGGCAAATGCACCGTTTGTCCTCCGTGTCCGTGGTCCGTGATTCCAGTCCGTCAAAAAAATATAACCTGTCCTATTCTTGTCCGTGAAAAACGGTTCACGGACCCATTCAAGTCAATGGGTCCGTGAAAAATGCGGATGGCCATCCGTGTGTCATCCGCGTTCCGTGTCCGTTTTTTTTGCGGATCCCTTGGCAGGCACTTGGGAAACATGGTCAGCCTGTCTTTTGGTAAAATCTTTTGGGTCATGTCCGCTAAAAAAAATGGAAGACACACGGAAACACAACGGAAGGCAATAACGGACACGGATCACTGAACAACGGAACCCCTTTTTGCGGACAGCATAAAAAAACGGTCGTGTGCATGAGGCCTTACATTGATTTTCATGCCTGATCAGGTTTCTTCAGTTTTGCAAACCGGACACAAATACGCTGCTTGCAGTGGTTTTGTGTCCAGCCCCAAAACGCAACTGAACTGAACTGATGCATACTGATTAGAGATGAGCAAAGTATTTAAAGATTCGGCTACTTCACCAAATAAAAAAAAAAAAGTTTCCTGATGAATTACTTTGTCACAAAGCACATTTCTTTGTAAGCAGTGGGTGCAAGGGAACGGTGATTGCGCCGCTCTCCGTCATTGTACCCCTCAGGTGCCCCTTCATAGCTGAGTATGGCGTCTGACAGTAATAACACAATGTAAATTAAAAAATAAATAAATCATACTTACCTCAACCATTTGCTCGCGAAGAGCCGAGCTCCACCATCTTGATTGAAGATCTAGTGCGAAATCTTGCCCGACCTGTGATGATGTCATCACATCGGCCGGCGTGGTGACATCATACATCACCGCACATGGTATTTCGTGTGAGATCTTCAGTCAAGATGGAGGTGGCCGGCCAGTCGCGAGCAAATGGATAAGGTATTATTTTTTTTGTTTTTTATCGCCAGTCTTGGAAAATTGTTTCGCTACCATGAAGCACAAGGAAATTCTTTGTGGACTTTGATGCATCCTGATCAGTTTTGTCCCCACTGACAATGAATGGGGACTAAACTGATCCATTTAATTCAGGTTTTGAGACCCGCTGCCGGATCTCAAAGTAGCCTAATGTGTATGGGGGCCTGTAAATAAAATTTAATAAAATTAAAGTGCTCTGCTAACTGTACTATAGCAATTCCAATAGACCTCAATGTAGACTGAGGACCTACACCAGTCAAAAGACAGCGGGTGGTCATTAAGGAGTTAAGATGGTGATTAAAAAAAAAGTTACGGGAATCCATAGCTCAAGCACAATAAAAAAAGACATAGATATAATAGCCAATAGGTCCAAATCTGTTGCATTAAAGTTGTTTTCCAAGCTATCAGCTATCCCCTGCAGCCCCCTGTGCTGGAACCAGCACTGGGAATGGAACAGGAAGCACAGCTCCGTTCAAAGTGTGGTGGCCGTGTCGGGGTACTGCAGCTTAGTGCTCATTCATTTCAATAGGAGATAAGCTGCAGTACCCGTCACGACCACTACACTTTGAACAGCGCTGTTCCGGCATCAGAGGCTGCAGGCGACAGGTGTGAGGTCTAGGACCTTCACTGATCGAATATTAATGACCTATCCTTAGAATATGTCATCAATATTAGGTGCATGAAAACCCCATTTTAAGCCGAAATAGGCTTAAAAAAACCTTGGTTAAGTTTGAGATTGTGCACAAAATATTTCCACGTGCTAATGAATGCTGACAGGTATGATGAGCGCTAATGTGTCTGGATATAGACAGTTCCTATGGAAACAGCTTATAACAACTGCAGGACCATGTCAATGAATGAAAAAATATCCTTGGAATATGTAACTGGAATGCACTGCTCATATTAAAGTTATATGTTTATGGAGGTGATTCTCATAGCTTCCTAGACCCTTGGCTAATAGCCCTGCATTCAATTCTAAATGTCTTTCTTCTAAGGGCCCTTTCACACTTGAGTTTTTGTTTTCCGGCATAGAGTTCCGTCGTCGGGGCTCTATGCTGGAAAAATACTGATCAGGATTATCCCCATGCATTGTGAATGGAGAGAAATCCGTTCAGTATGCATCAGGATGTCTTCAGTTCAGTCAATGAACGTTTTTTGGACGGAGAAAATACCACAGCATGCTGCGGTATTCTTTCCATCCTGGGATGACCCCCAATGCAAGTCAATGGGGACGGATCCGTTTTCTCTGGCACAATCTGCCACAATAGAAAACAGATCCGTCCTCCATTGACTTTCAATGGAGTTCAAAGCAGATCCGTTTTGGCAATGTTTTGGCAATGTTAAAAAATAGTTAAGCGGATCCGTTCAAACGGATGTATGCGGTTGTATTATCTGTAACTGAAGCGCTTCTTTTGGGCATAGAGCCCCGACGACGGAACTCTATGCTGGAAAACAAAAACGCAAGTGTGAAAGTACCCTTAGGGCACAAGCTTAATATGAATACATTTTGATTCAAAGATTTGCTAGAACAGTAGTTCTATATTTTCCTGATTAGATACCATATCCTGATTGGTATTGGGTAATAGGAGTCAAGGTGGGCCCCTAGTCTACCCACCTATGGCTTGACAAGTATATAGTATGCTTACTCAGATCATCATGGCTTCCCAAGTAAGGACGAGTGAATCGATTTTACCGGCTCAGAATTTGTCGACAATTTCCCAAAATGTTTGGATTCTAACGAAGAGAGGTGAAAGACTAGACTTTAAGGGGACGTACGGCAAGGAAAACTTGAGAAAAATTGGGTACAATGGCTTAAAAATGCAAGAAGTAATAGTCACCTAACCCTCCTAGGCCCTTCACCAGTCTCTAGTTCCTGGTCCCTCTCTACAGAGAAATATGACTGCTCGGCCAATCACTGGCTGAGGCAGGTCACCACTATGGCCAGCGATTAAGTATCATGAAGAAACCAGGAAGCATCGGAATGGAAGTGACCGGGGATCAATAGGGTGATTGTTACTTTTTTTTTTTTCACTTTAAGACATGTTGCCCCTTTTTTATTTTTATTTTTTCCAAAGCTAGACAATGCCTTTTAATATCTCAGCCTGAAAATTCTTTCTCTTTGATGTACATGTCACCTAAGCATTGGTCAATCATTTTGACTGGCACTTCCATATCAAGGCAATGATAAGTTTCTAATTCTTCCCCTACATTACATACAATGGGTGTCCTCTGGGGAGGAGAAATGAAGTGACAGTCAGGTGGATCTGAGTACCAGTCGTGTACCTTCAACAGATGTTGAATAGTTGGTATTCTGGTGAGTGTGAACATCGGAAAAGAGGATTCACTTTTATCAATGATATTTAATGCTTGAAAAAGCATATTTCATAAGCCCTGAGTATACTTTCATGCCTCATCACACTTCATTTAAGCATGAGTTTAAAGATCCTTCCACTGCCATATTGCTCCTCTAAAAAATTCCTCCCAATTTCAATTTCAAAAAGCCTATCTTATAAAAAATGTAATATCAACTTTGAAATTTTACGTGAATAGTCTACAAGATTTGTTTAATCTTCATACATACAGTATGAGCTGTACAACCGCCACATGGATCTGTCTAGAGATGAAGCTAACAATTTTTGAATTTTGGCTAAAGGTATTTGAAACGATAAACCAATCTAAGAAATTATTTATACAGTGGTGGGCTTAGGCAAAAGAGGGCCCTCTGCAGGACAGGGATATGCCCCTTGCAGTTCAACAGTCATTTGTCAGTCATAGAGTGAACATTGGGGAGCTCCTTTTTCTTGGTTCTCTCAAATCCTGTACTGGTGTGTCAACTTCTCTGCTGTTTCACAAGAGAATCCTTCATAGTCGTTTACATTCAATCTGGTAGACAGTACCAAAAAAACTTTTTCTTTTTGTATTGGTGGACTTTCCATCCTTATACAAATTCTGTGCCACTGCATACGCTCAACATTTGGTATGTCCACCCCTGACCTTGACTCATTACCGACAATGTCAAGTTACACTTTTGTCATGCTTTGGTCCCTGACATCATTGGAAATTCTCAGCATCTCGCATTTTGAAGTTGTGAAATCACCAGGCTCTTAGAGTTAATCAACAGAGGTGCACCCCCCCTTTAATGTAAACACTTTGGGGATATGACCACTGGGGGTCCAAATGAGTAGGATAAGCTCATGGTTCTGAAGACAAAAAGAGACAAATCCATTGGAAGTCCATCAAATCAGTCCTGTGGTACATTAGTTAGCTTCAAGCTACTAGTCCTCTATGAAAAACTTATACTACCTCACCATCAATGATATTAGCAGCCAAGGTATACCATGAGTCCATCCTTCTTTAAAACATCTAAGTAATATAACATCACCAATTGTGGTCAAAAGGAGTTGGTTAAGCTCATGGTTCTGAAGACACAAAGAGACAAATTCATTAGTAGTCCATCATATCAGTACTGTGGTACATTAGTTAGCTTCAAGCTATTAGTCCTATGAAAAACTTATACTACCTCACCATCAATGATATTAGAAACCAAGGTATACCATGAGTCCATCCTTCTTTAAAACATCTAAGTAATATAACATCACCACTTGTGGTATAAAGGAGTTGGTAAAGCTCATGGTGCTGAAGACACAAAGAGACAAATCCATTGGTAGTCCATCATATCAGTCCTTAGATAGCTAGAAGCTACTTGGTCTCTGTGAAAAACTTACCGTATACTACCTCACCATCAATGATATTAGCAACCAAGGTATAACATGAGTTCATCATTCTTTAAAACGTCTAAGCATTATGATTTCTGTAAGAAAAAGGTGTAGTACTAAAGGGTTAAAGTACACTTGAAAAGGTAGATGAAGAAGAACATACTTGACCCTTATTCCTAGCCTTGAATTTATGATCATCAGTGATCTTATTTGGATCTTGATCAGCGGGGTTGACTCTTCTCTTGGTGTTCAATGGAAATATCCTGTCGTGATCACAATGCAGCTTAATTATTTAGTAGCTTTCTCCTTAAACACCTACCGTAAAAACGTACAATCCAATGGGAGATAATGGACTATTCAATCTAAGACTTTTCTACAGGAGATTAAATACAAAACCTAAAGGTCAAGCCACCTATTGCTTCCTCGGCCTACCGGATACATCCATCCAGACCTCCAGAGGAACGAGAATCATTATAGAACAATACCAATGTAAAGAAGGATGAATAATATCAGTCATCCTCCCCCAGTGTGTTTATAACACCCCAAACCGGGGGGGGGGGGGCGGCAAAAGTATTTTTTTGACGACAGTGAATTATTTTGCAGCTTCGAGAGTTAGCTGTTGAGAGAATACAGTGAAGGGTGTGAAAAATAAAAATCAGTTCCGTGTCTTATGTATTAAGTATGTATTGTTCATACTTCCAGACAGCACAGTCTGTCACTGTGTCGTATTCTTTAGAAACTCAAAAGCCGCTTTAAGCGCTGACATTTACACAATGCAGCCTCAACACATGCATATTCCATTTTTTGTTAGTGTGAAGGCAAAAAACATGCCACATGGCGAAAACACATCCCTAGCCTTGAATCATGCGGGTCAAAAAATTTCTGGTGGTGCATAAGCTGAACGGATATTTGTGGAAAAAGAATGGTGCCTCGATTCCTGAGATCCGGTCTTTATATTTGTTCTTAGCAATCCAAAGTCGGATTTAGTACCGAGGTACCAGCCGGTACCAAACCCGACTTCGGATTCCGAATTTTAAATGTTTTTAAAGATGACTTGCGCGACTTCAGGTGGAACAAATTTTGCTTCAACTGAGGCAATGCATTTTAATGCTGTAGGGAGAGATATG
Source organism: Bufotes viridis (assembly GCA_033119425.1). Lineage (NCBI taxonomy): Eukaryota > Metazoa > Chordata > Amphibia > Anura > Bufonidae > Bufotes > Bufotes viridis. Next base: position 18,840,851 of record CM065595.1, read on the forward strand.
ACAAGGTACAGAGGGCAGACAGGCTCAGGCTGCATCACATAGGAGAACATGGAGACCCTGCTGTGTGAGGGGACAGCAGCTGTGTCACTGATCTGTCATGGCTGCCCTAAGAGGACACAGTGGAGTGGAGTGTCGTTAGACTCTACCCACTATGTCTCTGCAAAGCCAGGCATGATGGGAAATGTAGGATTCCTTAGGAAAACCATATCTTAGGGGAGAAGGAGTCAAGATGACTGACAACCCATGAATTACACATCAAATAAAACAGGCATACACAAGAGCCTCCATCTTGTTCTTTAATAATTAATCATCCTGCACCATATAGGCAAAGAAAAAAAATCTCGGAGTGCCTCTTTAAGTAAATCATGTTGGTTCATATTAAAAAACAGCAAGCAGAGATCTTAAAAAACGTTGATGAATTCACACCAAAAGTAAACAGAAAAAACGTAAAGCTTTTAATTGCAGAATGAATAATCTTGATTTCCTGAAAACCGTAACATGACTTTAAGAAATCATTCCTCTCCTCCGACAGACCACACTTGCAATCTCCTCCCTGCGGAGTCCATATTATGGGCTCGGCAGAGAGGAGTCAATAGGGTTGACAATCAGAGCGCTGCCGGCAAGTGCCTGCTCTTCTTGAAGTCCGGGATGGGAGTACCCCCCATTTTCCGGGGGTCTCCCTGCATCTAGTAGAGGAGGTACGCATGATTAATATAATCACAAAATTGATGTCCTCCTAAAACGCATCTCTCGAGCTGTCGATGATTCATCTGAACGCTCAGTCCTATGCTCACATTTATGGTTTTGTGTCCCTTGATGAGTCCTAATTATGAGTCAGGCCCCTACAGAAAGCATGGCGGTATATCTAATAGAATAGAATGAATTATTAATCTGCCCCGAAGCTGTTAGCATATTTGATTTGGAAAGAAAATGAAGAGGCTTGATCAAAGTCACAGCTCCAATAACATGTCAGCGTACACTTGCGCCTCACCCGCCTATTAACCTTCGTTGTTTTTGGCGGGGGGAAGGGGGTAAACCGTGTCTCTTGCTGCACACTTGTTAATAGTTGCAAAATTTCCAAAAACATTGATATAAAAGAGATAGACATTTGCTAAGCATGGTTCTTGAGGAACTGCAATTAAAGGGGATTTCCGAGATTTTTGAACTGATGACCTATCCGCTGGTGACCTACCATACTTTTTCGCCCATAAGACGCACTTTTCCCCCCCAAAAGTGGGGGGGGAATGCCCCTGCATCTTATGGGGCGAATGCTGCCATTTTACATCGCAGACTGCAATGTATCAGCGGGGAGAGAGGAGGTGCTGGAGACCAGCAAATGCGGCGGAGCCAGGTGCAGTCACTGTATTCTGGCCCCACTGCTCACTATCTACAATACTATAGCCTGCTTCATTCATAAAGTAGGCGGCGCAGGCACGTGACGTCAGGAAGTTACACTGTCGCCCACCCGGCCTGCCGCTATAGGAGCTGGTTAGTAAGCAGTGTTACTAAATGGGGGAGCCAAGTTTAGTTAAAGTTATTCACACTTGTAGGCTGTAGCATTGTAGATAGTGATCGGCGGGCCCCCTCTATAGGGAATCTGTGGATGGCACTATTATAGAGTGGGGGATCTGTGGATGGCAATATTATAGGGTGGGGGATCTGTGGATGGCCCTGTTATGGGGGGATCTCTGGATGGCCATCCACAGATCCCCCACCCCATAACAGTGCCATCCACAGCTCACCCCCATAACAGTGCCATCCACAGTGCCATACACAGATCCCCCCATAACAGTGCCATCCAGAGATCCCCCCCATAAAAGTGCCATCCCAGATCTCCCATAACAGTGCCATCCACAGATCCACCATAACAGTGCCATCCTCCTCAAAAACCTAGGTGCGTCTTATGGGCCAGTGCATCTTATAGGGCGAAAAATACAGTAGGTCTGACACCCAGGAACCCCCAGCTATCAGCTGTTTGAGAGGGCACTGGTGCTTGCAGAAGCACTGTGCCCTTCTCTTAGATCCCCAAGCACAGTGCTGTACATTGTATAGTGGCTGTCACTTCAATGGGGCTAAAAATGCGCCTAGGTCATGTGACCGATGATTGTGTCATTACTGGCCTAGGCTAAGCTACGAGAAGGCCATTGTGCTACTGTGAGTGTCGGTACCTTCTCAAAAAGCTAATCGGAGGGCATCCCAGGTATTGGACCCCCTACTAATCACATACTGTTGACCTATCCATCCTCTTCTTAGGGCCAAGAAAGCTACAGAGAAACAGATCTCTGCACCATCCACAGAAATAAAAAGAAAGAAAATGAGAGAAAAAGGAGACCTTAGAATCTGCATGGCCAAGCATAGGAGTCAGCAAGGTAAACTGCTACTACATCCATTCAGAATTTGCTGCTGTGAGGAACACCGTTAAGACACTATTCACTCTTGGACATGTCCTGGCCAGAAGTGCCTTCAAAACCCTGTATCCCACAGTGGACACTACAGTCATTATTGCCAAGGTACTGTTGCCAGCCATTGAATCCACTGAGAGCGTCTTTAGCATGATACGGATGAAAGAGAGCCATAACTCCCATCATTACCAAAATCCATACTTCGTTATCCGGGAGAGGATTTCACTGTGTTCAGTTGGAACTGTGTGAGCTACAGTTGCATGTACTATGACTCGAATTTGACACTACAGTAAAGAGAGACATTTATTCTTCAACAACTAGCCTAGTTTTCTGACTCCTGCACCATATCCCGGTTATTACCGTCCACATGCCCTGCCTTGCATCCAGGGGCAGACTGGGAACTTAAATTGGTCCTGGAAAAAAACTAAAAGTGGACCAATGTTGTAGACAGGTCCAAATGAATAGAAGGCAGGGCAACACAAGTAGGCCAGACAAACAAATGTAGGCAGGGACAACTGAAGTAGGCAGGCCAGCAATATTACAAAATAGTTCCCTAGCAGAACCAAATACCACATTGCAACATAAAACACACCCCCGCTGCAGTATTCCATTGCATCACTGTCCCAAGGACACAGATACAGTTCAATGCAAGAGAGCATTTGTGGCCACTGACCAGGTGCATAAGTACCTGATGCTCCCAGCATTAATTAATGCTGAGAGCATCAGATCATTGTGTACAGGCTGGCAGCCATGCGGAGGGCTCAGACAACCCCTTAGAATTGGCCCACCAGGCAATTTCCCTGTAGGGTCTATGCGCAGTCCGCCCCTGCTTGCAACCTTACAAACACTTAACATCATGGACACTCCAACTACCGTAAGGGAGGAGCCACAGAAACAGTTTTTTCCCCCAAGAGAAGAAAGGGTGTGCCCTTCTTTCACTGACTGTTGGGCAGGGTTCACACCTGCGCGTCTCGCTTCGCGCGTACGACACTCTATCTTTACTTTTATTTTCGCATCGTGAAAATGAAAGTAAAAATCGCGCGTCATGCGCAAGTTTGCGCTATATATCCCTATGGGGGACGCGCGACAATACGCCCCAAAGAAGCTCCAGGTGAGAACCATGCCCATAGGGAAACATGGGTTTTCGCCGGTTGAGCGTTTTACAGCGCATAGGAACGCGCTGTAAAACGCTCAAGTCTGAACCCAGCCTTACAGCCAGAGCCACTCTCATCCTCCTCTCCAGCTACTCCTAGGCTGCTGCATATGGTTTGCTGACCCGCCATGTGGATTTTGAAATCTGCAGCATGTCAATTCTTTGTGCGGTTCTTATGCATGGATTTCACCCTTTGCAATGCAAAAGTCAGATCTGCCGCAAAACTGCATCAAATCCACACCAAAAACCACGTTATTGAATTTGGCGCGGAAACGCACAGAAATGCACACGTATATTTTTGAAGGATTTCTGCAAGACCGTCCGCACCCGTGTGCAGGTAGCCTTATGTGTTTAAAAAGCAAAATATCATCTCAGAATTGCTGGGTATTAAAATGCGGCGAACATCTGTACTACCATTAGAAATCTCACCACCTACTCATTCTTTATGAAATCTCTTGTCACATCACACATTTCATCTCCACACGGATTCCTTCCATCCTCTGTGATTCTTGTCCTTCGAAAAATCAGCCCCCATCTCGAATCATTCTTCTCGGTGACAGCAGTGAACGTCGTCTGGCAGAATCTCCTTTGTTGAGAGTGATTAAAGCACACATACAGCCCACCGAGAGACGCATACCCACCGTCACATCTAAACAAGGAGCCGGATGACAATGGTGTGATTGCTACAAAACCGATGAAACCGGCAAAGAGCTGTAATTTCATATATTAACATCCAGAATACAGACATGCAGGAAGGTAACGTGCACATCAGAGGCTACATTTATTATATTGGATAATTTAAAAAACAAGGGTCTGATTTTTATCAAGAAATAGCGCCACTCTTGGTTATGGCTATATCTGGTATTGCAGCCCTTCCCCATGTCAGTGAACGTCAAAATTATCACAGTGTGATGATCATAAACAATTGCACCCTGTTGCACCCTATTATGAACCCCTACACATATGATTTTTCTCTAGCATTTTTGGCCATTGCTTCTAGTACTCTACTAGAGTTATTTTAATCAGGCAGTTCAGGGGAGCATGTCCTTTCTGCTGCTGCTCAGGAAGTGTGTCTTTTCTGCTGCAGCTCTCTCCCTACCACTATTCAGGACGTGTGTCCTTCCTGCTGTAGCTATCTCCCTACCACAACTCGGGAGGCGTGTCATTCCTGCTGCAGCCCTCTCCCTAAAACAGCTCATGGGGCATGTTCTTTCTGCTGCAACACTTTCCCTCTCACAGCTCAGAGGACCTGTCCTTTTTGTTGCAGCTATCTCCCTACCACTATTCAGGAGCCGTGTCCTTCCTGCTGCAGCTCTCTCCCTACCACAACCCAGGAGGCATGTCATTCCTGCTGCAGCCCTCTCCCTAAAACAGCTCATGGGGCATGTCCTTTCTGCTGCAGCTCTCCCTCTCACAGCTCAGAGGACCTGTCCTTTTTGTTGCAGCTCTCTCCCTTCCACTATTAAGGAGCTGTGTCCTTCCTGCTGCAGCTCTCTCCCTACTACAACTCAGGAGGCATCTCCTTCCTGCTGCAGCCTTCTCCCTAAAACAACTCATGGGGAATGACCTTTCTGCTGCAGTTCTCTCTCTATTACAGTTCAGTGTGTGTGTCCTTTCTGCTGTAGCTCTCTCCCTATCACAGCTCACAGGATGTATCCTTTTTTCTGCAGCTTTCTCCCCATCACAGCTCTGGAGGCATGCCCCTTCTTCTGCAGATTTCCACCTGTCACAGCTCAGGAGACATGTCCTTTCTGCTGCAGTTCTCCCTATCACATCTCAGGAGGCATGTCCTTTCTGCTTCAGCTCTCTTCCTGTAAGTGCCACAGTCAATAAAGCTGTGGCAGTTAAAGGACGGAACATGTGTGACCACTTTATTAGGTGGACGTGCACACTACTATACATATTAAACACTAGGGGGCGCCATTATAATGAAGAAAAAAGAATATTTCACAACTGGAGCATTTTTGTAACAGAAAGTAACTGCAAAAGTATTTCGTTTTTCCTGCTGAATTATATTACCATAAAAATAACAACCTCTTTAAAAACCTATACGTAAACCCAGCTTAATCTGGAAAAGTTTTGTCTGATTTATGAAATCCATAATCATAACTGATATTAGTGGCAGCCTTGTAAAATCAATACAAATTTCAAAAGCTTTGCAGCTGCTGCCTGGCATTGGGCACCTCAGTTCTGAAAAGGTAACATATACAGGTGATAAAACGTAAGGCTCACATCATGATTGACTTGAGAAACGTTGGAAAATTCCACCAGAATTTTATTTTGTGAGAGAGACTTTTCCAGGCAACTGGAACACTTTAGATTTTGGGTCGAACCTGAATCTAATGGGCAGATTCAGCTGAATTTTAAGAAATTCGTTCTTCTCTAATATTTAATCATCAAAATGGGAAAAAAAAATATTTTGGGACACATTTAGAAGGCATCGTCAATCAACATATTAGTGCCATACAATAAACGACCTTCGGAAAAACCCGCAATACAGTGCGGATAACCGGTTACAATAATAAACGTGACTTCAACTTAATGTAAGCTTTAGAAGAGGAAACCGGTAAAGCAGAATGACTTTTAACCATCCAACCCAACAAAGTCATTCTCCAGCGCAGCAAGAATACAATACCAGAGATGTAGTTTCCAAAAAAAAAAAAAAGAAAAAGAAAAAATCAGTAAAATGCTTTCAGAGGTATTTGCTTGTTAAAGCTCTCAGCGAAAGGTCATACAGAGTCTCTGGCTGATTCTCCTAATAAAAGCGTTGACGAAAGGAAATTCTGCCAGCGCTGAAGAGAAGATAGCACCAAAAAAAAAAGTAAGACGTTGATCCTTTGCAGGGATTTCAAATGAAAGTTCAGCTCCTTGACAAAAAGTTTTTTAAAATCTCTACCTTGTTTGGACCGGCCAGAAGAATAATAAAGCTCCCGCCTTTAATGTAATGCATGACACCAATTACGCAGGGTTGAGTGCGTGGGTTCTGCACACACAGAGCACACCTTTTATTAGAAACATTTCTAATTGGAGCCTGGTACCATTATTAAGTGTGATGTTTGGCCTCTCGTTAGCTGAGCACTAACGCATGCTACACAGAGGTGGGGGCTATGTGGAATTTTCAATGGTGTAGAATACTGAGGCAGAAGGTGATCACGTTCTAATCAATGGTGGAATCAGCCAGAGGAACATTTTAAGAGGAATGTATTCATATGCCAGTCTTAATATAAAAAATATATATATATATATTGTGGTAAGGTGCAGGGTGCCGTCGTGGATGGCAAGTATGTGTCACCGAGGTTCATAGCCTCGGTGAGGTAAGAGCCGTTTTTGTTGATGTCAGCAGCAGCTAGTGCTACTGACATAGTTGTAAATAGCATGGCTGCAAAGCCAATCCGGGTCGGCTCTTACCGGGAGCAGCTAAAGTGTAGGATGGGTGGCTGCTCCCCACGACCCAGTCCGGGTTTTGGGCTGGGTTTATAAACTCAGCCAGCACCAGCAGCTGAGGGCTGTGATTGTCCTGGAGCTGCTAACAGTCCTGTGGAGTTCTATGACCTAGAGGAAAGAGCTCAGCAAGGTGGTGTTTTTCCCTGCAACTTGAAGGTGGAATCTCCTGCGGCTGGGCCGACTGCTAGGTGTGAACCCTCACCTAAACCTCCCAGGTGACTGAACCCTGTGTTGGCCTGTTTTGTTTGGCCACATGATTTCTGTGATGTGTGAATTACCACCAAGAGACTGTTTTTCATTTATGTTGTGCAAGTGTGAATAAAACACTGTTTATTGCACATTCTGGACTCCTTGTTTTGCCTCAGTACTGCACCCGCACCGCTATCTACCAGAGCGACTCCCCACATTTGGTGGAGGATGTGGGCATGCGCAGTGAGGCTGGTGTGAACGCCGAAGTTTGTTTTTGCTGGGCACGACTGGATGTCATATATTCGGCCGGCAAAGTTGCAGCCTGTGATCCCTGACAAAATGGAGGCGGTTGTAAAAGCCCTTGTGGAGGCTAACCTGCAGCAGCGGGAGGCTAACAAGCAGCAGCAGGAGACTAATCAGCTGCTTTTACAACACATGATGGCTTTGCAAACGGCAGGAGCGTCCCAACGCATCCATGATGCCCGGAAAGCGGTCCGTGCGGCGATCCCAAAGATGACCCCCTCGGACGACGTTGAGATCTATCTGGCGGTCTTTGAAAAGGTGGCCGTGAGGGAAAAGTTACCCCGTGACCAGTGGGCTGAAGTGGTTGCTCCGTTCCTGGCATCCGGACCCCAGCAGGTGCTCTCTGATTTGGCAGATGACCAGGCTGCTGATTACCCCACGGTGAAGGGGGAGATCCTGGCCAGACTGGGGGTGAACGTGTTAGTCCGGGCCCAGCGGGTCCACCAGTGGGACTTTCAAGCGGCTGAACCCGCCCGGCCGCAGTACTATGAGTTACTGCACAGGTTGCAAAAGTGGCTGCAGCCTGATATTCTAAGTCCGGCTGCTATGCTGGACCGTCTGCTGGCTGACATGTTCTGGAGGGCCTTGCCGTACCCCTTCAGCACTGGATCGGCCAGGTATCACCCACTAATGCCCTGGACATGGTCGACCTGGTGGAGCGCTATGAGGCCACAAAAACCTTGAAAGGGGTGTTGTTGGGAGGGGCCGGTCAAACCCCGGAGGTCTCCCATCCAGTCCCGACGACTGGTACCCGAGAAACCTGCTCGGGTGTACCCCCTGTAGACCCGGCCCCGATAGTCTGCTGGCGGTGTCACGAGCCTGGCCATGTGAGGGCCGACTGTCCACAGTGGGGAGAACCCATGGAGACTAATTATGGGTACCGGGCTTCCATGTATGCCCGGAGACTGTGTGCGACCGGCACCCCGAGACAATAGACAATCGTCATCTGTGCCAGGTGCAAGTCGGTGATAATCTTGCAGTGGCGCTGCTGGACTCAGGAGCCTAGTAACCCTGGTAAGTGCTGCCCTGGTACAGCCCTCCCAGTATACGGGCCGGAAAGTTGGTGTGGTGTGCATACACGGAGACTTAAAGGACTATCCCACTGCTGTAATGTCTCTGTCCACGGCGGCCGGCACATGGACTTATGAAGTGGCGATCTCCACAAAGCTACCTTATGAACTAATAATTGGGAGAGACTTCCTGGTTTTCCGTCACTATGGCCTGGGGTGAAAGTGACTAATAGCCCTGAGACAGGGGTAACCCTAGCAGAGTGGCCTGGTTCCAGTGGGAGGCCAGAGCCCTGGGAGCCCGAGTCCGAAGGGCCTGCGGTAGGGGTGACCACCACTGCTGCGGTAGAGGGGAGACAACCCCACTGAGTGTAATGGTGGGAGACACGGAGGACTTGCCACCGGGACCTGAGTTGGCAGACCTCAATGTCTCCGGGGAAAATTTTGGGACCGCACAACACCGGGACCAAACCCTAACCAGGGCCTGGGAAAGTGTCGTAATAATTGATGGTAAACCCCAAAAACCTGGGGCTGAATTAATGTTCCCACGATTTATTGTTCTTCAGGAGATGTTGTATCGGGTGAACCAAATCCGAGGTGAGCCCGTTGAACAGTTGGTGGTGCCCACCGCATATCGCAAGCTGGTTATGGAGCTTGCCCACCAACATGTTCTTGGGGGACACTTGGGGTGGCAGAAAACCCAGGACCGCATACTGCAGCGGTTTTATTGGCCTGGTGTGTTCAAGGAGGTAGAAAATTATTGTAAGTCCTGTCCGACCTGTCAGATAAATAGCCCCCAGCCACATTTCCGTAGTCCTCTGGTACCTCTTCCAATTATTGAGGTCCCGTTTGAGCGAATCGCTATGGATCTAATTGGGCCTGTACCAAAGTCTGCCAGGGGCCACCAACACATTCTGGTAGTTCTCGACTATGCAACTCGGTATCCGGAGGCGGTGCCTCTGCGACATACCTCAGCTAAGCTCATCGCCAAAGAGTTAATGGAAATGTTTTCCCGTGTGGGCCTGCCAAAAGAGGTTCTGACAGACCAAGGGACCCCTTTTATGTCCAAAGTTATGAGGGAACTGTGTAAATTGTTGCGTATAAAGCAGTTACGGACGTCCGTTTACCATCCGCAAACAGACGGTCTTGTCGAGAGGTTTAACCAAACTTTGAAAAATATGTTAAAAAGGGTGGTGTCTAGAGATGGGAAGGACTGGGACCTGCTTCTGCCCTATCTCATGTTCGCAGTGCGAGAGGTGCCCCAGGCCTCTACTGGGTTCTCGCCCTTCGAACTGCTTTATGGCAGACACCCTCGAGGCCTGTTGGATATTGCCAAGGAAGCGTGGGAACAGCAACCTGTCCCCCACAAAAGTGTCATTGAATATGTCACCCAGATGCAGGAACGGATGGAAAGGGTGTTGCCGCTGGTCCGGGAGCATATGGAGGCAGCGCAACAAGCCCAAAGTAGGGTGTATAATCGTCAGGCTCGAGTGCGGGACTTCAATCCGGGAGATCGGGTTTTGGTTCTGGTACCCACCCTTGACAGCAAGTTCCTAGCTAGGTGGCAGGGCCCCTATGAGGTGATCGAGAAGGTAGGGAAGTAAATTACAAGGTACACCAGCCAGGGCGGCGCAAGCCGGAGCAGGTGTACCACGTGAATTTACTAAAGCCGTGGAAAGATAGGAACATGGCCGACGACAACAGCCCCCGGCCAGGGCTTCTAGGTGAGAAGGGTCCAGCCCCACAGTTCGAGGCCTGTGAAGCAGTAACCACGGTAAAAATTGCAGACAGCCTGTCTTCCAAACAAGTTCAGGAAGTCAGGGAGTTCATCAGTCGGAACACGGATGTGTTCTCGGACCTCCCTGGCCGCACGTCTCTCATCCAACATGACATCGTCACTGAGCCTCAGGCCAAGATCCGGTTAAAACCATACCGGGTACCCGAGGCTCGGCGACGGGCCATCGCGGAGGAAGTGCAATTAATGTTGAAGCTCGATGTCATTGAGGAGTCGAAAAGTGAGTGGGCCAGTCCCATAGTCCTGATACCCAAGCCGGATGGGACGTTGCGGTTCTGCAACGATTTTCGTAAATTAAATGAAGTGTCCAAGTTCGATGCGTATCCCATGCCCCGGGTAGACGAGCTTGTTGAGAATTTAGGGCAAGCCCGTTATTTTTCTGTGCTAGACCTCACTAAAGGATACTGGCAAGTACCCTTAACGAGTCGGCCAAGGAAAAAACTGCTTTTGTTACCCACGAGGGCCTGTATCATTATAAGGTGTTACCCTTTGGCCTGCATGGCGCCCCGCCACCTTCCAAAGGTTAATGGATATTGTGCTGCGACCTCATCGTCGGTACGCCTCGGCCTACTTAGACGATGTAATCATCCACAGCACCGACTGGGAAAGCCATTTGCCCAAAGTGCAGGCGGTAGTGGATGCCCTGAGGAAAGCTGGTCTAACCGCTAATCCAAAGAAGTTTGCGATTGGGTTGGAAGAGACCAAATACCTGGGATATGTAATTGGGCGGGGAGTCATCAAGCCGCAGGTAACTAAAGTGGAAGCCATACGTAACTGGCCCCGACCGGTCACTGCCAGGCAGGTAAAGTCCTTCCTGGGAATGATAGGGTACTACATGCGGTTTGTGCCCCACTTTGCCACAATAGCAGCGCCGTTGACAGACCTATTGAAGGGGCGAAAGTCTGGGAAGGTTAGCTGGAGTGAGAAGGCGGAGGAGGCTTTCTCCGCGTTGAAGTCGGCCCTCTGTGGGTCCCCGGTTTTGGTGACACCCGACTTCAACCGGGAGTTTGTCGTACAGACCGACGCCTCGGAGGTAGGCCTCGGTGCTGTGCTGTCTCAGGAGGTCAACGGGAAGAACATCCCGTTGTCTTCCTGAGCCGTAAGCTCAGTCCCGCCGAGACCAGGTATAGCATAGTGGAGAGGGAGTGCCTGGCTATCAAGTGGGCACTCGAATCTCTCCGCTACTACCTGTTAGGGAGGAGGTTCCGTCTGGTGACCGACCATTCCCCTCTCAAGTGGATGAGCCAGGCCAAGGAGAGGAATGCTCGGGTCACCAGGTGGTTCCTATCCCTGCAGAACTTCAAGTTCTCCGTGGAACATAGGGCAGGCCGCTTGCAGGGGAATGCAGATGCCCTTTCCGCGTCCACTGCCTCACATGTGTCCACCCCTCAGGGTTGAACAAAGGGGGGTGTGGTAAGGTGCAGGGTGCCGTCGTGGATGGCAGGTATGTGTCACCGAGGTTCATAGCCTCGGTGAGGTAAAAGCCGTTTTTGTTGATGTCAGCAGCAGCTAGTGCTACTGACATAGTTGTAAATAGCATGGCTGCAAAGCCGATCCGGGCCGGCTCTTACCGGGAGCAGCTAAAGTGTAGGGTGGGTGGCTGCTCCCACGACCCAGTCCTGGTTTTGGGCTGGGTTTATAAACTCAGCCAGCACCAGCAGCTGAGGGCTGTGATTGTCCTGGAGCTGCTAACAGTCCTGTGGAGTTCTATGACCTGGAGGAAAGAGCTCAGCAAGGTGGTGTTTTTCCCTGCAACTTGAAGGTGGAATCTCCTGCGGCTGGGCCGACTGCTAGGTGTGAACCCTCACCTAAACCTCCCAGGTGACTGAACCCTGTGTTGGCCTGTTTTGTTTGGCCACATGATTTCTGTGATGTGTGAATTACCACCAAGAGACTGTTTTTCATTTATGTTGTGCAAGTGTGAATAAAACACTGTTTATTGCACATTCTGGACTCCTTGTTTTGCCTCAGTACTGCACCCGCACCGCTATCTACCAGAGCGACTCCCCACATTATATATATATATATATTTGCAACAGTAGCACAAACAGTAGCAGTTCAGTCTGATGAAAGCACCGGAAGTGACAGGATGGCAAGTGCAGTACAGTGCGTGTCTACAAAGAAAGTGAGGGATTTGGAGCTTCGTTCCGTGAGTAAATTTCTTACAAAGGAAGAAAAGAAGCCTAAAGGAATCCATGAAAGGATGATTGCTGTAAATGTGGATGATGTACCTTCCTACTAACAAGTAAAGTTTTGGGACAAGCAGGTTTTAATGGGGTAGGGAATCAGTTGAAGATGACCCCCGTTCAGGACGACCTGTAGAAGGATCTTCACTGGAAATGTGCCCTAAAGTTGAGGTCATGATTCTGAAAGATGGTCAAATCAAAGTCAGTGTTACAACTCATGAATTAGACATTTGTAAAGGATGGGGATTAAAAGTATAGCTTTTTTCTTACAGTATACTTAGTTTTGGGGCTTCGAAGGGGGCTTCTGGTTACCTTTTAAATCCTAGATTGTAGATATTTTAGTCCTGTCTCAGAATTTCCTCCAAACCAGCATTCCTTATCCTTACTTTCCATATAAGCGTCCCTCTATTTTCTACCATACCCCTGTAACTTACCTAATAAAAAAGAACATTCTAGTTTTCGTCTACCAGCTAGTAACAAAAGTAATAACATGTCCCATAATGCCTTGCTCCAGCATCGTATGGAGAGGTTTGGCCTCTTAGAAGCTTAAAGGGGTGTTCCGTGATTTTAATATTGATGATCTATCCTCAGGATAGGTCATCAATATCAGATTGGTGGTGGTCCAACACTAGACATCCCCACGATCAGCTGTTTGAGGAAAAGGCTGCACTTTATGCGAGCGCTGCCTTGCCTTACGTTTATTGTTTACCTGCTCGCCATTGACATTGCAGCAGTGAGCAGGCGTAATTAGAAGAAGCCATCTGTGGCAGGCGCAGCACAATAAAGTGCCTTATTCGCTGTAGCATTAGAAGAATTTTGGTATCTCTGACTTTTCTAGTCTAACCAGACTGTCTATTACTCTGTGATTCCTCTAGCGCCGTTCTATGGAAGCAGTAGGTTTAAAGAGCACACCAAATGCTTGAAATAACTTCTTTATTAACTTCAACTTTTCTTCATATATAACGCTACTGCATCCGCAGCAGACAGTCCATATACAAAACACATGTGGAATAAAGTATCACAAAATGTTGGTTCAACTGTTCAATCTTGTCATTCAACATAAAATGGTGGATATATTTCTCTCTTCAGTATCTGTACTTTCACTTTAAGCGCTTTATGATCTCTCTGAGAGGTATATCTGAGGCTTAACCAATAGTTTTACTTGCTCTATATGATCTGGTTTGGTCTATACAATTGCTTTGCAGACTGTACGTAGTTTGCGTACTTTGGTCGCAATTTGGTATTTGCTATTTGGAGATTGCTATTTGCATACTGTTCATTTGGTGGAATTGTAAGTAAACACATAACTAGTTCAATATACAGTTCTAATCACTACATTAACAATAGGAACATCTATAACTGTATTAAATACCTATTTTGGCCTCTTTGCTTCCATAAAACTGAACTCTCAGTGGAGTGAATGTCTGTTCAGCTTCTCTCCTCCGTAATGAATTCTAGCAGCTCCTGCTAAGGGGGATTTCCCAGACAGGCTGAGTGTGAGGCTGGCTGTGGTTGGTCAAAACTCCTGCTCAGTGTGAGGCTGGCTGTGATTGGTTAAGACTCCTGCTGAGTGTGAGACTGGCTGTGATTGGTCTAGACTCCTGCCCAGCAACAACAGTTTAACTCTATGCTTTCTGTTGTTTCTGCTGTGTCATTGAGCTTACCTCAGATTCATATAATGAATTTTAAAGGCATATTATCTTTTCTGCTTCTGTGAACACAATATATAACTGTTACATGACAACCAAAACATGAAGTCACAGTAAATAACTCTGCTTTTGTCTTTAACATGTAAACATATGAACTGTATTAAGGTTATTAGCAGGTCTAGCTGTATAAACATATGAGCCAAATTAGCAACCCAGGACAGGTCTTAGCTGCCCAGCTACACCATCCCAGTCACTTCTAAGGGACGGCTCCTTCCTATTTAAGTGTATAGAAATGAGCCGTCCCATTAAAGTGAATGGAATGGCTTGTAATTACACCTGATCACCGCTAACGACATTGCAGCAGGTAAACAATGAAGGTAAGGCTGCACTCGCATGGAGCATGACCTTCAATTCAACCAGCTGATCCGTGGGGGTGCAGTGTGTCGGACTTCCACCGATCTGATATTGATTAACTATCCTGAGGATAGGTCATCAATATTAAAATCCCAGGAAACCCATTTAAGTTATCTAAAGTTATATACAGTTGCAAGAAAAAGTATGTGAACCCTTTGGAATGATATGGATTTCTGCACAAATTGGTTATAAAATGTTATCTGATCTTCATCTAAGTCACAACAATAGACAATCACAGTCTGCTTAAACTAATAGCACACAAAAAATTAAATGTTACCATGTTTTTATTGAACACACCATGTAAACATTTACAGTGTAGGTGGAAAAAGTATGTGAACCCCTAGACTAATGACATCTCCAAGAGCTAATTGGAGTGAGGTGTCAGCCAACTAGAGTCCAATCAATGTGATGAGATTGGAGGTGTTGGTTACAGCTGCCCTGCCCTATAAAAAACACACACCAGTTCTGGGTTTGCTTTTCCCCAAAAAGCATTGCCTGATGTGAATGATGCCTCACACAAAAGAGCTCTCAGAAGATCTACGATTAAGAATTGTTGACTTAAAGCTGAACAGGGTTATAAAAGTATCTCCAAAAGCCTTGTTGTTCATCAGTCCATGGTAAGACAAATTGTGTATAAATGGAGAAAGTTCAGCACTGCTGCTACTCTCCCTGGGATTGGCCGTCCTGTAAAGATGCCTGCAAGTGCACAGCACAGACTGCTCAATGAGGTGAAGAAGAACTCTAGAGTGTCAGCTAAAGACTTACAAAAGTCTCTGGCATATGCTAACATCCCTGTTAGCGAATCTACAATACATAAAACACTAAACAAGAATGGATTTCATGGGAGGATACCACAGAGGAAGCCACTGCTGTCCAAAAACATTGCTGCACGTTTACAGTTTGCACAAGAGCACCTGGATGTTCCACAGCAGTACTGGCAAAATATTCTGTGGACAGATGAAACCAAAGTTGAGTTGTTTGGAAGAAACACACAACACTATGTGTGGAGAAAAAGAGGCACAGCCCACCAACATCAAAACCTCACCCCAACTGTGAAGTATGGTGGTGGGGGCATCATGGTTTGGGGCTGCTTTGCTGCGTCAGGGTCTGGACGGATTGCTATCATCGAAGGAAAAATTAATTGCCAAGTTTATCAAGGCATTTTGCAGGAGAACTTAAGGCCATCTGTCCACCAGCTGAAGCTCAACAGAAGATAGGTGTTGCAACAGGACAACGACCCAAAGCATAGAAGTAAGTCAACAACAGAATGGAAGAAAATATGCCTTCTGGAGCGGCCCAGTCAGAGTCCTGACGTCAACCCTATTGAGATGCTGTGGCATGACCTCAAGAGAGCTATTCACACCAGACATCCCAAGAATATTGCTGAACAGTTCTGTAAAGAGGAATGGTCAAGAATTACTCCTAATCGTTGTGCACGTCTGATCTGCAACTACAGGAAACGTTTGGTTGAAGTTATTGCTGCCAAAGGAGGTTCAACCAGTTATTAAATCCAAGGGTTCACATGCGGGATGCACACAGCCGGTGGGTGCCCCATGTATTGCGGGGCCACGGTCGTGTGCATGAGCCCTTGATTACCTACAGGTAACAGCCCAGAGAAGATTACATGACAACAGCAAAATGCACAGAACTAGAAACATTTGTCTAGCATTCCTAGACTGTTGCTATACATCCTAAGAAATGGCATCAGACATCATGAATACAGGTGGTAATGCACATGTATTAGTGAA
Source organism: Bufotes viridis (assembly GCA_033119425.1). Taxonomy (NCBI): domain Eukaryota; kingdom Metazoa; phylum Chordata; class Amphibia; order Anura; family Bufonidae; genus Bufotes; species Bufotes viridis. Next base: position 18,857,141 of record CM065595.1, read on the forward strand.
TGGGACTGAGTAGTAATACCAGACACAGTCCATGGACAGAGGTGGCGCTGTTCCTGAAAACTACGGTAGTAAAGCATTTATCTCTGGTCCAGGTAACCCCCGTAATAAAATGGCTCTAGAAGAATAGCTTACCATGCATGCTAATGAGGGGTTACCCCTGAGAACGCAGTCTATCTACTCTGTACATCTGGGGTCGCTTCTTTCCTATTTAATTGTAGTCATAATGGAGGACCACATTCTTTCCATTTTTTGGGCGTAATTGTGTCACAAATTCAACTTTGCTAGGACATTGTGCATCCCATCCTGGTGACATGTCCTCTTTAACCCGATCGTGCATATCTAATATAGAAAAAGCGCAGTCCCTGGGTTTATATTATAGAGAGATACGAACGTTGATTGCAGCATATATCTCAATCGCTTCTGTCAGAAAACAATATCCTAAATGAGTTGACCTTTAAGATAACAATGATCCAGATCCGGGGTAGATAGACATTCTCACCCTGACATTTTTCATAGACGAGGAGATTCTGTAGGGCCTTGCATGCTTGAGCTCCCCAGTAATCTGCACTGCAGACATTGCACTGCTGTCTACCTTGTACAATACATAAAGAATGTTAGCTCTCTGGGCTATCTGCTCAGCATTATTCCAGTTGATGCAAGAAGCGAATGCACAATTCCGTATTATGGCTCCCTACAGCCTCCAAAATGAGCAAAGCTATAATATGGCAAATACTTAAGCAGTACCAGATTTATCACAAAGGTCTGCCGCCTTAGACTCTGCCCATCAAGTAGGCAAAACCTTGAAAGGGTGGCGTATACTCAGGACAGGCCGTCACTGTCTGATCAGCAGGGGTCCGACACCCCACACCCCCACCAACCAGCTGTTTTGCAGAAGTTCTGGTACTGGCACTAAACACCCCATCTGCACTCTCTCTCCATAATAACACCACTGTGTGCATTGACACTGCACTATGTTTAGCATACCTCCCAACCGTCCCAGATCCGGCGGGACAGGCACATGTTGACATGACTATTGTGAAGGGAGCACAATATGGGCATAACTACTATGTGGTCGCATAAAGAGGGATTAATTACTATGTGGGGGCATTTAGGGGACTGGGTGGGATTAGGTGTGTTTGGTTATGTTTTGGGCGGGGTTAGAGGTGTGAATTTTTTTTTGCTACAGCGCTAAACACACCACACATATTGACCCTCTTTCTTTTCAAAAGTTGGGTGGTATATGTCTAGTGGACAACTTTGAGGTGGCCTTTAATGCTACACTGAGTCTGGAGGGGATGGTAAGGCATGGCGCAACCCAATGAGATGTAAGTCCAGAGAGTCAGGGTTTGCCATAAACCAGTGTGTTTCTTTACTGAGGGAACTCAAGTGCAAAACAATACAGGGGGTGCACTGAGCTGGCTACTATAGTTCCCCCCCCCCCCCGTAGCAGAAACTTTCTGAGGAAGCAAGCTGTCCCTCTCTTTCTTAGAAAGCTGAAACCCTACCCAAAGAGCTGGTGGTCAAGGGTCTGCTGCTTAGTCATCCGGCTGGCTCCCTTATCAAAGGGCTGGTGACCCAGGGTCTGTGGCAAGTATCCCCATCTCGTGTCTACTGGTCATTCGTGCAGTCTGGCAGAGTCTCTCCTACTAAACACTGATCCCTATCTGCAAACAACTATGGTCTCTGATTGCTCTACTGTTATACAGTTTCTAACTGATTTAGAAACTTCTAATGGAAGGGGTGAAGCTGGAGAAGCACAGCCTAACAGAAACAAGGTTGCAGTTTAAGGCTGCCATAGACTCATATTGGGCCTTAAAGGGAACCTGTCGCCGGGATTTTGTGTACAGAGCTGAGGACATGGGCTGCTAGATGGCCGCTAGCACATCCGCAATATCCAGTCCCCATAGCTCTGTGTGCTTTTATTGTGTAAAAAAAACGATTTGATACATATGCAAATTATCCTGAGATGAGTCCCTGGACTCATCTCAGGGACAGGACTCATCTCAGGTTCATTTGCATATCTATCAAATCGTTTTTTTTTGCACAATAAAAGCACATAAAGCTATGGGGACTGGATATTGCGGATGTGCTAGCGGCCATCTAGCAACCCATGTCCTCAGCTCTGTACACAAAATCCCGGTGACAGGTTCCCTTTAATACAAGTCAATGGGAATGACCAATCAGTTTTTAGTCATCAACAACAGTCTAACAGAGCTAAACCAGATGGCTAGAGGTTCACTGTCTCTGGCTTTTTCCTCCAAAACTCAGCTCTGCATTGTCCTTTATGACAGCAGTGGAAAATGACTAGCTTCTTAGTGCACAGGCTGCAAATTCCCAAAGTCTCTTAGTGTGAACTGGCTGTGCATTAACCTTTTCGACAATTCAGTGCAATAACAATGCAAATGAACAGGATATATTGTATAACATGCAATTGGACAATATTAAGCTGTATAAGTGCAAATAATGGCATAAATCACAGTTAGCTCTTCAAAGTGCACTAAAGTAGTGAGATGATGGCTTTGCACAGTAGCGATAGGGGCAAATCTCCACAAATGTCCAGACACCACCCTTGCTCCAGGGTACTACACATGACATCATGGGTGAAGCTAGGGAGGCTCGTCCCAGTTACCTGCCATTGGCTGCTCTCCCTCCAGGCACTGGATGATGTTTTTATCCGTACACGGGAAGAAGCATCGGCGGCGGTGTTGGGAGTGGGAGCGGCGCAGAGAGCGGGGAGCCAGGTAAGTATATTTATTGTGAGGGGCTCAGCATATGGGGGAGCTTTTTATAGTCTCGGATAACCCCTTTTACTATTGCCTCCTCTTCATTTTTTCCCTATCATCATTGCTACAATTACCACAGTCTGTGAGCCTCCTTCCAGCTGCCAATAGACTTTTAATACTGCGCAGTTTCCCTATTGGTATGCAAGAAACGTCTTGTGTGTTTTGAGTTTTGTAATTATGCGTGATTCAGTTACGCTGTAGTGCTTTGTTGTCACTACAGTGGGTGAAGCAATTTCACTTCAGCACAGCCTCCCATCTAGTAGCATAAATGCCAATAACAGAGTATTTAGTGCAGTTTCATTGCCGCATTTACTAGAACAATATTTACTGCTGGGGCTTTCCAAGGCATACGAGACTTCTTAATTACCTATTTTACAGTTGCAGATAAGCTCGTTGAGTAAAACCTCCAAAAAAAGTCTGCAACTTACAGTAAATATCCAACTTTTAACATAAGTTAACTATGTTGTGCTAATTTTTTATACCTCTTTATTGCTCTATGCTCTATTTTCTTACGCAAGCCTTCAAATCGCCTGCTTGGACATTGGTGATAAATTACTGGCTGCCTTGAGATGCCACTAGAGGGAGCTTAGGAGCTTAGGCTACTTTCACACTAGCGTTTTTTGCGGATCCGTCATGGATCTGCAAAAATGCTTCCGTTACCATAATACAACCACATGCATCCGTCATGAACGGATCCGGTTGTATTATGTCTTATATAGCCATGACGGATCCGTCATGAACACCATTGAAAGTCAATGGGGGACGGATCCGTTTTCTATTGTGTCAGATTGTGTCAGAGAAAACTGATCCGTCCCCATTGACCTACATTGTGTGTCAAGACTGATCCGTCTTGCTCTGCACCACATCGCGGACAGAAAAACGCTGCCCGCGGCGTTATTCTGTCCACGATGGGGATGCAACCAAACGGAGCGGAATGCATTTTGGTGCATTCAGCTTCGTTCAGTTCAGTTTTGTCCCCATTAACAATGAATGGGGACAAAACTGAAGCGTTTTCTTACGCTATTGAGATCCTATGACAGATCTCAATAGCGGAATTGAAAACGCAGATGTGAAAGTAGCCTTATTGTAAGTTTCTTCTAGTGGTGGCTTCAGGAAGCAAAAATTTATGCAGGAGATTTGGAGCTCTGCATATGAAAAATGTTGATCCAGTTGCTATAAGGATATATTAAAGAGCATCTGTCAGCATGATCAACCCTATTATGATCAACTTTATGGTTGATCATGCTGATTAAACCCCTTAAGGACCGGGGGTTTTGGGATTTTTGCGTTTTTGTTTTGCGCTCCCTGCCTTCCAAAAGCCATAACATTTTTATATTTCCGCTCACATAGCCATATGATGGCTTGTTTTTTGCGGGACAAGTTGTACTTTTTAACGCTACCATTTATTTTTGCATGTGATGTAGTGGGAAACGGGAAAAAAATTCCAAATGGGGTGAAATTGCAAAAAAAAAGCAATTTCACCACAGTTTTACGGGTTTTTAAATTACAACGTTCGATTTGCGATAAAACTGACTGGTTAATTTTATTCTTCAGGTCAGTACGAATCCGGCAATACCTAATATGTATAGTTTTTCTTGCGTTTTGATAGTGAAAAAAAAATTAAAAGTGGGAATTTTTTTATTTCATTTTTTTGTCGCCATGTTTTGACCCCTATAACTTTTTTGTAATTATGCGTACGGAGCAGTGTAGGGGCTCATTTTTTGCGGGGCAATCTGAACTTTTAATTGATATCATTATGGGGTGCGTATGATGTTTTTATCACTTTTTATTCATTTTTTTTAGGAAATGAAGCGTCCAAAAATGGCGAATTAGCCATTTGGACACTTTCTTTCCGTTTTTATGTTTACCGTATGGTGAATATTTTTTAATATTATTATAGTATGGGCGTTTTCACACATTGCGACACCCATTATGTGTAATTTTTTTATTTTTTTATTTATTTTATTTTCATTTTGGGGAAAGGGGGTGATTTGAATTTTTATATTTTTTATTTTATTTTTTATTTTTAACTTTTTTTTATTTTTACAACTTTCTTATAGTTCCCATAGGGAACTATAAGATGCAATCATCAGATTGCTATTCTCATATATTCCAATGCAATAGCATTGGAATATATGAGAAAATACGCATATTTCTATGGAGCCTATTACAGTCATAGGCTCCATAGGAATACTAAGTAGTAACCTAGGTTTCATTCACAGAAACCTAGGGTACTAAATGCATGCTCTGGCTCCCCTTGTGGCCATCAGGGAGCCGGAGGAATAACCAAAGTGAAACTTTCGGTTTTTGCGATCAGATGCGTGGTCAGGATTGACCACGGCATCTGAGGTTAAATGTCCGCGATCGGCATCGCTGCCGGTCGCGGACATGAGCTGCGGGTGTCAGCTTGATAAATCAAGCGTTTACCCGCAGCTCATGCGCCATCTTTAAAGTCCGGACGAAGGGCGTACATGTACGCCCTTCGTCCTTAAGGGGTTAAAACAATACTTTTCTTTTGTCTGTATGTTGAACAGCTGCACAGATATTTCTGTGTTTTTATTGATATGCAAAGGAGCACCAAGGGGATGGCCAAAGCCCTTGGAGCACTGCTTCTGTTGATCATGCTCTTACTCCCCCCTCCCTTTTTTGTGCATAAGAGGGGTGTTACAAAATCAAGGAAGGGGGGGAGTGTGCAGAGCACTGTGGCGTAACAGTAGCAGTACTCCAAGAGCTCTGGCCATCCCCCTGGTGCTTGGGCTTGCTCATTTTCATATACATAAAAATGCACATATCTCTGGGGCTGTTCAACATAAAAACACAAGAAAGATATCATTTTAATCAGCATGATCAACCCTAAGGCTTAGTTCACACCTCAGATATTTGATCAGTTTTTTCCATCAGTTACTGTGAGCCAAAACCAGGCGCAGGTCAAAAACACAGAACAGGTGCAAATCTTTTCATTATGCATTATCTCTGTGTAACCTCCACTCCTGGTTTTGGCTTGCAAAAACTGATGGAAATAACTGACCAAATAACTGCCATGTGAACTGGGCCTAATAGGGTTGATCATGCTGATACAGGCTCTTTAAGAAGCTGTACAGAAAGTTTTAACTATATAGACTAAAAATTATAGCTGTCAAGGGTATACCACCTACAATTTGTATGACTGTAATCTTTCATTTTGCAGTTATTTTAAGAGGAGTCTGTTTATATGTCTGTGCACCATTGTTCTCATGCATGAACATAGCTCACTCTCTATTAAATGCATTGCGTATTTTATAATCAGAGGACCTCGGGGACCTCATGTGGACTCCCAACCCATAAGCTATTAGCTTCTTTATTATTCTATCCAGCCTCCTTTTCATGTATTAATTGGTAAAGAATTCAGTACAATGGGGGATATTTCTCCGTCTCCTACTATGTCACAGATTTTCGTAGGCAACATTTATCTGCCTCAGAAATATCTAAAAGCTCCATAAAAGTGGCTGCCTGCAGATCTTTTATTTACTGTAATAAACGCACCAGAGGCGACTGGATATAAACTCTTTCTGCCACGAACCGCAAGATTAAATATTTAGTAAAAATCTCGGGCACTGCAGCTGTATACAAATTAAAAGACGTCTTAAATTATCCTTAATGTTTTATAGGGCTGTAGAGCAGCATAGGAGCATACGCACCCAGCGGGGACCTGAATTACCTATTGTTGATTTTAATAAATGGACCTTGAGTGGTTTATGATAGCTACAAGCGCTTAATGAATGCAACTTTACGTATTTCTGTAAACACCATTCACCATATTGTTATGGATTTGTTTGGTTTGTTGAAAAATATACAAGTTGCAACAATGTAACTATGAGATGTTTCACTTTGCTACACTGTAATATAATTCTACATTACAATATAATGATTAACCCCTTCAGGACACATGACGTACCAGTACGGCATGTTTCCCAAATCCTTAAGGACACATGACGTACCGGCACGTCATGTTAATAAACTAAGATCGCGGCACTGCAGGGGTTAATGGGGACAGGATGCCTGCTGAAATCATTCAAAAATTGCAGCATGTCCCCCCCCCCCCCCCCCGCAGTGATCCTGCATATGACCGTCTGTATAAGATATGGCCGGTCATCGATCATTTCGGGGCCAAATTTGCGCAGGCCTACGTACCTGGAAGGGAGGTCGCGGTTGATGAGTCTCTCGTTGCTTTCAAGGGGAGACTCCAATACAAATTTCCGCCAATATATTCCTTCTAAGCGAGCGAGGTATGGCGTGAAAATGTACAAAATTTGTGAGAGTACCGCTACAATTTCGTGTGTACGAGGGGCGAGATTCCCAAATTGAACCCCCAGAATGTCCCCCCACTCTGGGTGTTAGCGGGAAACTCGTGCGGGACCTTATGTACCCACTACTAGATAAGGGTTACCACTTGTACGTGGATAACTTTTACACTAGTATTCCCTTGTATCAGGCCCTCTACGCCAGATCCACATTCGCTTGTGGGACCGTGCGGAAAAATCATCGCGGCCTCCCTACCCACCCCCTCCAGGTACTTATCCCCAGGGGTGAGACCCGTGCCCTTACCAGTGGAAACCTTTTGCTGGTCAGGTATAAGGACAAGAGGGATGTAGGGATGTCCTTATGCTGTCCACAATCCACGGTAACAGCACCACCGCCGTCTCTGTGCGAGGTACCACGGCAACGGTCCTCAAGCCCGATTGTATCGTCGACTACAATCGGTATATGGGTGGAGTTGATCTATCTGATCAAGTCCTCCAACCATATAATGCCATGCGGAAAACCCGGGCATGGTACAAAAAGGTTGCGGTCTACATGGTGCAGGTTGCCATGTACAACACTTTTGTACTATCCCGAAGCACTGGCAGCACAGGGACGTTCCTCCAATTCTATGAGGCAGTCCTCAAGGACCTGATTTTTTCAGACCGTGAAAGAGCAGGTCGGAGTACCTCGGGAATTGGAGGCGCCCGGATCGTCCCCCATACTGGAAAGAAGGGACGAACCCAAAAAAGATGCAGAGTGTGTCACAAGAGGGGGATACGGAAGGACACCACCACTCAATGTGACACGTGCCCCGATAATCCGGGCCTCTGCGTTATCGGTTGCTTCAGGGAGTATCACACTTCCATAGAGTACTACATTTTTATAATTCCCGACAGTCCCCTAGAAAATATATAAAAAAAACTATGGCTCTCAGACTTTGGAGACACGGAAACAATTATTTTTTCCAAAAATGATATTAGTTTTAGTGCAGGCATCCTCAAACTGCGGCCTTCCAGATGTTGTAAAACTACAACTCCCAGCATGCCCAGCTACAGCTATCAGCAGGGCATGGTGGGAATTTTAGTTTTACAACATCTGGAGGGCCGCAGTTTGAGGATGCCTGTTTTAGTGTCTCCTAAGTCTGAGAACCATACACATTGGGCATCGCAGCGTCCGTAAAAATCTGCTGTATAAAAATACCGCATAAACTAGCCCCTCGGATAAACGACTTAAAAAAAATTAAATAAAAACTATGTCAAAAAAGCCATTTCTATTGTCACCTAACATCACAAAAAGTGTAATAGCGAGCGATCAAAAAGTCATATGCACCCCCAAATAGTGCCAATAAAACCGCCATCTCATCCCGCAAAACATGAGCCCCTACATTAGATAGTCGCCCAATAACAAAAAAACTGTAGCTCCCAGGCCATGGAGATAGTAAAATTATTTTTTTTTTGTTCCTAAAATGAGACTATAGTGTATAATTTAAATAAATCAAAAGAAGTTGACATGTTAGGTATTGGCGCGTCCGTAATAAGCTGCCCTATAAAAATAACATTTGACCCAACCCCTTGGATGAACAGTGTTAAAAAAATAAAATAAAAACGATGCCAAAACACCCATTTTTTGGCAAAATTTCCGTTTTAATCCATATTTTCCAGTAATAAAGCAAGGGTTAACAGTCAAACAAAACTAAATATTTATTGCCCTGATTCTGTAGTTTGCAGAAACACCCCATATGTGGTCATAAATGGCTATATAGCCACAAGGCAGGGCATAGAACGAAGGGAACGCCATATGGTTTCTGGAAGGCAGTTTTTGATGGACTGGTTTATTTACACCATGTCCCATTAGAAGCTCCCCCTGATGTAGCCTAGACTAGAAACTCCAAAAAAGTGACCCCATCTAAGAAACAACACCCCTCAAGGTATTCAAAAATTACTTTACAAACTTTGTTAACCCTTTAGGTGTTCCACAAAACTTAATGGTGAATGTAGAAACAATTTTAGAATTTAAATTTGCAAGTTAGCTTGCCTCAAAAAAGTGTAATATAGAGCAAGCAAAAATCATTTACCCTAAAATAGTCCCAAAACAACAACCACCTTATCCCGTTTTTTCCTAGATGGGGTCACTTTTATGGAGTTTCTACTCTAGGAGTGCAGCAGGGGGCTTGAAAGGGTACATGGTGTAAATATACCAGTCCAGTAAAATCTGCCTTCCAAAACCCATATGACATTCCCCTTCTTCTATGTCCTGCCGTTTGGCCTAACAGTAGTTTATGACCACATATGGGGTGTTTCTGTAAACTAGAGAATCAGGGCAACCCATATTGAGTTTTGTTTGGCAGTTAACCCTTACAATTTTACTGGAAAAAATGGCGTAAAATGGAAAATGTTTCAAAAAATTTAAATTCTAAAATTGTTTCTCCATCTTCCATGAACTCTTGTGGAACACCTAAAGGGTTAACAAAGTTTGTAAAATCAGTTTTGAATACCTTGAGGGGTGTAGTTTGTAAAATGGGGTGGTTTGGGTGGTTTGTATTATGTAAGCCTCACAAAGTGACTTCAGACCTGAACTGGTCCATAAAAAGTGGGATTTGGCAAATTTCAGAAAAATTTCAAAATTTGCTTCTAAACTTCTAAGCCTTGTAACGTCCCCAAAAAATAAAATGTCATTCCCAAAATGATCGAAACATGAAGCAGACATATGGGGAATGTAAAGTGATAACTATTTTTGGGGGTATTACTATGTATTAGAGAAGTAAAGAAACAAACTTTGAAATTTGCTAATTTTTCCAAATTTTTTGCAAATTTTGTATTTTTTAATGCAAAAAAATTAACTTTTTTGACCCCATTTTAGCAGTGTCATGAAGTACAATATGTGACGAGAAAACAATCTCAGAACGGCCTGGGTAAGTAAAATCGTTTTAAAGTTATCACCACATAAAGTGATGCTGGTCAGAATTTGAAAAAATGGCCTGGTCCTTAAGATGAAATAGGGCCGTGTCCTTAAGGGGTTAAGGGAGATTTTCGTTCCCAAAATATACCATAACCGTTTGATAGGTGAGATGGGTCACCCACCTCCAGCATCTCCATTTATTAAATGGGTTATCCAGGAAAAGATATTTATGACTACTTATTCACAGGATAGGTTATCAGTATCAGATCTGCGGGGGTGTGACACCCGGGACCCCCGCCGATCAGCCACTGACATCACTGTACATTGGTCACGTGGCCTAGTTGCAGCTTAGCCCCATGCATGTAAAAATAGAGATATACCCTTACTTGCCTGCCCCCCGTGGTGCTTATTCAGCTCTTCCTTTTTCAATATGTGCCCCCGTTTGTCCGCGGGGCCCCCCAAAATATTTCCCGCCTTCTATGCTAATGAGCCATTCGGCTCAACTGGGCAGGCCTGCAAAAGTTGAATGTACACGGACATTATCCATATTTTTGCCGGCTGAAAAATACATAAGGTCGTGTGCATGAGGCCTAAGTCATCAATAACAGATCGGCGGTGGTTCGTGCGAGCATGCCATCTCTCTTCCTGCTCGCTGCCGACATAGCAGTGGCACAGCGCGTGCCTTTTCTTCATACAGCTGAGGACAGCACCCAGGCGTGTAAATCCTTTGTTTGAATGAGCCCTTAGTATTGTTGGATGGTTCAGTTTTTGGTAATCCGGAAATCTGAGACTCAAAAAAGAGGAGCCCCAAATACAAGATATTTGGGAGGAAGTCTCTAGGAGATTAATGATGGGGAAGGGGGGGGGGGGGTAAGAGGAAGCACCACCATCAAGAGTTTCTGGGATTTCAATCAATTTTGCTAAAATCTATCTGTACAGCGCCACCTGCTGTTTGCCCTTTTTCAAAATTATCTGTCCAGCTCAGTAAGGTTGACATGCATGCTCAGTTCCATGCCGCCAGCTTCTGCAGAAAGGACACACACCCTGAGCTGACAGTGCAGCGTCCCACATTTGTGTGAAAGGGACACTTTAAATGTACTGAATGTATGGTATTTCCTATTTATCAGGCTGGCAATGTCATTTCACCCATTCGCCCCTAGGTGGTGCTGGCGCCACTTATTTATATAGCTTTGGGTGTTTATAGAAAAGAGGATGAGTCAGTGCTTTAGAGTAGAGTAAAGAGGAGAGGAGAGTGTATGGAGGAGAGAAACAGGCCCAAACCAAAATGTAGCTGTTTTCCTTTCCTCTGGGCCCTGATTAAGCCTGGAGAAGACAAATACAGCAACCAAGCACCAGACAGTGAGTCTATGTATAAATATAGAGCAAGCCTAGTGAGGATTAGGGCTGAACCCAGCCTATGGACTTCACAAGCACTAGTGCCTGAGAGCAACTCTAGAAGTGCAGTGACACATATGGATAATTTAGTGGCCAGAATTATCTTTCTTCACTATTTAAGCCTTCCGGGTCATAGTGAAAACCTAAACCTTTTTAGAAGAGCATCCTGCAAATAATGAAGCAGAAGACTGATGCCTGCCACGAGGGAGATCGCCCTTATTGGATAGCTCAAGATAAGTAGAAAACAGCATATTTAGTACCAGAGTGCTATAGTTTGGACTTGGAACAATTACAGAAGTCTTGCCTGTAAAGTGCCAAGATTTAAGAGAACATGTCAACTGACAATTGCCTAAACCTGATAAAAGGAATACAATTGAGCCTATTGCTGAGATCATTAATTATGTCATACAAATGAACTGTATCTATATTGACTGCCTGGAGACAAGTGATTTAGTAGTTCAACTGTTTGATGACAACTGACTCCTCATCATTTCTACTACTACACTCATCATTTGCCGCTAACGGTGCTGGCGTCACAAACCAGGGGCCCAGCTACCAAAGCACCCTAAACACTAAGTACCATCAAGGGCACCTCAACCAACATCAACATCTGGCTGGTGTTCCCTGCAACCAAGAGTGCCCTGGAGGATTTAGTGCTGTCTTCCTCATCACTGCACTGCCGACCCAGGGAGGCATCTGCTAACTGTGAGTAACCAAAATGAACTATTACCTCCATCAGCCCACCGTCACCTCACATGTTTTCCCCTGCGGTCTGGCACGCTGCAAAAGCTTGAAATCAATGTAGCAGAGCAATTGCAGCAATGAAGGTGGAAATCTCTGAATCTATGTGAGGTACAGGGCTGGTTCTAAACTTATTAGAAAGAGACCGCCACGTCCTATATTATCTGATTTAAATTTTTTACTAATGGGTAACCCCTGTAACAGTACAGTCTGGCCACTGCTGCTATTGCTCTACAACTAGGAAGCCCCCTGACTGGCTCCTTTAACCGGCTGCATAAGCAGTATGTCCTCCTCTGGCTTCGTTTTTTTTTTTCGCCAATCTCTTGTGGCCAGTGGGGTGCCCCCCTGGTGTCTGCTTTACTTGGTTTGCGTGGCGGTACAGTCTACCCCCTGTTTATGGCTAGCGAACATGTACTAATTAACAGAGCTACATAGAAATTCTTCTTTAGCATCAGTTTCTAGATAATGCAATTCATCCTTAAAATGAGAAGCTATGGATCCAGTATTTTAATGATGGTGGGCTTAGCATGCGTCCGGTGAGAGCCACGACGCGCTCTCCGCGCATACACACTCGTCATGTAGGAATACATTTGCTTACTAGAAAGTAAGAACTAAGATGTAATCTCATTTTGTTTTCAATAGACCGAAGCAAAATTAATTATTCATTGGGATATTTTCTTAAAGTAGTGTCTTAGCCTTAATTTCCAATTCCCTTAATGCGGTAAGGATCTGTGCTGGCAAGCTATCAATTATTAATGGAGTTAAAACAATATTTGTTTTACATACGATAAATTCCTGAGGGGGAGCATTAAATCTGCTCAGAAATTCTATGTTAGCTTTTCGCTTCCACACAGATGAGAATCGCACATAATACAGTAATCCCTCAAGATACAATGGCCTCAGGATACAATATTTTCAGCATACAATGGTCTTTTCTGACCCATCGTAAGTTGAAACTAGACTCAACATACAATGTCTCAGACCCAGATCCAACCAATCAAGGCCACTTCTCTGGTAAAATATCTGGATTAGTTGTTAGCTATCAGCTTTTCCTGACTGTTATATGTAAGGACTTGTTTTATCTTAGTTATCTGCTTATTTTTCTTAAATCTTCATTGTCTCTTATCCTGGATGACCTTTTAGAGCTTTGGAACCCAATTCCTCAACTTACAATGGTTTTAACATACAATGGTCGCCCTGGAACCAGTTTATATTGTAACTTGAGGGACCACTGTACAACTGCCTTAGATGTGTTCTCCTAACTTAGTTAATGTCCTTTTAATAAGAAAACTGTAAACTGACTCCTCGGAGGCAGACGCCGCCATGGGAATCCTTCCTTCCAGGCTGGACATATGCTGAGACTACATGGAAATTAATGTAGATGTAAAATATGCAGAAGTAAGTTCCATTCAAACCTTAAAGGGGCAACACGGTTTCTTAAGAGGGTTACTCCATAAACAGCATCTCTGATCTATCCATAGTTGTATGATTGCTGGGGCATGCAACCAGTGAGATCCCCTGTGAACCCTAAGAAGAAAGGTCCCCGAGTCCCCCATGTGAATGGAGTGTTAGTGAAAATGGGAGTCTACCACTTTATTCACATCTATGGGACTGACGTAGACAGCATTCCATCAGTCCTCTAGAATTGAATAGAGTGGTGGACCCACATGTGGGCTACCACTAAATTGAAAAGGGGAACTCAAGGACCCTCATTATCAGGATCACTTGGGGTCCCAGAGCTCAGACCCCTCCACAACTTTGTTTCGTAAAAGAATTACTCCACAGACAGCATCTATGATCTATCCTTAGTTGTATGACTGTTGGGGCATGCAACCAATGGGACCCCCCAGTGAACCCTAAGAACAGAGGTCCCTAAGTCCTTCAGTTCAATGGAGTGTTAGTGAACAGGTCGGTCCACTTCTTTATTCTCATCTATGGAACTGATGTAGACAGCGCTCCATCAGTCCCAAAGAATTGAATAGAGTGGTGGACCGACATTGCACTACCACTGCATTGAAAAGGGGGACTTGAGGACCAGGATCACTTGTGGTCCCAAAGGTCAGGACCCCCACATAACACGTTTTTTTAAGGGGGTTACTCCATGAACAGCATCTATGACCTATCCATAGTTGTATGATTACTGGGGCATGCAACCACTGGGACCCCCTGTGAACCCTATGAAGAGAGGTCCCCAGGTCCCCATGTGAATGGAGTGTTAATGAACATATGGGTCCACCACTGTAGTCACATCTATGGGACTAACGTAGACAGCGCTCCATCAGTCCCCTAGAATTGAATAGATAGATGGACCCCCCCCCCCCCCCCCAGGGTCGATCGTGTCCCAGGTTTTTAGAAATTGCAGAGTGGTGTGGTGCATCCTTAATAGTTTTTATGTGTCAGTCTGCTCCTACCTGGATACTATCGCTCCACAGCGTTTGGCTCTGGAGCAATAAAGGGGAGAGTAGTGGTGGAGAACCCAGATGAGTCCACACTTTATAAAGTTCAACAGCTTTGCTTGAATAAACTTGCATCCAGACAATATTTGGTCTTTCTCTTGGTTCTAGAAGGTTTTGGGGTAAACTGGCAGGCAAACTCGAATATTCTGCTTTATCTCTCTCTGCTGTGCTAAACTCAGGTTTCGGTCTGATTACTGGACTCTGTAGCGATTCTGGTACCTTTAGAGTGGGGTGCCTTTGGCTGTTGACCCTCTCGCAAAACTCTGTCTGAAAATCTGTACGAAGCCATGGTGCTCTATGAGCTGCTTCCCTCTCAAGAGACTCCAGCCCTTCCCCTCACTGCTCCATCTTACATGTCTTCTCAGCTCCACTATCGAATCTCAACTGCAATAAACTAGAACTTCCTGCAACTCCTCCCTTGGTAGGAAGAACTAGCCCACTTCTGCCCAAAAGGGGAAGAATGGAATTGTAAGTTCCATTCTATCTAAAGATCTCTTTCTCACTCTGCCAGGAACAGTGTCCTCTCTATGAACTTATTTCGGCCACATTTAAAATACATACAAAATGGTGAATATATCACAATATAGCCTCTTATAGGCAATCAAATCCACTATAACTAGGATATTTAGATATAAATGTTATACACCTATGAAAAAGAACAACATGTGTCCTTCCTTGCCTTTCCTCATAGCTTGATATATCCAGAGATGATAGTAACAAAATGACCAGCTTAGAAAAAAAAACTTTCCCCCTGACAACATGGTTTCTTAAGTTATTTATTTATTTTATGCACTTCTATAGCACTACTATATTCTGCAGCGCTTTACAAACATTAGCATCGCTCTGTCCCCAGTGGTGCTTATAATCTAAGGTCCCTATCAGTATGTCTTTGGAGTTTGGGAAGAAATCGGAATACCTGGAGGAAACCTAAACAAACACGGGGAGAACATACAAACTCCATGCAGATGCTGCCCTTGGTTGGATTTGAACCCAGGACCCCAGTGCTGCAAGGCAACAGTGCTAACTGAGCCACCTTTCCATTGAAGGTCCAAAATCTGCGACCCCCGCCGATCAGCTGCTTGAGAAGGCACCAGCTCTTTGCAGTAGCACCGCAGCCTTCTCTCAGCTTTCCCTAGGCCATGTGATGTCACGTTCCCCGGTCACATGGTGTAGGTGCAGATCAGCCCCATTGAAGTAAATAGGGCTGAGCTGCCATACCAAGCTAACCACTGTGCTAACTTTGCAGAGAGAAGGCTGTGGTGCTACTGCGAGCGCCAGTGCCTTCTCAAAGTGCTGGTGGCCGGACCCCCACCCATCAGATACTGATGACCTATCCAGAGGACAGATCATCAGTAAAAAAAAAACTCCTGGAAAACCCCTTTAAAGGGGTTGGCCACCTTTGGGGGGGGGGGGGGGGGCACACCCAACTTCCGGAGTAGACCTGCAAATAGAAGTATACTTACCTGCTCCATGGTGCTGGATTCCAGCTCCTTCACTTCCTGGCCTCGGCTACTACACTCAGCTACCCTGCTGTCAACATCCAGTTTGACGCTGCTGCAGCCAATCACTGGCCGCAGAGGTGACCAATTGCCATGATGCAGGCGTAGCAGGTCATGCTGCGGCCAGCAACTGGCTGCAGTCGAATCAAACAGGATGCTGACAGTGGGAAAGGTGATCAAAGCAACCAAGAACAGGGAGTGAAGGAGCCGGGAAGCAGGTAAGTACAGTATGCTTCCCTTTACAGGGCTTAGTGTTTTGTGCCAAAGGCACAGTTGGAGGTACTTCTTATGGCGCACAAATAAACGACCTTAGGTTTAGCACTTTTAAAGTTGAGTTCTTTTATTGGTGACAACGCATTTCGGGATATTGCATCCCTTTCTCAAGTCTTGTGGACGCTGACGGGAGGACAATGAGAGGCTGCTGAGCATGCCAATGATTGTTACGTCGCGTTCCATCTGTAGGCCTTTGGCACAAAACACTTTACCTTCTTCATAACAACCCTGAGGAAAACAGGCACCTCCGCTAAAGGGATTGTATGGGTACCGGCAGCACTGACCGACCACTGTGGTCACCATAAACCACTTATACGCATGTATTGTCCTCCAATGGACACCATTAAAAGGTGAGCAGAACCAAATCACCCTATAAGGTGAAGTTTGGACTCACCACCCTATGAGCGCCTCTCCCTCTTTTTCTTTTGCCAAAATTGCTTTACAGGGCTTGTTCTTACTAGTAACTAATCCTCTCCATAATCTCATTTTTGCAGCCTGCAATTAAAGGAAGTATACAGGAAACAGTTTGCAGATTCATTTCTTTCCATTTGCTGTAACAGAAGAGTCCAAATACTCTCATCGAAAACCAAACACCCAATGAGACCCACAGAACATCTGTCAGATGTCTTAATTGGCCAAAGGAGCAGGTGCCGTAAAATAGGCAAAATTTCATTGAAACCCCCCAGGTTTTCCAACGACTTCCTTTAATGGAACCTATGAGGTCAGATTATAGATATTAATAATCATGAAGATTAATTAATGAATATCTGCTCCAGCGATTCCTTTCTGCTGGTTATGGAAATGCTGAATATTTCATTGAATATTGTGCAGTCATTTTAAATGGAATATTCCCCCTGTATTTATGCTTTCTTTCTTCTATGTTAAAGTGGATCTTTCAGCTGAATACTCTTAAAGGGAGCACATTACAACAGGTGCATACAGCTTTTAGCCAAAATTCTTATGGGTGCCGTGATCCCCCCGCCTCCCCCTGCCCATCAAGCTGAACATGCACAGCAGCCCATCAGTCACTGCGGAGAGGTGCAGGGGTGGCAGGACGATGCAGGGGAGGCCCCCTTTTTGTCATAGCTCCACAGGGCATCATATTAAGCTGACAGGCCTGCTTGGTCAATTCTTAGTCAATGGGTGGGTATGTAAGGTGCGGAGGAGACCCCCTCAAATATTGTTTTGACTGTTCCAGTGTTATTATTTGCTTTATATCGCATTATTGCTGTGTTGGTGCATTTTGCTTGCCCTTGCGGATGGGGAGTTGGAGATCAGTTCTGTTAATGTCTGCGCTATGCTTTTGCATTTAATAGCATCAACACTCATGCAAACGAACGTATTTTATGTCCATGTCCATTCCGTTTTTTTTGTGGCCCGTATGAGGAAAATATTCATTCCAATGGGACCACACAAAAATGGGCATTCCGTATCTGTATGTCCACAAGTCCGTTCCACAGAAAAATAGAACATGTCCTATTCTTGTCAGTTTTGCGGACAGGCATTGTTACAAATGGATCCGTAAAAATACGGATGCAATACAGATGTCAGATGTCATCCATTTTTTTTTGCAGATCTGTGTTTTGCGGATCTCAAAATACATACACCCATAACACTGTTCCCGGGCACTTACAGCCATAACACCACCCCTGGGCACTTACAGCCATAACACCACCCCTGGGCACTTACAGCCATAACACCACCCCTGGGAACTTACAGCCATAACACCACCCCGAGGCACTTACAGCCATAACACCGTTCCTGGGCACGTACAGCCATAACACCGTTCCTGGCCACTTACAGCCATAACTCTACCCCGGGCACGAACAGCCATAACACCACCCCTGGGCACTTACAGCCATAACACCATCCCTGGGCAATCAGAGCCATAACACCACCCCTGGGAACTTACAGCCATAACACCACCCCTTGGAACTTACGGCCATAACACCACCCCTGGGAACTTACAGCCATAACACCAGCCCTGGGCACTTACAGCCATAACACCACCCCTGGGAACTTATGGTCATAACACCAGCCCTGGTCACTTACAGCCATAACACCACCCCAGGGAACTTGCAGCCATAACACCACCCCTGGGAATTTACAGCCATAACACCACCCCTGGACACTTGCAGCCATAACACCACCCCTGGGCACATACAGCCATAACACCTGTCGGGCATTTTCATAGGTATATATATTGATACCTGGTCATATTATATTCAAAATAGATGCTCATTGTCTTTAAGAGACAGGCTGAACCAAAGTTTTGCTGTATGGCCAAGACATAAGGTCACACAGAATTCAGTCTGTGAAAAAGTTTACCGAATTCTGAATACAAAGAACATTGTATTTTAAAAAGTTATTGCCACAGATATGGGCTTATCTGTTAAGAATACACTGGATTCTCCAGACATGTCCGTCTGTAGAGAACAAGGCCCATTCATACCATAATGGCCCATAGATCAATAGTGTCAGAGAGACGCCTAGAGGTCTGTCTTTAGTTGTTTCAAAGTTTTCTAAACTAATCCCCATCTCTAATTTACGACGATGAGGGTCAAATGTATATGATGCAAAAATACCCTAGTTAAGTCTTTATGGTATGGTGTTAATAGCTTGCACAACAGTGCCATCCCGAGACGGATATCGTTACACCATCCTCCATAGTTGCATTATGGGTAAACATGATCTCATAGGATCTTATTACATATGTTTACACCCCCTCCATTGATTGGAGAATACTAATCCAGGGGGTGGTAATGTTAGATTACAAGGGAGATAATTACCCTAGATAGAGAGGCAAGAAGAGAGAAGCAAAGAACAAGCAAACAAGCAAAGAACATTCCAACATTCCAGCCAGAACACCCAAGATTGAGGGGTCTACCAAGATGAAAGCCATGGTGATGGACCATCCAGCTTTCCTAGGAGCAGAAGTGAGATTCCTGCTAGGACTTGGTAAGAAACACAAAGAATGATGTTTCATTTTATTAAGACTATTTAGATAATGTGGGTAAAATCATAGCATCTATGTTGGCGAACATATTAATTTATTTATCATCTCTTTATATGAGATGTAGTCTTAGATATAGAATAATTGTGAGCCTTCATTCTACCTGCAGAAGAATCAAGTTTCATAATTTATCAGAGTATTAAATGATTGCATACATATATGCATAGATATAGATATATTGATAGTAGCATTCTTCGCCGAGCTAGATGATAAATTCCCACTGGAAGATTTGCTCCAAGTTCTTCCAATGTCTGTGTCTTAATAGTCTTACCAAGTCATACATGTGAAAATAGTCCAGGATGGGGCGGAAGGATACAGTTATCTCTTCTAAGTTATATCCTTGGATGGATTTGCCCATTCCTGAAGTCATGTGAGGTGTAGTTGGTTAGAGGGGGGCAGAATGTAGTTAGCATTCGATATAGATGTCTAGGATTAGACAGGCCTCTGAACAGGAGTAATGTATATAATGTAACTTCTTGTTTTGATATCCTAACCAAATAGCTTTGTTATAATGTGACAAGCTGCTCCTACCCACATGTGTTTATTTACTTATTGTGAAGCTTCTAGTGCCTGATATCAATGCCATATATATCAATTGGCATATATCATTTTTTTTTTACTTATGATAAGCTTGTAATGCTTCATATATCATTGCCATATATATTCCTTGGCATATATAATAGTGTTTATATACCTATTTGTTTATAATCGTGTAACTAATAAAATCTGCATATTTTTATAATATCTGCGTATTATTTAATGTCAAAACTACATCTTTAGCATTAATGTCATCTCTCATGAAAAGAACTTATTATCTGAGGAAATAGTCGGCCTCAGATGTGAATTGTATCGATTGGGTTATCTACAATTCACCAGGTCATGATTTCTACAAGTTATGAAAAAAATATTTTATGACCATAATTAATAATTCTTAATTGGATTATTATAATCCCGACACACCACCCCTGGGCACATACAGCCATAACACCACCCCTGGGAACTTAAAGCCATAACACCACACCTGGGCACTTACAGCCATAACACCACACCTGGGCACTTACAGCCATAACACCACCCCTGGGCAATCAGAGCCATAACACCACCCCTGGGCAATCAGAGCCATAACACCACCCCTGGGAACTTACAGCCATAACACCACCCCTGGGCACTTACACCCATAACACCGTTCCAGGGCACTTACAGCCATAACACCACCCCTGGGCACTTACAGCCATAACACCACCCCTGGGAACTTCCGGCCATAACACCACCCCTGGGAACTTACGGCCATAACACCACCCCTGGGAACTTACAGCCATAACACCACCCCTGGGAACTTACAGCCATAACACCAGCCCTGGGCACTTACAGCCATAACACCACCCCTGGGAACTTACAGACATAACACCACCCCTGGGCACTTACAGCCATAACACCACCCCTGGGAACTTACAGCCATAACACCACCCCTGGGAACTTACAGCCATAACACCACCCCTGGGAACTTACAGCCATAACACCACCCCTGGGCACTTACAGCCATAACACCACCCCTGGGAACTTACAGCCATAACACCACCCCTGGGAACTTACAGCCATAACACCACCCCTGGGAACTTACAGCCATAACACCACCCCTGGGCAATCAGAGCCATAACACCACCCCTGGGAACTTACAGCCATAAAACCACCCATGGGCAATCAGAGCCATAACACCACCCCTGGGAACTTACAGCCATAACACCACCCCTGGGCACCTACACCCATAACACCGTTCCCGGGCACTTACAGCCATAACACCACCCCTGGGCACCTGCGAGACCTAATTTGCATAAGTTTTTAACCTCATTTTTGCAGCTTCTCTACATGGAACAAATACATCAAAGGAACTGTGTTATTCATGTGTATGTGCTGTGGTAATGTGTATGGGAGAGTAGTGGAGGGAGTGTACATCTCTCCCAGGTTCCTTAGCTGGGTGAGATAGCGGAAATCCAGAAAGGTGCATTTGTTTCAGCTGGAGCTCTTTCTTTAAGTTTAGATGGGCTGGATTTCTTTGGACTGGGAGATAGGTTTGGCAGTGGGATTTCCCAGTCCACACTCCTCCATTACAGGTTTTTCCCCTAGCCCGAGGTGATCTCAGGTGAGGCCTGTGGGGATCATCACTGGGGAAATAAAGCAGACCTCAGAATGCCAGTCTAGGGGGAATAAAGCCTGGAGAGCTGACCAGTGTGCTTAGAGCTTGGTGACTGGCAGACCGTGAAGCCTTGTGTGAACAGGACTCAAACAGGCAGGTATTTATTTTACGTTATGAGACAACTTCTCCGCACCAAGTGACGCTATAACTTGGATGCTACTCTGTTATTCTGAAGTGACTAAATAAAGCACAGTTTGGACTTTGAAACCTGCTGTTTTCACTCAACGCACAAGTGATGCGTGAAAACCAACGCTCATGTACACAGACCCATTGAAATGAATGGGTCCGGATTCTGTGCGGGCGCAATGCAATACTGCATAGCACCCACGTGGAATACTCGCTCGTGTGAAAGGGGCCTTAGAGTAAGAATGTTACGCAGTAATATAAGAGCAATTTTCATACACGTTACAATTGTATATCGCGATGCCTATACTTACAGGAGACTTGCCTGGCCTATAAGACTCCTCACGCCAATTACATGCTCTTCATATAGTATCTATACAGTGGTTCCTCAGGTTACAATATTAATTGGTTCCAGGGTGACCGTTGTATATTGAAACCATTGTGAGTTGAGTAATCCGTTCCAAAGCCCCAAAATGTCATCCAGGATAAGAGAAAACGAAGATTTAAGAAAAATAAGCAGATAACTAAGAAAGATAACACAAGTCCTTACATATAACAGTCAGGAATAGCTGCTAACTAGCAACTAATCCAGATATCTTTACCAGAGAAGTGGCCTTGATTGGTTGGATCTGAGTCTGAGACATTGTATGTTGAGTTTGGTTTCGACTTACAATGGGTCAGAAAAGACCATTGTATGCTGAAAATATTGTATCTTGAGGCCATTGTATCTTGAGGGATCACTGTACTTACACCAGTTAGGCGGCCATGCTTACCAGCCATATACTCAGAATACTAAATTCACATTCGAAATCCTGATGTCCGAACCTTACATTTTAATTTGAAATGCATTAAGTAACATTAGTGTTCTGCTCAGGTCAAGTGAAAATGCCGACCCCTATAGCTTTCCAAAATTGATTTTGCCTTTCAAAATTTCTGATAATTTCACTCTCCTACATAGAAACACGTACATTATTTTTGGCATTTTACATTTCTCACGGCTATATCCAATTTACATGTAATAACTTCTACTTCTACAGTACCTTGTTAAAAAAAAAACGCTTTTGCCTTTACAGTACGAACCTAATGTCCTAATAACCTGTTAGTCCCCAAAGTTTTTTTTTTAAAGTGACATACACTTAAAGTGGCCGTGGGTCCAGCATCCCAAAACCCCCTATTTAGGGTCCATTCACACGTCCGCAAGTTGGGTCCACATCCGTTCCGCAATTTGACGCTAAACCTGACCTTGGATTGTCTACCTGGTACCTGTTGTCCTACTCCTGACTCTGACCCTCCACCCCATTCCATTACATCCTGTATCCTATCTTATTTTGTCCCATTGATCTCCTCCAGATGATCCTCGGCTCCATTCCTCACCACACAAATGTTTCATCAGGTCGCCCACTGCTGACCCATGACTGTTCTGGAGATCACAACCTGAAAGTCCTCCTACAGCTACCTGAAGAGCTTAAGAGTGGAAACTATGAGACTTCTTTATACTTTTTACCCCAGTCTAGGTCTCATCAGATGGAGACAAAAGAACTCAACCCCTAGGCTTAAAGGAGATTTTCCCATCTCCATATTTGCAGAATATCAATAGAACAATAGAATATGCCACAAATGTCAGGTGAAGGAGACATCTCTGGGATCCCCTCCTATCTCAAGAACAGTGCCCAAATAAGAAGAAGAGCATCCCGCACACACGCAGCGTCCTCTATTTTCACTGCTATTAGACTTCTGAAATAGCCGAGCGCACTGGGACCCGCACATATCTCCAAAACCGGTCCCACGAAGTCAAGGGAGAGGAGCCTTCTTCATTCACCTCTATGGGAGCACTAGAAATAGCAGAGGTAGCAGTGAATGGAGGGTGGTCACACATCCCTTCACTGTGCGGGTCCCGTTCTGGAGGCAGGTGCAGGCCTTCTCCTATGTGACATCTGTAGAATATCCTAGTATTATGCCACAAATGTTGAAATGGGAAACCCCCTTTAAAGGAGTTGTCCCATGAAAAATATTCTACGGTTTTCAAACCAGCACCTGGATCTGAATACTGTTGTTATTGCATGTAATTAAATACTTTGTATAGCCAATGACTGAGCTATTCAGTAAAATGGATCTGTATAGCGCCACCTGCTGTTTGTTTTTCTTTTTTTGTCCGACTCACTGAGATGGTCGCACATGCTCAGTTTCATCCTTCAACTGCCTCCTGAGCTTTGATAGGTAGAGCTGAGAAACGCCCCCTGAGCTGTGATAGGGAGAGCTGAGACACGCCTCCTGAGCTGTGATAGGGAGAGCTGAGACACGCCTCCTGAGCTGTGCTAGGGAGAGCAATGGAGACGTCTCCTGAGCTGTGATAGGGAGATCATGGACACGCCTCCTGAGCTGTAATAGGGAGAGCATGGACACACACCCTGAGCTGCAGCAGAAAAGACACTCCCCTTGAGCAGTCAGTTTGATATAAATCTAGCAGAGCATCTCCGGATCCATGTGAGGTACAGGGCTGGTTCTAGCTTTGTTAGAAAGAGATTGTCATGTCCTATATAATGTCTGGTTCTCATTTTTTACATTCATTTTGGCATAACCCTTTTAATGTTTCAGTTTTCTTAGTGCAGGAGGATGGAATCATTATAATGAGATTACGGAACTGCTACTCCTGTAATTGTCTTACCTATAATGCAGCTTCATTTAAGGCTACTTTCACACTGGTGTTTTTGCTGGACCCGGCAGGGTTCAGCAAAAACCCTTCCGTTACTGATAATACAACCATCTGCATCCGTTATGGATAGATCCGGTTGTATTATCTGTAACATAGCCAAGACGGATCCGTCATGAACTCCATTGAAAGTCAATGGGGGACAGATCTGTTTTTTCTATTGTGGCAGATTGTGGCAGAGAAAACAAATCCGTCCCCATTGACTTGCATTGGGGGTCATGCCGGATCCGTCTTGCTCCGCATCCGAGGACGGAAAGCAAACTACAACATATTGCGGTTTGCTCTCCGGTATGGGAACGCAACTAAACGGAACAGAATGCATTTTGGTGCATTCCGTTCTGCAGTTTTTTCCCCATTGACAATAAATGGGGACAAAACTGAAGCGTTTTTCGGTATTCAGCCCCTATGACAGATCTCAATACCGGAAAAGGCTAGTGTAAAAGTAGCCTAAGTCCTCCAGATTTTTCATTCACAATGTGGTTGCAGACTTTACAGTGAGGATGTTCCTTCTACATCGACATAATAGATATAATATAAACCGTATAAACAAAACGAACCAATTGTATATATATTGATTTTGCCAATGAAATTCATATTCCAGGGTGCACCAGTTAACCGCTCTTTTATAGAAATCGATAAAAGACGTAATGTATTCCGTATCCTTTGCAACACAAATCTCCGAATCGCCTAAAGCACGGAGAATTATTTCTAATGAACCAAATCATGTTCAAAGCACAGACAACTACCACAACAAATATTAATATTCACAGAGGAGCGTCATAGTTCCCCCTGCTATAGTCTAATTTCTGTCCACGGAGAGCGATGGAAACGTGTAATCCCTCCTCCAGATCTTGGATGAGCCGCATTCACTAATTTCCCTTTTCTGCTTATACGTATGGCTCAGGTCCCCAAGCCACCAGTAAGCCCATCCAACATCCCATAATACTCCTGCGTCATATGCACTGTGATGAGTAAAGTATTCAAAAATGTGATTTGGCTGCTTCGCCCAAATTTTTTTTTTAACTTCGCCTCGTGATGAAAAAGCTCATTTCATTGTAAGTAGTGGGTGCAATGACGGGGAACGGCGTCATTGTACCCCTCAAATGCCGCCTTCATCACTGATCGCGGCATTTGATAGGAATAACAGAGTATTAAATTTTAAAAAATAAAATAAAATCATACTTACCTCGCCTATCTGCTTGCTATAGGCCGGCGGCCGCCATCTTGCTTGAAGATCTGGCGCAAAATCTTGCGCAGCCTGAGAAGACGTCATCACGCTGGCCGGCGTGTTTGGGATTTCATGCGAGATTCTTCAAGCAAGATGGCGGCGAGTGGCTCGTTGCTAGTATATGGATCGGATAGGTATGTTTTTTTTCTTTTGTGTTTTTACACAATTTCAGGTCAAATAGATTTGCCACCACGAAGCACAAGGAAATTCGGCTTTGCGTCGAATCAAATTTAACCTGAAATTCGCTGACCACTAATCATCCATATATTCCATATGTAGACCAGGTTCATAGCTCCGCCACACACCCTTCCCATAGACCCCATTAGCAGGCGCTCCACCCTGCCATCCCCAGTAACATATCATATGGACACCCTAGAGTTGTATTCACACTTGCCGTAGATTTCCGCCAGAGACCAATGTGCATATCTACTCTCTGCCATCCACATGATGCGTAGTTTATGGACACTCAGATCTGCTCCTGAGACATGTGGCGGAAAATTACGTTACAAGTTAATCTAGCGCAGAAAATGCCCCCGATGTTGTATGGTATTTGTGCCTGTAAGATCTTTCCTTAGGCCGTGATAGACCTATCCGGCAGAGGAGGAGCCTGTCGGAGTTGAACCTATCTGGCCTAACCAGATATGGCCGTTCACCACCAGACCCGTTTGACTATAATGGGATCTAGCCGGTTTCCGGCAGTAAATGGGGTCTGGTGGCAAATGGCAATATCCACCTAAGCCGGATACGGTGAACTTCGTAAGGCTCTTCCTCTGCCGGATCAGCCTGCCGGATAGGTTAACCGAATGTATGAAATTAAACTTAGGGCTCCTGCACAGGAGCGAGTGTGCAAATTGCAGTCTGCAATGCACAGGCACCGAACACGTGGCCACCGTCTGGGGACGTGGACCCATTCACTTGAATGGGGTCCGCGATCCGAATCTGATGGTCTGCACCTCAAAAATGTAGTGCATGCACAGAAGACCTACAGAAGCACTCCATAGTGTTTCCATGGGCTTCCGATCCGTGCCTCTGTTCCGCACCGTATATTACAGGAGACGCTGATTGGAGCCGGGCAACGTCCGTGTGCATGAGCCCTTAGTCAAACTAAATATCTAAAAGTTCCATAATGAAACTAAAAATGTTTAAATCCAATTAAATCAACCCTACGGTTCTGGAAAAAATATATTCATATTAACTGGGAACAAATACTGACCCGTGACCTCCTTTTCATCTTTTCAGCAGAAGATCGACCGATTCTCAGGCTCCTCTTCTGTGATCCAAGATGGCCGCCCCATTTCTCAGACTGCATGATGCACACTGTGCAACTGGTAGTCCAAGACACTTCCTGCTCGTCCAGCCCTGCACCTGGATTGGCCAGCACTGGTCATGGGAGCAACCTTGACCAATCAATGTCCTGGGCTACCAAACGCGCAGTAAGCACTGAGCAGTGGCGCAGCCATCGTGGATGGCAAAATGGCAAAAGAGGAGGCTGAGAATTGACGAATCGGCAACTGAAAGGGTGAAAAAGAGGGCACCAGGTAAGTGTTCTGTTCCTGCCAAAGTGAATGTAATTATTTTTTTTTATTAATTATAAAACTAAAGAAAGTAATTTTTTTTAATCCATAATAAAAATTACATTTTATTAAATAAAATTCTCTAAACAGTAAGAAACTGCATATTACATATTTGATACCCTTGATACCCACTGTTAACGGCATCTATTAACGGAAGGGGAATTTTTTTTTGTCTTTCGCCATTATACATAATTGATATAAATTAAAGGATTTGTCTAATTGATAAAAAAAAGAAATTGACAGCTCTATGCAGTATAAACGTCATCACACCTGGTCCTGTCAATCAAAGTGCAGAAGGCACAGCAGCTGCAGAGAGAGAGCAGAGCCTCGAGGTGCAACGGCAACGCCCTCGTTGCTCCTAGAGCCTCATTTGCATATAATAAAACATAATTTTTCTCAGTAATGCGGGCACATATGAACATGGGACCAACACAGATGTCTTCAGCTGCCGAGTGCACATATAACAGGTCAGCCAGTGTCATAGGTGCAAAACTGCTGACAGATGCCCTTTAAACTAAATCTGTCACCACAATTTCGGCCTATTATCTGTATTAATATAAGAGTAGTACTGCAGATAAGGAGTCCAAATCCCTATTTTTTATTTCCCTTCTACCCCCTGTTTTCCCGCTATCAGCGCTCAAAGCCACACTGAAACGCATCGTCTGGACTGCTGTGCGCAGAGGACTCCTGGGCGCATGCACAGCAGTCCCCACAATGTACAGATGTAGCATGGTTAGCACTCCTTTTTTCTGAGATTTCTGAGTTTGGTTATCTAATCTAAACAAACACCTTCAATTGTTTTTCAATGGCTTTTTTCTCAAGATAATGAAATGAGTTAAGAAATTTGAGTTAACAGCGGGAGTGCTAACCCTGCTGCATCTGTATTTCAGTGCAACTTTAACGCTGACAGCGAGGGAAAGGGAGGGCAGTAGAGAAATGAAAGGTAGCGATCTGGACTCCTTGGGGGAGATTTATCAAACTGGTGTAAAGTAGAACTGGATTAGTCGCCCCTAACAACCAATCAGATTCCACCTTTCATTTTACAGAGGAGCTGTGAAAAATGAAAGCTGGAATCTGATTGGTTGCTATGGGCAACTAATCCAGTTCTACTTTACACCAGTTTGAGAAATCTCCCCCCGCAATACTAGGGTATTACAGCAGATATCAGTCCAGAATCATGATGACAGTTTCCTTTTAGAGGTTACCATGTATGTATTTAAAATTTTTGCCACAAAATCTACTACTCGCCCCAAGCCTTGAATAGCTGCATAGTCTTAAAACTAGAACAGTTATCGCATACGAAATCCCAGTAGGCAAAAAAATATAAAACTCCGGTCCTTAAAAGGGTTATCCAACCTCTAAAATGCCTTCCTAACTGCCTGGGCCCTTACACAGATTGTACTTATCTCGCTGCCCGTCACCCGCGTCACTTCTGATGCCTGTACGGCCGCCGCTGCATCTCCTGGGGACAGGGGGAAGCAGCCAATAGTAGGCCGCAATGGGGACGATCCTCGCTAGCGTCACCCCGATGCTAGGGACACTCATCCCTGTCGCGGTCTGCTATTGGCTGCTCCCCCTGCCGCCGGATGTTTTGATCTGCACGTCGGGGAGATGAAGCGGTGGCCGTTCGGGCGTCAGAAGCGACGCTGGTGTCGGGGAGCGATGTAAGTATAATCTATATGAGGGGCTCGGGCATTTGAGGGGTTGGATAGCCCCTTTAAATGGTAAACATACAGACACGACCATCTCTGATGCTTTTGGTACAAAATCAAAAGCCTAAAACAATAGGCGCCATCATGTAACGCAATCGGATTTGCGGAATGAGGCCGGACAAATACATCTTTCAGGAAAAGTAAATCCATGCTGCGGGTATATATCATAAGCCGGTGTATGGCGGGACGGGAAGGACATTATTTCAGCCTCTCTGAATGATTACATTCCTTCTCGGTGACAGACAGAAGCAATGAATTAGTGCATGAGTGCATTAGACAGAGCCAGCCGTGATGAAATGTCTGCTAGTAGCGGAGGAAACGCGTATCGCTGGAGAATAAATCCCCAACATTAGCTCGGTACATCTGTGAAAGACAATGACCTCCAGCAAGTCGAGATATCCTTCACTGATACTCCGTGTGGAAACATAACCCACCTATTACCCAGGTACCTGATGGAGACAATGGGACATAGATTATATGTGACTGCTGCAGCCAATCACTGTCCTCCATGGCACATGTATGGCTCGGGGCCCTGCAGGGGGTCCCGGGGGTGTATGGCAGATCCTTGTTGAGGCGAAGAAGACGAAGGTCGATGGGGACCACTGAAGCATCAGTACTGGAGTGGTGGGGGAATCAACAGGTGAGTAACGGTTATTTTTTTATTTTTCTCACCAGTTTAGGCCACATTCACATCACAGCTAGTTATTTCCGTTGTTCTAATGGAAGTAACAGAAGTGCTGGATTCGGCACATAACTGAAACCAACGGAGCCGAACAGACCCTATGGACTTTAATGGAATCCGTTCAGGTGTCCGCTTTTATAGAAGACAAAAAAGGTCTGCCTTTTGGCAGAAACTGTGATAGAGACGCCTAATGGAGCCTCCAACGCAGATGTGAACACGCCCTTTATAGGGGTTGTCCCACGAAAAATATTCTACATTCTTAAAACCAGCAGCTGGATCAGAAAACTTTTCTAAATGCATGTAGTTAAACATGTTGTATAGCCAGTGAGCTATTCAATAAAATGTATCTGTATAGCGCCACCTGCTGTTCCTATTTTTTCATCATCTCTGTTCATCTCCCTAAAGTGGACTGGACACACATGCTCAGTTCCCTCCTTCAATCGTCACCAGCTAGCTGTATCTCCCATTTGAAGCAGTGACAGTTACAGGACACGCCCCCTGAGCATTTGGAGACATATCACCCTGCATGCACTGAGCTCAATAGGCAGCACCAGAGTAAGGGTGGGGGTTATCTAGAAATACTGGAGGTGACCACATTGAATTTTTCTACTTTGTGGAGACCACCATGTCATCTTCAATGCTATAAAAGGTCTATCTATCTATCTATCTATCTATCTATCTATCTAATGGGAGATAGACAGAAACATAGGTAGATCGGTAGTAGATGGTAGTAGTGAATATCTATCTATCTATCTATCTATCTATCTATCTATCTATCTATCTATCTATCTATCGCATGTTCATATATCTCATATAGCTGTCCATCTTTACTATGTATCTATTATCTATATATCTATCAATCTCATATCTATCTATCTCATATTTATCTATCTATCTAATCTATCTATTATCTATCTCATATCTATTTATCTATCTATCTACCTATCTATCTATTATCCATCTCATATCTATCTATCTATCTATCTATCTATCTCATATCTATCTATCTCATATCTATCTATCTATCTATCTATCTATCTATCTATCTTCTATGTATCTGTTATCTATCTAATATCTATCTATCTCATATCTAAAAAAGAAAAAAAGTTGGACTGCACACCTCAATAATAGAGAAAAACAATAAAAACTTTATTCACCCATATTGTGGCAAACTTGCAACGTTTCGGCTCACATGAGCCTTCCTCAAGAAGCTCCCTGGATGGTGCTCCCTTTGGTTTTTCTTTTATCTCATATCTATGTATTATCTATCTATCTTCTATCTCATCTATCTATCTACAGTATCTATCTATCTATCTATCTACAGTATCTATCTATCTATTGTAAGAGGGCGCAAGGTGCCGTCATGGACGGACGATACGTGTCACCGAGGTTCCTGGCCTCGGTGAGGTGAGAGCCGGGTTTTTATGTGTCAGCAGCAGCTAGTGCTGTTTGACATTGTTAGTTAGTTTGGCTGCAAAGCCAATCCGGGCCGGCTCTTACTGGGAGTAGGCAAAGAGTTGGGTGGGTGCCTACTCCCCACGGTCCAGGCCGGACTTTATCCGGGCCTTTAAAAGGCAGCCTCCTCAGCAGCTGAGAGTGTGATTGTCCTGGAGCTGCAGATGGTGCTATGGAGCTCTCTGGGCTGGAAGCAGGAGCCCAGCAAGGAGGAGTGCAGATGGCCTGGAAGCCTGAGGTGGATTATCTTGCGGCTGGGCCGACAGCCAGGTGCGAACCCGCACCTAAAACCTCCCAGGTGATTAGAACCTGTGTTTGGACATTTTGTTTTCCCTCACGTTTTCTGATGTGTGTGATTTAACACCAAGTGACTGTTCGCTGTTTATTTTTGATGCAAGTGTGAATAAAACACTGTTTGCTGCACCTTCTGGACTCCCTTTTGCCTCTATACTGCACCCGCACCGCTGTCTACCAGAGCGACTCCCCACACTATCTACAGTATCTATCTATCTATCTATCTATCTATCTACAGTATCTATCTATCTATCTATCTATCTATCCATCTATCTATCTAATGTGAGATGGGAGATATACAGAAACAAAGGTAGATCGGTAGTAGATGGTAGTAGTGAATATCTATCTATCTATCTATCTATCCATCTATCTCCTATCTATCTATCCCCCACATATCTATTTTTTCATTTCTCTTTCTCATATGTATTTACCTTTATCTATAGATATCCAGGTCACCTGTCATTTGTTAAAGGGCTCCCCTTGGTAATACACATACTTGCCATTTCTCCTGTAACATCCGTGAGGTCCCCAAAAAAGGGGAGACCCTAGATGAGAAGACAAATCTCTGTGGTTCGCATGAGTGCTACCTGTATGCGACGCCAGGATGCTGCAGCCCTGGGGCCAATGCAAGCTCTGGGGGGGCTATGCTAGAAATGGATGGGGGAGTGTGTTTTACTTTCTTGAGGCATTCGTAGTGTAAGGAGTTTCTGTTGTTCGTGACAGGACCTTATCTCAGCAATAAGGTCGAGACTGTGACCTTAGGAAGCAACAGCAACTTTCTGGGGACAAGTTATACCCTCTAGTCTACAATTGTTTCCATTCACTGACACAAGCATGGATTCTGCCAATGTTGCAAAAATGAAAAACAAAGAATATTAAAAAGTTGCAGAACTTCTTATTCTACTATAAGCTTAGCTGACATCAGACCAGAAAACCTCTGAGTGACATTGTGCCGTAACCTCTGCTTTGAGTTCCGATTATTAAAGGGACGCTGTAACACCATGGCGGCCGGTCTGCGGGCAGCATGTTATAGCGCAGGAGGAGCTGAGCAGAATAATATATACCGTAAGTTTGTAACAAAAGTCCAGTATAAGTTTTTGGAGTTTTTTGAACCGTCCTTCCTTCCTCTAGTCTTAGGCTTTGTTCTCATTTCCGTTTTTCACTGACGTGTGCTGTCCGCATTTTCCACAGACTTCTATCAATGTGTCTGTTCACACGTCTTTTTTTACTGCCCGTGGGTCAATGAAAAAATCACGGCGACACGCAGTACTTTGGTCCGTGATGTGGACCAAACATGCCCATTAAAGTCTACGGGTGCGTGAAACTCACGGACACAACATGGATGCCATCCGTCTTGCATCCGTTTTTCACTGACTACTGGATATTAATTTTCGTCTGGGCAATATCCGTGGAAAACGGATAACATGTGGAGAGTAGAAAACGGACACACGGACCAGACACGGATGTCTCACGGCAAATTCAACAAGGAATGATTTTTTTCACGGACGTGAAATGGACACGGAGATGTGAATGAGGCCTTATCGGTGACTGACAGCTCTCTCTAGACTCAGTCATACAGGGAAGACTGTCAGACTCCGAGACCGCCTACTGGACTCCTAAGCCCAAAAAGAGCAGAGAGTCAAGAAATTACACGTTATACTTAACATTTTCCATGAAAAACGATGTACCAGTCTGCTCCGCTCCTCCTGCTGCCTGCAGATCAGGCGCCATATCCATTACAACAGGGTCCCTTTAAGAGCGGAACTTACGCCTAAGTGGAGACGGAATAAAGCAGCCGCTAATGTTAAAATCATCTAAGTGTCGTCAGCCATTGATTTGCTGCGGATGATAATGGATCTCATCAAGCAGGAGAGGTGCTATCGCAGCGCTGCTCTGTAATCGGGCCAAATTACTTGACTTGTTTGACCCAAAGAGGCAAAATTATAATCGCGCATCTAAAATAAAAGCGACTGCATATCCGAGACGCCGTCTATCTTCTGTATCAGACGTCTTAATAGCGGATATTATTATCGCAGGTTTCACGTCCCTCCCCACCCCACTCACGTATGATCTGCAGATAGCTCCACGGGAAACAAGTACCTTTGCAAAAGTATTCACCCCCTTGGTGAATTTCCTGTTTGGGTGCATATACTTCCCGAAATTAGAAATGGAGTTTAACCCTTTCATGACCGGGTCCGAAAAAGGCATTGGTGGGCACTTTTTTTTTGGATGTGGTGGTTTAACGACCCTGACTTTTTTTTATTTTTTTATTTACTGTGCTTACAAAATAATTATTTTTTATTTGAATTTTTGCGCCTTTTTTTTTTTTACATGAAACTTAGGCCTTTTTACGAATATGTTTTATTCATTTTTTATTGTGCTTACAAAATAATTTTTTTATTTTTATTTTTGCAACTTTTTTTACATGAAACGTAGGGCTTTTTACTAATATGTTTTTTTTATATATATATATTTTTTTTTTCACTTTTGGATTTAATTGGAAGAAAACTGCAAACAAAATTGTAAAAAGTCACAACGTACGGCTTTTTACTAATATGTTGTTTTTTTAATACATTTTTCATTTTTGGGTTTAATTGGAAGAAAACTGCAAACAAAAAAATTGTAAAAAGTCATTTTTACAGTTTTTTTTTTTTTAAATAAAAACAGAATTGCTGGGAAAGTACCGGTTAACCAATTACTTTCTGAAGTGTGTCGCCGCTACGACTGGCCATTAGCCGAGATGGTCTTTCCTGGCGTTTAGCGGCCAACCCCTTTAATGGAAAGACCCTGGCAGCTAGGTCACACGCTACGTTCTTAGGCTTTTGTGTCCAGTCATAAAAAACGGAAGAAAAACGGATCCTTCACCCATTGACTTTCAATGTATTTAGTGACAGATCCGTAATTTTCCGTTTTGCTTTTTTTACACAACCGCATCCTAACAGAACGGATGCATCCTGATGTGCAAAATCAAAACGGATCTGTTTGATTCCGGTATTGAGATCGTCTGCTGGATCTCAATACCAGAAAACAACAACACAAGTGTGAAAGTAGCCTTATGTGGCTGTCAGGGGTTAAGTCTATAGGGTCCCGAAGGTATGAGGGGAAACTGGCCAGTTTTCCTCTTCTTAAGGCCTCCTGCACACAACCATATTTTTTTGAGTTTGCGTTCCATATGCGGAACCATTAACTTCAATGGGTCCGCAAAAACAACTGAAGGTACACCATATGCATTCCGTTCAAAGAAAGAACATGTCCTATTATTTCTCACAAATCACTTTCCATGGCTTGGTTGAATGGTTCCCAAAAAAAAAACGGAATGCATCCGTATGTCCTCGGTAGCCGTTCCATTTTTGCGGAATCATCTATTGAAAATTTTATTTCCAGACCAATTTTTTTATGTTTTTACCATTTAGGCCTTATGCACACGACCGTATTTTCTTTCTGTTTACTTTCCGTTTTTTTGTGGTCCGTATACGGAACCATTTATTTCAAAGGATCTGCAAAAAAACAGAAAGTACTTCATATGCCTTCCGTTTCCGTTTTTCGGTTCCGTTCAAAGATAGAACATGTCCTATTATTGTCCGCATAACGGACAAGGATAGTACTGTTCTATCAGGGGTCATCCGTATTTTTTGCGGATCCGTTTTTTGCGGACCGCAAAATACTGTAAAAGCCATACTGTTGTGTGCATGAGGCCTCAAACATTATTGTATGCTTCCATTTCCGTTTGCGATCCGCAAAAAAACGATCACAAATGGAAAAATGGAACGGAAGCGGAATGGAAACAGAAACACTACTGAAACAAAAAAATTGAAAAACGGATCCGTTTAAAGGGGCCACAAACCATATGGTCATGTGCAGAAGGCCTTAGGGCTCGCTCACACAAAAGTTTTTTGCATTCCATATATGGGCCGTTTTTTGCATTCAGCATACCGTCTGTATACGGAACCATTCATTTCAATGGGTCCGCAAAAAAACGCAATGTACTCCGTTTTTCCGTTCCGCTACATTTTGAGTCATGTACTATTATTGCCCGCAAATCATGTTCCGTGGCTCCATTCAAGTCAATGGGGCTGTGAAAAAAATGGAATGCATACCGAATGCATCTGTATGTCTTCTGTATTCAGTCCGTTTTTGCGGAAGCATCTAATGAAAATGTTATGCCCAGCCAAATTTTTCAATGTACTTACTGTTAAAACATTATTATATGCTTCCGTTTCTGTTTGCGATCTGCAAACAACGGATCACAAACGGAAATCATACAGAAACGGAGCGGAAACAAAAATACTACTGAAACCAAAAACAGAAAAACGGACCGCAAAAACATACGGCCGTGTGAGTGAGCCCTAAGGCCTCACTCACACGACCGTATGGCTTTTTCAGCGTTTTGCGCTCTGCAAAAATACAGATGCATTCCGTTTTTTGTGGAACAAAACAACTGGCCCCTGATAGAACAGTCCTATCCTTGTCCGTTATGCGGACAATAATAGGACATGTTCTATCTTTGAACGTAACGGAAATACGGAAACGGAAGGCATAGGGCGTACCTTCCTTTTTTTTGCGGATCCATTGAAATGAATGATTCCGTATACGGTCCGTATACAGAACGCAAAGAAAGCGGAACGTAAATGGAAAGAAAATACGTTTGTGTGCATGAGCCCTAAAACTAATGGAACATAGTGGAAAGGGAAGGGTTAACAACATCATCCTGTTGCTTATGGCGAAACGTACAAGCATAAAACACATGTAACCTTTAAAGCAATGTACTCTGGTTATGTATAATACAGTATTTAAAAATACCACCTGCTGATTTATGCACAGAACCAAAGGCGGGAGATGAAACCCACAGACGTCAGAGGGAGAAAGTGAGAACATTAACTTGTACCTCTCATGAGGTGAAAAATGCAACATTACAGTAAATAAAAGAAAAAAAACAAAAACTAAAAAACGATGTGTGTTTGAAAAATGCAACATTACGGTAAAAAAAAAAAAAAAATCTAAGAGCCTGAGAGGTCGAACCTTCCTTCTGCCGCTGTGTAAATGATGTGTCATAAAACTACCCCGGGGCTGTTACAGATTGTGCAGGTTTGTCCTCTGGGTCATTCTATAAAATCGAATAATCCTATCATCTCGGTTCGAAAAGCACCAACGTATTCTGCAGCGCAGTACAACTAGGGAAGTAAGCAGCCGGTAAAATGACAAATCATGAGAACCAACCGGCACACAATCAAAGAGCTTGCATTGATTACTCCAATTGCTCTGCTAGATTTTTTTCCAAGCTGGCTGCTTAGGGGGTGTGTCCTTTCAAATGCAGCTGGTGGCAGTTGAAGCATGTGCGTCCATCTCAGTGAGCAGGACAGAGAAATAACAAATTTCTAAGGGAAGCTATAGCTGGTGACGACTGAAGGAGGGGACTGAGCATGTGCGTCCACCTAAGTGAGATGGACAGAGAAATGATGAAAAGCGCAAACAGCAGGTGGCGCTATACAGATACATTTTATTAAAAAGCTCAGTGTCCAGTGTCGGACTCGGATACCTAGGGCCCACTAGTAAAATCTATTTTGGGGGCCCACCATACAGATACATTCAAATATATTTAATAATCTTTTTTTAATCTTATATGACTATCGGCTGGTTGAGGAGCTGTACATTGAATATATGTATGTAGTGCAGTAAATCTAATGCGTTCTGTGCTACTTGTGCAGGGGTGGGAGACTAGGGGCCCACCTTGCTCAGGGGCCCATCAGGGGATTCCCCTGTACCCCTGTGGGCCAGTCCGAGCCTGTCCGTGTCTATAATACATTTTTAACCACATGCAATTACGAAAGTATTCAGATCCAGGTGTAGAATATTTTTCGTGGGACAACCCCTTTAAGAGCTAGAGAAATCTTCCACGGCAGTGAGTAGGTGCAGGACGGGAGAAGTCGTGCAGATGGAAGTGACAGGAAGTAATTAGTGATGAGCTGCCTAGGCAATATTCGAATTCGCAAGATTTTGCAAATTTTTGGCCGAATATTCAACATAAATTCGCAAATTCGAGAATTCGTGATCTCCATCCATTATTTACTTGATTGCAAAAATCAGCAATGTAATATATTCGCGATAAACACTAAGGGGTAGGCAACTTTCCTTTTGGTTGTTAGGGATGTTGCTAAGTGCCGATATTCACGATAAATTTGCGATAAATTCGCGATTAGAATATTCGCGATCAACACTATTCGCGAATACGAATATATAGCACTATATTCTAAATATTTGCGAATTCTCGAAGTGGCAATATTCGCAATTAAAATTCGCGATTCGAATATTCATTGTCAACGCTAGAAGTAATACGGGAGGGTATGAGACGAAGGCCGTTGGCTGATGTGGAGAGCTTCGTAGACTAGGAGGTAATCATTAGGCCCCATTCACACGTCCGCAATTCTGTTCCGCATTATGCGGAACGGAATTGCAGACCCATTAATTTCAATGGGGACAGACGATGTCCCGACCAGGTCAAGAAAAGGCATTTTCAATATAGTGCCGGCGATGTGCGGTCCGAAAATTGCGGAACGCACATGGCCGCTGTCCGTGTTTTGCGGATCCGTGGATCCGCAAAACACACACAGACGTGTGAATGGAGCCTTAGAGTAAGCGACCGAGCTCAGAGGAGTTAGTATAACCACAAATCGAAACTATCAACCCGGCTCCTGCACTTGTGATGGAGCCAGTGACGGATAATTGGCTCTGTTAGACCGATGGGGCCCAAAATTGGGGGAGAGCCCAGGCCCACCGGAGGATCCTCTCATACTCTCTTAGGTCAGATCAGCCCTGCCTGCCACTGCCCGTCCCTTGCTCTGCCGACCAATGCTATTGGAGAACTTACCTATACAGGTAGCCAACCGACCATAACAGTCCATAATTAACAGTCCTGAATATTAAAATTCTGCGGTAAGACCCTGTTGCCAGATTTATCGCCCCCTACAGTCAGTTAGAAAGGCAACATGTAAGTATTCTTTCTGAAGAGGGCCTTCACTTGTGTAATATTATGTATATAACATACAGCACTTTTTAATGAAGCGGTGCTGTCATAAGTAATATTATCATTTTGTCCCAGAAAGAGCAGTAATTGGGCCGCGAGCATGTTTTATCTGTTAGTTCAGCGCCGGCCAGAGAAATATTTGCCGTTATTTTTTTTTTCAAAGTATAAAACAAGTAAACAACAACCCTGTGCTATGTGAAGCTGGTTTTATAGAAGACGACGCACCAGAACATCTGCTTAGCCGCACTGCCCTCTGCTGGAAGTTTGGCAATCTACGGAACTGAAGAATGAAGGTGTTCAGCGACTTTGCCTTTTATGGAGATATTGGAGAATACAATGGACAGATTTATCA
This sequence comes from Bufotes viridis, assembly GCA_033119425.1. Classification (NCBI taxonomy): domain Eukaryota; kingdom Metazoa; phylum Chordata; class Amphibia; order Anura; family Bufonidae; genus Bufotes; species Bufotes viridis. The sequence goes on from CM065595.1 coordinate 18,895,825, forward strand.
ATGTGTCAATAAAACTGACTATTAAAAATGAGGCTCCAGCCGATACATTTTAAAATTCTGTATAACGAGTATCTCTGGGGTTTGCTACTATGAGCCGGTGTGTAAGGGGGGGCTCCTCAGTAAGGCTACTTTCACACCAGCGCAGATGTGAAAATTGCCTAAGGCTGACCATATACATTAGATAGCTGTCGCCCAAACACACAGCTATCTCTCCCAACCCCCGGCTGCTATGAGGTATGGGGGTCTTATCTGAGGTCTGAATGGGGGGGGGTCTTATTTATATTGGGGCTCTTATCTGAGGTCTGATTGGGGGTCATTCACATTGGGGTCTGAGCTGAGGTCTGATCTGAGATCTTATTGGGGTCTTATTAACATTGGGGGTCTGATCTGAGGTCTGATTGAGGGTATTATTAATTTTGGGGGTCTGATTGGGGCTGTGAGCTGAGGCCTGATTAATATTGGGGGTCTGATTGGTGGTCTGATCTGAGGTCTAATGAAAAATATTTTTTTCTTATTGTCCTCCTCTAAAACCTAGGCGCGTCTAATGGGCCGGTGCATCTTATTGGTAAAAAAATATGGTATTTAAGCCACATTCTTATCAGTAAGATAAGCATTAAGCTAAAATGAGTGTTTAGGAGGTCAGAGATCAGATATAAGGAGTTATCAGCTGAGCTGCCTGGCGGAACAGAGTGAAAACAGACAGCATGCTACTAGAGAATCTCAAGGCTGTACAGAGAAAAGGGTTCCAAATTTTTAATAGTTCAAAATGAGTACAATGCACTAATAAATATAATTGTGCCCAAAGGTGTATATAGCCTTTAAGACGTAGCAGTTCAACAGATTTATTGAATACACATGGCATGACCATACAATGGGGTCCTTAACAGGGGTGGGGATCTCAACCTCCTTAGCAGTTTCCACAAGGTCATGCTGCTCAAAAGTGACTGTAGATTACAAATCCGTCACTACGATGCCACTGTGAGTGACTTAAGGACTATCCTCTGCCACAGCCTGCCCTGCCTATACGGGGTGTATCAGTAGCTTTGGAAAGGAACTCCGCTGCGGCTCCATGTGTCCTCTGGGTCCCAAGAATGTGCAATATGCTCATCCATAACAACGTTACCTGTTGCAAGACTACAGAACTTGACTTTAACTAAAGCAGTCACCTTTCTCGAGTCCTAACTATGGCTCTTGGTCGCCAGACACCCCCAGTACTTGAGTAGAGTAGAATTACATAACATCAAGATAATCACCAGAAAAAAGATATCAGATTGACAGGCAACAAGTGATAGATAAAGATGGAGCCTGGCAAAGGAACCGACAGCAGATGGCAATCGGATACAGGTGGAGAATGATGAATGTAGGTCAGAGCGATAAAACCTAGCAGAAATTGACTTTGAACTGCCCCTAAGGACAGTAGAAGTTCAAAACCCAAAAAGAAAATTCAACCCACAACAAGAACAACTACAACACACACAACAACAAGATCATGGAACCACAAATCCTAGGATGAAGCCAAAAGCAAAGTACACGTAGCATTCACTATACCAGGCAAAGAGGCGCAGAAATTAAAAGGTACTTAAAGGCAAAACACCAGAAAAAACAAGCAAGTTGATAACAGAACCAGATTTAAGTGTCAGTTAATGAGAGATCCCTGTTTTTGTCACACCATTGCATAATTTCCACACGTGATACATAGTTATTCATGTACAGTACTCATTTTGCTTTCCAAAGTCTAATTGGTAAGGAGACTTTAGAGCAAAGCTACCTGGGAAAAAAATATGCAAAAAATGTTTTCCTCCCGTAGGACGCAAAATTGTCTCTCTAGCACCACCTAGAGGTGGCCATCATGTTAGTCAATGTACAACTCTTCTAACAGCCTTGAAATATGACTCGGGCTCAACCAGAAACACCCGTGGCCAGGTGTCACTTTTTCGGAGATGGTGGTCCTCGTCTGTACAGAGTAGGGTTCAGAGTTTTGACCCCAGAAAAGGAGAACATGTATAATGGCCATAGTAGCTTGGATACAGTGAGGCATGGTTGGGCATGGTGTCATCTCTATTAGGCCTCGAGCACACCACCATATTCGTTGATGACCCGCAAAATACGTATGCATTCCATGTGCCGCCCGCATTTAATTTGCGTACCCATTCCGCAAAAGGATAGAACATATCCTGTACTTGTCCGCAAAATGACTTCAATGGGTCAACAAAAAATGAGTATGCAACACGGACCACATTAGTATTTTGCAGATCCGCAATTTTCGGACCACAAAACGGATACGGTTGTGTTCATGAGGCCTTACACTGTGTACTGTCAAAACTGCATTCAATCTGTAAGAATAAAACAGTCATTTTCCAAATTCATTTGTTTTTATAGTGACCTAACCCAACGAAAAACCCTAATAAAAGCCCCCCTGCTGACTTGCGCCCCCGTACATTAACAGCATTGCCGTGTTTACTTATCAGACGGACAGTGATAAACTGAGAGCGCCGTTTATTGAGAAAAACACAAAGCAAAAAGCTTCATAAAAAGATTAAATTAAATTAAAATTCATTTTGCTGGCGCGTCTCTGGCCACTGTTTTTACTGTGGCACCATTTGGAAAGGACATAAAACCTCCTGCTTGCATTATACATGGCCGCAGACATTTAAGCGAATGTAAAAGGTAATGAAATAGCCATTCATTACGAAAGTTTTTCAGGCAGAAGGCATTAAATGCACTGTATAAATAACCAGGGAAAATAAATCTAGCAATTAGCTCACAAAAAACACCAACTGTGTGTGACGCCTCTAAGCCTGTAAGCCAAAAAATACTAGGGGGCAAGTTTACAGCATGGGTCACTTTGCCGCAGTTTATTGTAAACTCGTAAAGTACCGCTATATTGGCTCACAGTTCCAAGAATCGGACTGGGGTTTATGCTAATTTTCCATCAAAAGAGCCGTTTTCGGCTTTGCATATTTAAAGAGACTGTTCAGTACTTTAAAATACTGATGGCCTATCAATATCAAATTTGCGAGGTTCCGACACCCCGCAACCCCAGTGATCAGCTTTTTCAGTGTAGCTCCGTCCATGGCGCAGTGGACAGAGCTGGTGACCGCAGCGCTGCTCCCACTGAGGTGAATGGGATCAAAGCTGCAGTTGCCAGCTCCGTTTAGTGCACAATGGACAAAGCTACTCTGGAACAACTGATTGGCGGGCTGCCGACTGTCAGACCCCCACTGATCGGATATTGGCGACCTATTCTAATGATAGGCCATCAGTATTAAAATGTTGGACAACTCCTCTACAAAGGTTTTCTAGGGAGAAACTTAAAAAAGCAGACTAGGCCCTATTAAAAGAAAAAAAAGAAGCATTACTCACCTCCACCGGTGTCCCACTGCCAAGACAGGTCCACTCAGCCAATCAACTAGCATAGGCTTTAAGCGTGACGGTTACCCTGGGAGCTACACAGGACTCTGCTGAGACCAGCTGCTCTTAGTCCTTCATGATGCTCCACCACAGGCTAAGGCCTCATGCACGTGGCTGTATCCGTTTTTCCCTTCCGCAGGTCTCGCAGTTTCAAATGCAAAACGGACTAGAATAAGACATATTCAATTTTTTTTGCAGGGCCGCGGGATGGACTAACGGATGCAGACAGTACACGGTGTGAGGTCCGCTTCGTTTGCAGAGCTATGGAAACGAATGGGTCCGCATCTGATCCGCAAAGAATACCGGACCGAAATTACAGTCGTGTGCATGGGGCCTAACTGGAATGCTCCAATTGTTCCCTTCACTGAATTTCAGAAGTGACACTTCTTCTGACCACTCTCTCTAGGCCACCCAGTCCTTCACTCCGCAACTTCCACTGTGGAGCTACAGCAAAGACCCTCACGTTTGTTCTGACACCAGGGCATCACCCATAACAGCACTGACTGCAGCTACTACTCCATGTTTTGCTAGGCAACGCCCCCTTTTAACAGAGTCCCCCCCCCCCCCCCGCCATGTTACCGACAATGACACATACCAAGTAAAAAACCACCATTATCTTTAGACATTAGACAGTTAACGCTTCACAGCCCTCAAGATTCCGCTTTAACTGGAAAAATACACAAAGCGTGCCCAAACATTTTTAACCCATTAAACATAACGTGGACAGTAGCACTAAATTGTCAGGTGGGTGCTGCCAACCGGCGGTATGCCATTTATATCAGGAAAAAATGGAACGTGTGTCCTTCATCTGTAATCAAAGACATATGGAGGAACAGTATCGGTATGGCGGTATTATGGATCCATAAGGGCATAATTCTGATTATATAACTACTTACAAAACGACATACAACATTTTTTGTTCTCAGTAATCGTAAACATACTAAACCAGCGCCTTTCAGCGGATGACAAGGCTGGTTCAGGGGCACGGCGCACTGCAATGTCAGCCTCATCTGTACTAATGGGATCAAAAGCCGCACCTTACGCTTTGCGATGATGTCATAAAAAACCGTTAACAAAAGGCGACAGACTTAACAACTGCACCTACTGTGATCCAGAGAAATAGCAAGAAAGGTGTTCAAGGGTTAAACGCCATCTTTTTATTAGTGTATTTGTATAAAGGCAATCCGACTGTGCCGGAACGACAACTCCTAGCATGCTCTCGCCTGTAGCTCAGGGGGACTAGCCAAGATATGAGCACCAGGACAACCTGAATCAACCAGCAGAGATTTAGCGAGCGGGGAGTCTGTAGGAAAGAAGGAAAATGTCTCTCTACTGCCACCTAGAGGTATAGCAGCTAAACTGTAAATCAGGGATCCGCACCCTCGGGCACGCCAGTTGTTCTGAAACTGCAACTTCCAGAATCCTCCTTTCACTTCTATGGGAGTTACAAAAACAGCAAAGGATGAGTGTATGCTGGGAGTTGTAGTTTCAGAGCTGAAGGTTGATGATCCCTGCTGTAAGCCAATGCCCCGCAATTTGTCTGTTTTAGAAAACCCATTCTCAATTATGAGTTAAATGCCCCTGGTTCGGCACTTCCATTTAGTCGCTTGAACGGATATGACTAATTTTTCTCTGGAGGACCCAGCCTGCTTAGGCCCTACATTAACGGACCATTGAGTTCAATGGGCACCATGCAATACTTCATTTCCCCTGCGGTGGTGCTGCAGGAGAGCTGTACACTCACTACCAGGTTTTCTCACAACTTGCACCTTATTACTTCCCATCAAAACCAGTTTACATTTCTTGTTATTCATCCATAACTTTTTTAATTTTTCCATCAACCTAGTGATATGCGGGCTTGTTTTTTGTATTTTGTACTGTAAAAAAGGATTTGTTGGGTAGAAATGGGGAAAAAAAAAATTCAGTACAAGAAAGAAGTCAGCATCCGAGGCGTTCCATGGTCGGGATCAGAATTATCTTTGATCCCGGCTGCTGCAGGCAAGTGTTGGCTGTATGTGTTCCCGAGCCTGCTTCATACACCCCTTCCAGCATTATATCATACATGTACATCAAATATCAGGAAGGAGTCAACCCTGTGTCTGAGCAGGGGATTTGGAGCTCTGTATCAGATTAACTGTCCATTCAGACGTCTGTAGTGTTTTGCGGTCTGCAAGTTGCGGACCACAAAACACTGAAGCCACGCATAGCCGGCACTTTAATAGATCATTCCTATTCTTGTCCGTAGCTGCGGACAAGAATAGGACATGCTCTATTTTTTTCTGGAGCTGCGGACTGAAAGTTCGGGGCCGCGGACCGGAGATGCGGATGCGGACAGCACACTGTGTGCTGTCCGCATCCTTTCTGTCCCCATTAAAAATGAATGGGTCTGTCAATCACTGATAGGACCTCCTCCTCATAGAGGGAAGGCTGTCAGTCACTGATAGGACCACCTCCTCATAGAGGGAAGGCTGTCAATCACTGACAGGACCGCCTCCTCATAGAGGGAAGGCTGTCAATCACTGATAGGACCGCCTCCTCATAGAGGGAAGGCTGTCAGTCACTGATAGGACCACCTCCTCATAGAGGGAAGGCTGTCAGTCACTGATAGGACCTCCTCCTCATAGAGGGAAGGCTGTCACTGATAGGACCTCCTCCTCATAGAGGGAAGGCTGTCAATCACTGAGAGGACCGCCTCCTCATAGAGGGCTGGCTGTCAATCACTGATAGGACCACCTCCTCATAGAGCAAAGGCTGTCAATCACTGATAGGACCTCCTCCTCATAGAGGAAAGGCTGTCAATCACTGATAGGACCGCCTCCTCATAGAGCGAAGGCTGTCAATCAGTGATAGGACCGCCTCCTCATAGAGGGAAGGCTGTCAATCACTGATAGGACCTCCTCCTCATAGAGGGAAGGCTGTCAGTCACTGATAGGACCACCTCCTCTCAGAGGGAAGGCTGTCAATCACTGATAGGACCTCCTCCTCATATAGGGAAGGCTGTCAGTCACTGATAGGACTGTCTCCTCATAGAGGGAAGGCTGTCAGTCACTGATAGGACCTCCTCCTCATAGAGGGAAGGCTGTCAATCACTGATAGGACCTCCTCCTCATAGAGGGAAGGCTGTCAGTCACTGATAGGACTGTCTCCTCATAGAGAGAAGGCTGTCAGTCACTGATAGGACCTCCTCCTCATAGAGGGAAGGCTGTCAATCACTGATAGGACCTCCTCCTCATAGAGGGAAGGCTGTCAATCACTGATAGGACCTCCTCATCATAGAGGGAAGGCTGTCAATCACTGATAGGACCTCCTCCTTATAGAGGGAAGGCTGTCAATCACTGATAGGACCTCCTCCTCATAGAGGGAAGGCTGTCAATCACTGATAGGACCGTCTCCTCATAGAGGGAAGTCTGTCAATCACTGATAGGACCTCCTCCTCATAGAGGGAAGATTGTCAATCACTGATAGGACCACCTCCTAATAGAGAGAAGGCTGTCAATCACTGATAGGACTCTCTCCTTATAGAGGAAAGGCTGTCAATCAATGATAGGACCTCCTCCTTTATAGAGGGAAGGCTGTCAATCACTGATAGGACCCCCTCCTCATAGAGGAAAGGCTGTCAATCACTGATAGGACCTCCTCCTCATAGAGGTAAGACTGTCAATCACTGATAGGACCTCCTCCTCATAGAGGGAAGGCTGTCAATCACTGATAGGACCCCCTCCTCATAGAGGGAAGGCTGTCAATTACCGATAGGACCTTCTCCTCATAGAGGGAAGACTGTCAATCACTGATAGGATCCCCTCCTCATAGAGGGAAGGCTGTCAATCACTGATAGGACCGCCTCCTCATAGAGGGAAGGCTGTCAATCACTGATAGGACCTCCTCCTCATAGAGGGAAGACTGTCAATCACTGATAGGACGACCTCCTAATAGAGAGAAGGCTTCATTCACTGATAGGACCTCCTCCTCATAGAGGGAAGGCTGTCAATCACTGATAGGACCACCTCCTTATAAAGGGCAGACTGTCAGTCACTGATAGGACTGTCTCCTTATAGAGGGAAGGCTGTCAATCACTGATAGGACCGTCTTCTCATATAGGGAAGGCTGTCAGTCACTGAAAGGACCGCCTCCTTATAGAGGGAAGGCTGTCAGTCACTGATAGGACCATCTCTTCATAGAGGGAAGGCTGTCAGTCACTGATAGGGCCACCTCCTCATAGAGGGAAGGCTGTCAATCACTGATAGGACCGCCACCTCATAGAGGGAAGGCTGTCAATCACTGATAGGACCGCCTCCTCATAGAGGGCAGGCTGTCAATCACTGATAGAACCGCCTCCTCATAGAGGGAAGGCTGTCAATCACTGATAGGACCGTCTCCTCATAGAGGGAAAACTGTCAATCCCTGATAGGACGTCTTCCTCATAGAGCGAAGGCTGTCAATCTCTGAAAGGACCACCTCCTCATAGAAAGAAGGCTTTCAATCACTGATAGGACCTCCTCCTCATAGAGGGAAGGCTGTCAGTCACTGATAGGACCGCCTCCTCACATAGGGAACGCTGTCAATCACTGATAGGACCTCCTCCTCATAGAGTGAAGGCTGTCAATCACTAATAGGACCACCTCCTCACATAGGGAACGCTGTCAATCACTGATAGGACCACCTCCTGGACGTCAAAGCCCAAAATGAGCAGGAATTTAAATGGATAAATTACAAGTTTTACCAACTCTTTTCCCACAAAACTATATATTAATCTGCTCAGCTCCTCCCGCTCTATAACTTGCTGCTTGTAGCTTACTTTGCATTTTCATGGTGACAGTTTCACTTTAAAATTCTGCCCATTGAACTATTCCTTACAAATGAGGCTCAGTCAGAAGCCTCTTGGCGTTCACCAGCCCAGTGGGGAACACCGAAATTACCTGCACCGCAAACAACTTTAAAGAACTGATTTAATCACGGATTACATACTAATAACCTTAAAAATATTTTTCCCTTAGTAAATAATGGCGGGGGCCTGCTGAGCCGCCATGGACTGGCGACAGCCTCTGTTCTCTGGTAATTTGCTTCCAATTAAATGTTCATAGATCAAGCTCCATAAAAGGCTAGGACTAAGTATATGTAAGTATATGGACATCAAAAAAATCTGACACTAAAAGAAATAAAATCTTGCTTTCAGTGCCTTTTTAATGGCAGGCTGAAAGTGAACTGATGAGTAATTAGTCTCCTTCCTCGAGACTCGGGGCAGAACTCGCTTTTTCCCACGAGGACAGGGTCGGAGGAGAGATTGTATAAATTGTCGGCTTTTATTGTCGCTGAAAGGTTTGATTTCTTCTATTCATATAAGCTGCTTTACATACACACGGGTTATACATTCATGACCTGATAGCAGTGAACTGAGAAAATTCTTCTATATCTTGTTTTCTTACATAGGAACACATGGAGAGCAGACAGCTTTAATGAGGGGCCTCTAACTATAAAGGGGCCACTCTCTGCCCTCCTCTACGCTCACCTCCCGCTGTCTCTATGCGTTAGCTCTTATCGGGGTTGCATCTCATTCTTTTCTGCCGTCCTTCTCTTGGATCTTTGCATGTAATCCTCCTGCACTTGAGCCCATGGCTACCAGGTTTGGTCACAACCTCACCACCGGGTCTCTCTTGTTACTCCCTTGTATGCCTGTTGACTCCCGACTCCGAAATAAGAAATTCTCTAATAAAGGCCCCATGCACACGACCGTTGTTTGTTTCCGCGTCCGTTCCGTTTTTTTTCACGGATAGGATGCTTCCCCATTCATTTCAATGGGTCCGTCAAAAAATGCGGATGGTCAACCGTTGCGTCTCGCTCCGTGATCCGTGCTTTCATTCCGTCAAAAATAGTGCATGTCCTATTTTTTTCACGGTCGCGGACAAGGATAGGCATTTTTACAATGGATCTGCCATAAAAATCGGATCCGTCAAAAAAAACGGTCCGTCATCCGTTTTTTTTGACGGACGTGAAATTTCAAGGAGGAG